>JARHVA010002165.1:765000-1122500 GCA_037957365.1 Torreya grandis | reverse complement strand
AATGAAAAATAAAAAATCCTTTCAAGCAAAGAGCTATCTCACATTATTTTGACCATGTTTCAAAAACCCATTAGTATAATGCAGTTGTAGTAGGCCAGAGACTATTTAATCTAAAAATCATAATAACTTTTGATAATGAATGTTGATATTCATAAACATCCTAATTTAAAATATCCACTGAAGGCACCTCATTTACTTGCTCTATGATATAAGCACGATGATGAAGATTCACCTTCCTAGGATTTTTTGTGGAAGGAGCCTTTTTGATCACCTCCTTAAATGATGGTTTGGAGGAGTTAGTTGCTTCCTTGGTTGATGCAAGATTAGAGGAGGATGCCTGTTAACCCTAACCACCCCCTATATTCTTGAAACTATGGATATGGATGAGTCCTTGATTACTTTGTAGCAAGACAAAGAAAAACCATCATAAAGTTTTTTACCCCAAAAAATGAGCATAAAGAAGTTCCTCAAAGACCTGAGGAATGCTCTAAATCTAACTCTTTTTCTTGAATATAGACAATTTTGCTTAAAATAAAATGCACCATAATTTGAAACCCTAGTTAAGGTTCCTCTAAACTTGATAACGATTTAACTAGGCAAAGCTTTACAAACCTTATTTCAATTGAATCCTTGGCCTTCATTAAGCACAATAATTATTGTTAGAGGCTCAACTCCCCCTATTTTTTGATCTCCTTGAGATGAAAGACATGATCCACCTTCTACCTAGTCATCAAACTAAACATTATGGTTACACTTAAGGATCTTTATATCCCCCTTTAGACTCAATCGATCGATCTACTACTGCTACCTTCAATCCTTCAACAGCCTTCCTATGTCTATTTTAATTAAACCTTAAGATGCAATCCTTTCATGACATACATGACCAATGGTCAAAGCTTATAATGCCTCCTTTTATGCCTTTTTGCCATGACTAGACTCATTATCACCATTCATACATATGCCCTAATCTTCTCATTCTCATGACCTTGTCATATTATTTATATTGGTCACACAAAATCCTTTTTATTGGTTTAAAATGTTGGGTAATAGGTTTTTTTAAATGGATCTGGGACTATAGACATTTTTATAATCAGAATGCCAAAACTAGTAATGAATTATATTCCTATCCATGGAATGTGGTCTTGCCTCATCGCATTGGACATAGGTTTCAAGCCACATGACAAACCTCATCACATTGAACATCAAGCCAATAGTCCATTACATGGTATACTTTTCACAAATAACCTGCCCTAACTTAGTATGAAAATAATGTTAGAGAATTGATAGAGAGTTTTTGGATATAACTATGTATTCATTTTTTGACCAATATTTTAGTTCATACTCCATAAACAATAATTAGGGTGTGAGAATGAATTGATATATTTGTAGACTAAGATTTCTTTTTATAGATAAATCAATGAGGCCTAGTGATGTCTTTATGAGGTATAATAACAATTTTTTATAAGTTACCTATTATGAAGATATAAACTGTAAAAAAGAGTTATCAGTGGTAAAAAATGATAAAAAAGAAAGAAACATAAAATACAAAATCAATTTACTAATATGAATTAGTTATCAATTGTAATTGCTAATTTTTAATTATTAATCATTAATTTATAATTTATAATTTATAATTTTAATTATGAATTGTAAAGATTGTAAATAACTAATTGAGAAATTACAATGATCAAGAATCAATTACAAATTTGAAATAGATTATTAATAATAAACTCACATTTTTAAGAGCATTTTTTTAAAATTATACCTATTGAGTTAGTAATTACAAATAAAGAGAAATAAATGTAAATTAACTGACAAAATTATAAAAAATGATTGAGAAAATTAAGATAAGAAAGCACAAAGAAAGAAATAAGGTTAAAATCGAAAGGATGAATCAACAAAATGGATAAATAATAACCAATAAAAGTATATAACCAAAATTTAACAAAATAATTGAATAAGCACAAAGGATAAAATGAAAATAAATAAAGTAATAATAATAAAATGGTGGAAGACAATACAGTTAAACAAGGGGGACAAGGGGCTGGGAAGGTGAAGATAAATGAAAAGGTTAAAGAGAGAAGGGGGCCATGTTGGGGGGGGGGAAGGGAAGGAGTAGGGGGGTTCAGAAAAGAAAGAGAATTTAGAGAATTGATCCACACCATGGGTCTCATGACCAAGCATGCGGGGGATAATTGAGTTTTGGCTGTGCAAATTGAATGGGAAAAACTAATTACAAAAAAAAACTAAACACACTCAATGGAGTGGAAGTCTTACTTGTAGGAAATGCAAATTTTATTTATTAATAGAGAATAGGGAAAATTAGTAAAATATGCTACAGTGCATGTTTTTTAGAGTAGTTATGCAAAGTATTTATCTTCATTATGATTGTGTGGAGCATCAACCTTAGGCTAGTTATGTATGTTACATATTTATACAAGTAGAATACAAGAACAGTTACAACTAATATTAGTTACCAAGAAGATGATTATGTAAATTAATATTCTAGGTTAGATGATGGTTAGTGAACCCCTTGGAGCACATGAAGGTGAGGTGACACATGGATGTGCTGTGGAATCCAAGAAGTGAGTGAGGCATACAAAACTATGAGTTATGGCATGTAACTACAAGATATATGTGTTTACAAGTTGAAAAGAGTGTAAAAGTTGATGAGATGGCATATAACTTATGTAGGTGTGTGGGATAGTGAGGGAAGCAGGTCTATGAGCCATGACATGAAACTGCTAGGTGCACAAGGTTGTGAGCTATGATGAGAAACTATGAGGTGCACTATTTTTTAGGTGTGAAGGGTATAGGATTTAACAAGCAAGCACAAGACTTGTGTGGCATATGAGACTATGAGTTATGAAGTGTACAAGGGTAAGTGAACAAAAGTATAAAATATGGCATGGGACTTGTGCATATGACTTTGATAAACTTTAGGCAAGGACTGCACAAGATCATGTGAGAGGTGTGTGCCCTACGCAATAGAGGGAATGAGGAACACATTCTATTATGTGAGAAATTCACATGAATAAAACTTTATTGAAGATCAATGGTCTCCATCCCATTCATGTGTAGTTGAAAAAAATACACTTGAAATTTCTATGAAGTGTACCACTTATCTTGATCAATATATTTCCCAACCTTGACCACTCAAAAAAGTTTATGTGTGCCATGGCAAGTGCATGTGTTTATAACTTCAATGATTTGGTCCTTCTCTATGGGGTGCAAGTGTTTAGGATCCAAATTAGAAGGATGTTTTGTCATTACTATCTTAAGAAGTGGTAGGGCGTAAGGCTTGAGAAGCTCTACATTGAAGACTAAGTGCATGCCCAAGTATTGAGGCAAATCAAAAATGAAGGCATTCTCACCAGTTGTGAGCAAAATGGTATAAGGACCATAATATAGAGGCTTAATATTTTTATGTGAACCTTTGAATCATTATTTCTAAAGTTATAACCATACTTTATCACCTACTTAGAATGTATGAGGTGTGTGATGTGCATCATGACACTCCTTGTACTTAGATTAAGTGTGAGAGAGAATATGTTAAACTTGTTGGTGAATAGACTGGATGTGGCATAAAAACTTCTCAACTTTGTTTGCTTATTGTTCTTATGCACATGACTCAATTTTTGATTAAGTGTAGTAGGATATTTCTATAGGTGCTAAAGGTTGAAACCCAAGACGTGTAGAATGGACTGTGGCCAGTAGAGCTATGAAGAGCCCTATTATAGGCATATTGAATGTACAAGAAATTATCATCCTAGGTACAAACATGCATGTCATTTTACATTCATAAAAGATGAATAAGTGTGTGATCGACCAATTTGGTTTGCCCATTTGTCTAAGGATGAAAATCCATTGATCGAACTAGGTGCATACCAATCAAATTCCATAATGCTTATCAAAAGTGGCTCATAAATCATGGGATATAGTCGAAGATGATGGAGGTTGGTACCCCAAAATTAACCCAAACATGGTTGAAGAATGCTTGAGCAGTGCCACTTATGTCAATGTATTTTTTTCATGTGATTACGATATCTATACAGGAAAATTGATCCACTACAACAAACACAACATCATGTTATCATTTCATCATAGGCAATTTAGTCATGAAATCCTTATTGATATATTCCCATGGTATAGATGGAATTGATAAAGGTGTGTAAATTTTGAGCTTCCTATTTATAGGATTGATGATGCAATAATGAATTCAATATTTTATGTGGTGATACACATCTATGTGCATGTATAACCATTATAAGTGTGACTACAATATTTCTAATGTCTTTGTCACATTGAAGTGTCCTAAGGTCTTGGCATAGTGCACCTCTTAGATAGTTGTTGGTGAGGTGCACCATAGGTAACACAAAGCTATCTAAGCTTGTAGAGAAGCTGGATAGATAAGTATAACTCCTAAACTTGTGTACCTTGTGTGAGGCTAGTGTAAGTTGCTATAAAGTCCTAGTCAGTTGAGTATAGAGGAACCTAGTCTATAAAATTGTGGTTACACATGTCTATCACCATGATGAGCACATGAACTAATAGTTCGCTAAGGAAATTTATGGCCTTATTATCCTTCCCTTTATTTTTATTGATAATGAGATGGAACTACTACAAGTAAGTCATCCATTTCATGTGGCATTCATTTTATAGATTATTATATAACTACCAGAATTGAAGTGGTTTATGGTCTGAATAGACAACTTTCTCCTTCCTAAGAATGTAATGTCACCATTGCTTATTTTATTGCACAATAACATATAATTATTTCCCATAGGTGGAGTACCTATGCACCATGTCACTAAACATCCTAGAGTGGTATGAGACTAGATGTCCATGCTACATGAGCACTGCATCAAGTGCATATCAAATGCATTAGTGTGAATTTTAAAGGTTTACAAAATTTTGGGATTTATAAGAATAGGTTCTACATAGAGGCATTATTTGATTGACTTAGAAGTGCATTGTTATGTATGAGTCTATCCAAACTTGGTTTTGGTACATGTGAGTTGGTTGAGAACCCAAGAGATGTGTAAGAAGCCAAGGATGAACTTATGGTAGACTTTAACAAGTCCAAAAAAACTCCTTAATTCTATGAGATTGTGTGGAGTATGCCAATCTTGGATCACTTTTATCTTTTTTGGATCTACTCAAATGCTAGTGTGATCAATGATGTAGCCCATGTATTAGATTTACACTATGCTAAATGTATACTTTGCTAAGTTGGCTCACAACTTATGCTAGAAGAAAGTGTCTAAGATGTGTGAGATGTGATCCATATGATCCTCCTAAGTCTTTTTTATATGAGAATATCATCCAAGTGGACAATGATCAAGGATTTCAAGAACAGTCTAAGTAGATCATCCATCAAGTGCATGAAAGTAGTTGGAATATTAGTGAGGCCAAAAAGCATGACCAACCATTCATAAAATCCTTCCCAAGCCTTGAATTCTATCTTTTAGACATCTTTAGGATGGACTAGAACATAATGGTAACCTAAATTCAAGTCGATCTTGGTGAAGTATTGCGCACCTTAGAGTTGGTAAAAAAGGTCATCAATGCATGATAGTGGATACCAATTCTTCACTTTGATTTTATTGAGTGCATGATAGTCTATGAAGAGTTGTCATGACCTATCCTTCTTAGGTACAAGGAATATCAAACTCCCATAAGGTGAAGATTTAGGGTTGATCTTGACCTAATCAAGAAAGTCTTGAATATGGTTTTGAAATTTATCATTATCCCAAAATGATCTATGATTGAGGGGGATATTTGGAAGAGGGGATCCAAGGACCAAATCAATGTTGTGCTTTATTACACAGTGCATTGGAAGGCCTTTAGGTTATGTGAATACTTCATTACTCTACTCTAGTAACCTATCAAACTACTATTATTGTGATGATATACGAGTGCTATCTAATAATAGAGTGTGCTTTAGTTTTAATTATGCAGGTGTATCAAGATGAACCATGAGTAACAAAAACTTATATGCATGTGAGATGAGATTGAGACATTTCTTAGTAGAGACCAAGGTAATTTTGGTCATGGGCACTCACTAAAAAAATTATAGAGGTGATATTGCACATGAATAGTCCAATGTTGTGGCTTGGATTGATATGTAGCTTCATGGTCATACAAGTATAATTTCCCTAGAAAGATATCATATACCTATATATGTACGATGTCACAAGTGAAATTATCCTCCATAAGATTGATTTTTTAATAAAAAGTGCATTACCAACAGACCTGTATATCTTTCTTCTATTGGAGCCACCTTAAAGAGTATAGCTTTGGATGCACAATAGTGGAAAGACCAAGGAACTAAGATGTGGATTACATGATGATGTTATTCTAGATTCCATTATTAATGATGATGTATAAAGGATGATTCTTCACCCAAACTTGGTGTGGAAGAGACGTTCACACTCTTAAGAGATGTCAATTTTAGTGGTACTGGTGATTAGACAAGAGGCATTTAGATTAGTGTCATCTATTGATGTGGCTCCTGATGTAGATTGTATGAATAGGTATTAATACATGTGGCAGTCAAAAATTGTCATGAGTGGATGAATGATGGTGATGACACCACTTATCACTAGACTTCTTCTTACCTTTGTCTTAAGCAGAAGGCACTAAAGCCTTCAAGGGTTGAGTAATCTTCTAGTGCTACTCTCCTTTGTGAAAAGTGTGTTTTTGCTTATGTTGATAAGGTTATAATTTGGAGTTATGTGAAGGATGGTCCCGGTGTGCTACATTGGATAAAGAGGTAACATGTTACTTCATCTTTGACTTGGCTTCAATATTTTTAGCATTGTGATATGCTTTCCCCAAAGTGTCAAAAGTTAAGAACTCCATATTTGCACATATATAAGGTTTGATGTAATTCAACACCTTATGTTATTCTCTCAATTTCTCATGTAGGCATGCATAATAGTCATGGAAAATGTTAGTGTAGTCTTCCATGGACTGATCTTTGTACTAGCACAATTGTTTCAATTTTATATATTCATATTCAAAGTGGTGAAGAGGGTAGTATTCCTCCTTTAATGTATCAATAAAAGTCATTTAGGATTCAATTAGAATGCACTATTGAGAGTGTTATACACTGAAGATATCCCACCAATGAACCACTGGTATGGACACCTTTTGTACTATGAAGGTGATCTTCTTAACATTGATGAAGAAATTGACTAGTAAGTACACCTTGAGTTGTCTAATCTAGGCATCCAATGATTTATCATCGATCTTATCTTCAAACAAGGGAATGTTGAGATTAACTTGAACTTTGAAGGGGGTTTGTTGCTAAAACCATTAGTGAATGAATTATGGGGGTGTGGTAGAAGGTGTCAAATTGAGTTATACCATCAATTCATAGAAGTGGCCATTTTTTTTGATACACTATGCCTCCAATGTGTCAGCAATGGGATTTTGTATGTTGGGGGCTACCTCAGGTTACTTTTAGGTGTTAGCCATCTTAATTTTGTATAATGTTCTTCCAAATATTTTAAAATAGAAATAATTAATAAAACTTCCTTCTCAAGTTGTGCTCACATGTTTATAGGTATATAAAGGAATACAACTTTTTAGCTCTGATACCAATGATCTATACCATGGGACCCAGGACTAATCATGCAAGGGATAATCAGGTTTTGGTTGTGAAGAGTGAATGGGCAAAGATAATTTATAAATAAACAACTAAACACTTTTAATGGAGTATAAGTCTTACTTGCAAGAAATTCAAATTATATTCATTAATAGAGAATAGGGAAAACTAGTACAATATGCTATTGTGCATGTTTTACAAA
This sequence comes from Torreya grandis, assembly GCA_037957365.1. NCBI lineage: Eukaryota > Viridiplantae > Streptophyta > Pinopsida > Cupressales > Taxaceae > Torreya > Torreya grandis. Next base: position 1,114,686 of record JARHVA010002165.1, on the reverse strand, counting down.
GTAGATATGTAGAGCATGCTATCTATGTTATGACTGTGTGGAGCATCGACCTTAGGCTGGTTGTGTATGTTACATATTTATACAAGTAAAATAAGAGAGTAGTTAAAACCATTGTTAGCTATCAATAATATGGTTGCATTAGTTCATCTTCCAAGTTAGATGACATTTGGTGAACCCATTGGAGCATGTGGTCGAGGTGAGGCAACACATGGATGTGATATAGAATCCAAGAAGTTGATAAGGCATGAGAAACTACAAGTTTAAACATAGAACTATGAGGTACATGAATCTGTGAGCTACAAAAAACACATAATCCAATGAATTGGTACAAAACTTGTGTGGTACATGGGATAGCAAAGTGCACAGGTTAAAAAGTTATGGTGCAAAAATGCTAGGTGCACAAGTTCATGAGCTATAGTAAAAAACTATGAGGTATATTTTACTACAGGTAAGAGGGGCATATGAGTTGGTGAGAAAGCATAATACTTGTGTGGTGCTTGAATTTTAAATTGTGAAGTGTGTAAGGGTTTATGCATAGAATTTTGCGATATGGCATGGGACTTATGATTATGACTTTGAGAAAAATTTGGGCAAAGCATGTGTAAGATTGGGTGAGAGGTGCATGTCCTTCATAGTAAAGTGGATGAGAAACAAGCTTAGATGTGTGAGAATTATGAATAGATTAGAATGGTCATCCCAGGAATGGACCTTAAGACCTCCCACTTCTAACACTCACCTCACTCATTGTTAGGTTATGATCATCGAGTTAAATGTTGAATAACAAGTTTTTTTAAATGGATCTAGAACCATAGACATTTTTATAATAGTAATGCCCAAAACAATGGTCAATATTATTCCTAGCCATGGGATATGGACTTGCCTCATCATATTGAACATAGGTTTCCATCCACATGTTGACCCCCATATCCTAGAACATAGAGCTATTAGTCCATTTCATCATATACTTTTCATGAATAACCTGCCATAGCTTAATGTGGGAATGATGCTAGAGAATGGTCATCCCAAGAATGGACCCTAAGACCTCCCACTTCTAAAACTGAGTTCACTCACTGCCAGGCTATCTTCATCATGTCAAAAGTTTTTATAATTAAATTTACTCATTTATTACATAGTGATACATGATATGCCATTATACAAGGATGTGACACCAATACATGTATATGGTGTAAACTAGTCATTTATTCTATTATTAATTGACATTGTTATTTTTTTACATGATAGGCTACTTTTTTCTTGACTATTATGTGTGGCCCTTATCCTTCATTTTATGTGACATCCTTGATGTCCCTTGTTTGGGGAATTTTCCATGTCCCCTTGCATGTGGCCCTTGGCCTTTGTTTGTTGTAACATTTTATGTCCCTTATATGCATCCTTTGGCCTTATGTGTGACATTATGTTATAACCACCACTATATTATTCTATAGAAATACCGTATATATATATATATATATATATATATATATATATATATATATATATATATAATTTTAAATATTTAACCAAAAATGTTATTTTCTACATATCTAGCAAAAGAATACAAAAACATTTTTAAATCAATTTTGTGATTATTCTAATGTGTCATCTTAAGTATGATTTTTCTAAATATAACTTAAAGATAATTAGTGAATAATAATTGCATTATATCGAGAGATTCCATCAAATCAAATATAAATGAGTTCAACTAAATTCCATATAGATAAAAAATATACATCAATCCTCATAGGAATCAAATGGTACAAAACTATAAGGATTAAAAAATATTCTTAAAATCCATAACTAAAAATTATAACATGATAAAATTAAATACACAAGTATCCCAATATCTTTTATTTTAATAAACATTTAATATAACATCAAGTACATGTTAGTACAACTGAGTATGTATGAAGTACCTCTTAAAAGTAGTTTACTAGCCATGAGTAAGCATTAGAGTTTGGTTCAAAATAACTATAATGAGGGAGAACATCACCTGGGCAGTTTTCCTCCAACCATAAACCGATGGTCCCATGCACACGTCCCCACTGAGAATGGCTTTTCATTTCATGAAAGGGTAAATAAAGATGATATGATTATCTAGAACCATATTAAAACAAGTGTGAAATTACAATCACTATTAAATAATAAGTATGCCTCTCAATTATGACCTCAAACAATCATGTAAACTAGAAGGTATAGTGTGCAAATAATTGTGAAATTACATAATAGTCATAAATACCATAAAGATGATGTATCTAGAACCATATGAAAACAAGTGTGAAATTACAATCACTATTACATAATAGTCATAAATACCATAAATATGCCTCTCAATTATGACCTCAAGCAATCATGTAAACTAGAAGGTATAATGCGCAGATAATTTTGAAAGGGTAAATAAAGATGATGCAAGTATCCTAGAACCATGTGAAAACAAGTGTGAAATTACAATCACTATTATATAATAGTCATAAATACCATAAGCATGCCTCCCAATTATGACCTCAAGAAATCATGTAAACTATAAGATACAACGGCCAAATCATTTTATAGATTTTTTAGACAAAATAAATTTGAGTACTATCCACATATGTATTACTCTCTGCTATGTCAATTAGTCATCAATACCATTAATTTCTGACTGATGATGAATGAATTGTAAATAAGATCCCTTTTTGTCACTCATCATCCCTGAGGAAAGAAGGATGACCCTATTAGAACTTAGTTTAATTAAAAAATATGTACAATTGTAATCACATAAAAAAAATTACTTAAATAATATTTAACCATATATAGATGGCTAAACAAAATTACATATTGGTGTCTTGTTCATATAAAAATACAATAATGAATAATATTGGCCTATACATTTCAACCACTAAATAATAATTACTTACAAATTCATCATTTATAACAATATACTATATAGTATAATTTTTTCCTCTAGGAAATAGAATACTTAAAAATCCTCAATTTTAATATCCACAATTATACCACATAATTTCAAATCCCCTTAAGATTCCATAACACTGTAAATTATCCATTATATATCTAGTATCCTTAATAATGGTATGTTAAAGTATCCAAATAAAACCAGATATATAATGATAAAATAATGTCCATATATCCCTGTGATCATTATCATAGTATTAAATTATTCCAAACCAACTATACAAGTACTAAGATTCATACTTAAACTAAATATAATTAAAAACAAATGTATTAGATAAGTATCTATCTAATATATGGCTAATATGGGAGTATCCCAATATCCCAACACAAAATATAACCTTTTAAGTGGTTGTATCAATGTCCTACGTGTCAATAGTTTACTAAATAATATACTTAGTATACTTAGATTTTCCTAATCTAGTCATATTATCCAATTACATGCAGTTTTTTAATAATTCATCTCAAGTAATAAATAAATGGTTTTTTAATAGGAAACATATATTTCATTTTCCATTATTACCAAATTACAACCAAAGCTCAATCTAACAACATTTATACATAATAACATAGGGTTTGCAGTTTGGCCAAAGATAATATTTATAATTTCTTCAATGATTCATGGGTTTAACACTGAGTTATGAGGGACAAAAATTAGGACTCTAGATTTACATGTTTATTCATCCTTATAGGCATGTGGGTGAAAGCAAACTCAATTTTGCAAGTATATAAGGAGAGAATAATTCTCATAACCAAATTTTAGGATAAACAAGTCTTAATAACATATGTACAACAACAAATCAAATCATAGATAAAAAGGAAACACAAGATTTAAAATTCATTAAGGTTCTATATACCACTCAAAAAGACAACATTACAACTCATCTTCAAGGATAAGTAGTGCCATAGCCACATGGAATCAAGCGAGATACAATCACCATGAATTAAACTTTAATAACTAATACTCTCATCCTTTATATTAAATATGCTATATTTACACAAACCACTAACATTTTTTTAGTGAAATCCTATAACCATATAGTTCATCAAAATAACCATTTTATCTAGTATAGTAAGTTATAACTATATGGATTTAAAAATATAACATAATATTATAAGTATGCTACAACCATAAACAATCATCCAAGCATGCTACAACCATTTATGTCTCAAAACAACATCAAATATGCTACAAACTCTTAGGTCTCAAAACAAAAACATTTATTAAAAATTAAACCACTCATGAAAAAGTTGTATTAAAAACCTCTTATAGTATCCAAATAAAACCTAGAATTAGAGATTACCTACTTGCATGGACTTATGTTTTAGCAAAGATTTTCCTCGAAGAAATATGATCACTTCTAATTTATCCTCTATCTTTCTCCTTCTTTTCTTATTTTTATCCTTTTACATGTCATATATCATTTTGTACTCCATTTTTAACATTTAAAAACTTGAGTTCACAAAGGCAACCAACCTTTACTTTTCTTACCCTTTTAACCATAATCTTCACCTTTTTCCTCTAAAAGTCATGCCCCATAAAATACCTGGTAATCACCATGAGAGATTCCATATAGGGAATTACTATCTTAACTATGAGTTTCACCACCTAATTTCCCTCCATCTTGAGTGGATTGTTCAATTGCATGGAAAAAATTAAAAAGCTTAATCATGCCTTAACTAATGATTATGTCTATTGACCTCAAATAATGTTTTTTATGTTGTTCATAATGATTTAATTAAGTTCACCACTCAAGATGGTTAATAGTTATAATAATAATACTAAGTATCCATCCAAAATGTAAATAATTACCATGTTATTCTCACCACCTAAGGTTGCCAAAAAAATTAATATTATACTCATTCCCACCATATGAGAGGTTTATTAATAATGATTAATGATTTTGGCCTACGATGAATAGCGTAAGATTTTATACCTTTGGTTTCCAATTAAATAATAACATATGCTTTAATCTAAGGTATTTGTTTATGAAACCACAAACTAGATATCATGGGTTTTTTTAATCAGGGCCCAAAGTTCCATTCAATATTATAAACACATAAGTATTATTTTAACACAAGCATAAGTAAACCATCACACACAAACCATTCATAACAACAATAATAAATAGGATTATATTAACACTAATTTGATACAAAATAGACTCCAATGTACACATAATATACTCAAAATGACATAAGTTAGTGCAAACATCAAACCTAATGATAGATGGAAATCATAAATAATAATTAAAGCATTTAAGTAATCAATACTAAAATCAAATGCAATCTAAGTAACTATAAATGAGTTATACTACATGAGTGTGTGAGTCTTTCCACATTGTTCTATCTACCCAATTATCATGATCTAATGTGTTCTCCCCTATGATGCCCTACAAATTACATCAAAATGACTAAAACAACTAACTTGAAAGTAATGCATAAAATGAAACTATAACATCATATTAAAATATAAAAATAATCAACATAATTATCTATTTTATGTAACTATAATATTGTTGTAAACATAAATTAAAAATGCAAGATATCATAGTTTGAGATAAATAGATTACAATAGTGTTGAACTCAATAATCCATGATCATAAATAATAAATTAATCATTAATTACTTTATATCTTCCATTAGGGATTGAATGAGATATAACATCCTTCCCCTCTTAGAAAATTCATCTTTCGATGATGTTATTAAAATAAATTATTTAAAAATTGTTATAAATTAAACATATTTAATCAAATAAATATGTGAATAGTCTATATAATTCCTCATAATCCTCCCAAGTGGTGATATATTTAGAATATTGGTCCCATTGGACCTTGCATTGAGCCACCACTCTATTACACAAATTAAGCTTATGTGTCTAAAGTATTATGAGGAGTTCTATTATTACCACTCCTTGATCCAACACCTATAAAAATAATTCTAATCATGCACATGTGAAGGATCAAACACATATTTCTTCAAATAAGACACATGGAAAAATTTATGTATTTGAGCAAGTGTTGGTGGCAAAACAAGTCTATAAGCAACAAGTTTTATCACTTTTAGAACCTTAAAAGGTCCTACATAATGAGGTGATAATTTAGCCGATTTGAAAGATATAATTAACTATTTTGGGGTTTAATCGATATAAAAACCTCATCTCTAGCTGAAAACTACCTTGCTATTATTTTTAGATCATCATAGACTTTTTTCCTCAAATTGGATTCCACCAATATTTTTCTAATCAACTTGATAGGATCTTCCATTTCAACAAGTATTTCAGGTGTAATATTTATTCTATCTTCTAACCCATTCCAAATGATAGGTGTCCTACCTTTCCTACCATACAATGATTTAAATGGTAACATTTTAAAATCTAAATGGAAAGATTTTTATATGCAAACTCAACCAATGGAAGATATTATTCCCATTTGTATTGTTAGTCCATATGATACATCCTCAATAAGTCCTATAAGACTTGGTTTACCCTTTATTTTTTACCATTTATTTCAGGGTGATAGGATTAGAGTTTATTTGTGTTCCCAAAGATGCATTTAGTATTTTCCAAAATTTAGAGGTTATACACGTGCCCCTATTAGAAATAATTTTCTCTAGAACTCCATGTAATCTATAAAATTCTTACACAAAAATTTTTGCTAGCACCAATGCATCATATATAAAATTTAATCTATATAATGTGCCACCTTTGTTAGTTTATCAACTACTACCAAAATCATGTTGTGGATGTCTCTAGAAATTAGTAGTCCTTGGACAAAGTCAATGCTAATGACCTACCACTTACATTATGGAATGTCATGGGGGTATTAAAATCCTAAAGGATGAACTGTTGGGAAATAATGGAAGCATAATTGATTACCAAATACAAGCAACTTAATATGCAGAATTAACCAGAATCAACAAGTAACTAGAATTCAGAAATAACACAGATTATGAAAGACAATACACAACTTGTATTAAAACTCTTCCAGAAGGAAATACAATAAAGAAGATTGCCACAATTCTTCTTCCTTACACACCTCTAGGGCTCCCACACCTCTAGGGCATAAATAGTAAATCTTCCCTCAAAGCTCTCTCTCTTACGGTCCCAACACACAACTCAAATACAGAGTTGGTGTTCACCTCCAACCAGTCAATATCCACTACTTCCAGTACACAAGTGCTCCATGCACTCCACAAGTGTTCCACGCACTCCACAAGTACTCAATCGTACTTTAAGTAGATCTCCCATGAACTATAACAACCTGTAACCCAAATGATCTCACTTATGGAAGGAACTACCTTGCCTTCCTCTTTGCTCTCTTTCTGAGTACACACTGTACTCCAAGTAGATCTCTCCTGATCCTACTCCTATTGTGTTGCTGTCCTCCCTGATCTTGCACACTTGCAAATCAATCTGGTTCTACACACCTGCAAACCTAGATCATGCACACACATGCACCTGCAAATCAATGATCTTACTTACCATGTAGATCTCCTAAAGAAGCCATGCACACCTACTGACCAAGATCATACACCCCTGAAGAATCTTGCTGATTCTCCAAAACTAGTACCCACACTTGGTACTACTGTGGAACTAGGAGGAACACCCTTGCTCACCTCACACACAGAAGGAGCTAACTTTGCTCAACTCAAACTAGAACACTTTATAATACAGCCTATGAGTCTCTTAAATAGATCTCATGCAAACAATAATTAGACATCTAATTACAATAATTAGATCCATAGCTTATAGTCTAAATTTGGCTCTTGACATGCAAACACTTGGTTCGTTAACTAACTACCCATAAAAATTGTAGTTCTAAACCACACAGGTGACCGACGTCGGTCCCTGTCTGCCTGGAGGTGACCAACACCGGCTGATCCCTGACTGATGTCAGTTGCTTCTCTTCACTAATCCTACCGACGTCGACTGATCAAACCAACGTTGATTACTCTATAACTCAGCAACCTTCAGCAACCTCCTCCCCTATTTGCATCAGTGAAGCTTTTAGCTCCACAACCTAACAATCTCCCACTTGGAGATAAATAGCTACACTGTACCTGTACCTATACCCTGTCTAATCTATTTCCTGGCTTGTATCCCTCTTCAAGATCAATCTTGAAGACCACCCACCACACAACCTGTGGTGCACCTCCTGTCATCCAAGTAACCTGCTGCATCCACATCTACAAACGCATGTAGAAAAAGAACTTGACCCTGGATAGCATGTCGACCTACTGCTGGTCCCTCTCAAATACCTGAGAATCCATTGAACTGCCCTCCAGTGCTTCTTTCCTGGATCAGCTCCAAACTTTCTGACAGCACCCACTGCTTGGGCAAACTTAGGTCTATACCAAACCTCATGTGATTTTAGACACTAAATTGTCCAGCCCTTAGTGTGCTCTGGTTCTACATCCTAAACCTCGCCAACACTTGATTCACATCAGCTCCCACTAGAGACAAAATCAACCTGTGATCTTCCATGTCTCCCATGCTAAAGAATTTTGCTGCTCCAAATTCCTCATGACATGCCACTGAACTAACCTTACCCTTAGCTCAACAAAACCCTGTATGTACAAACCTGCTAGCTAGCATACCATCCACATACAGTAACAGGATAATGTAGCTATCATCATCCACCTGGTAAGACAAACACAGTAGTTACCCTGACATTGACTAAAGCCATGCTTTGTCATCTACCTGTTAAAACCTGTACCACTGTCCTGCAGCTTCCTCAAGACCATATGACCTAGTCTTCCATCTCATGTGTCCATTCTCTCTATTCTTTAACTAAGGTATCCATTCATCTCTGTGCTTTCATACCGACTGCCAACCCTACCAAATCTCCCACTTGGTTCTGCATCATATTCCTGCCATGCTCCCACTATTTTTTGGATCCTTCCTACTCTACAGTAAGCAATGAGTATAAAGAAGAGGAGCAATAAATTTGAGGCTTACTTACCACCTTCAGTCCTCCATATGGGTGTTTGAGACTCCTTGATAGCTTGCTGTCCACCCAAAATCTGTTACAGTGACTGACCTCAGTCACTACACAGTCTGCATCTGATCGACGTTGGTTTCCATGCACCTATCCTAACTACCAACTCTACCGATGTCAGTGTCCCTATTGCCGATGTCAATCCTCCTAACTAACGTCAGTCTTACCTATTGCTGATGTCGGTCCTTCTAACTGACGTCAGTCTTACTCTGCCTGACACCGCCAGCTTCAGTCTGAACATGACCGACATCAGCACCTGTCTATTTGATGTCAGTTCCCCCTGATCGATGCCGATACCTATGTTCACTTGTGAGTGATGACTTTTTACCCATGAGATCCTTTGAATCAAAACCCATATCCAGACTGCCCTACTCAGAAGTATCCAGCCCCATCCACTAGTCTCTGTCTCGTCATCTCCTCCAAGAACACCAAGGCTTTCCAGTTCTTAAGCCTGTCAAACACATCTAACTTTCACTTAAGAACATGCATCTCCTTCTTGCTCATGTGACCAAGCCTACAAAGCCACATCTCTGCAACAGAAGAAGAATCAGTAATATAAGCAAGTAGATAAAGAGTACCTACTTTCTTACCACCAGCTAATTCAAGTGCATCTGCTGTGAGAGTTCTTGTGCATCTCTCATCACCCAAATTTCATGAAGAAATTAGCCATATCTCCAAGCCTGGGACCTGCATGACCTCCTTCAACACCCATGTGTTGGCCATTTGTAATTTCAGCTTCACTTCCCCTTTGCCAATTCTTTGGCAAGGCACACCAGCCCCTAAATAAATCTTTCCAAAGTCTCCAAAGACCTTACCATGAAAAGATACTCTATTTCAGACTGCATGGAAAGAGGCAACAGAATCTATAAAACAAGATTCTACTTTATCCAAGAAACATACTAGAGCATCCTGTGCCACATCACCTGCAACATCTGCTTCTTCAGTTCCTTCATGCTGATCTTCCACAAACCAACAATTTTCTTTTACCTGCTCTTTCTTTTCATAGGACCGTAATTGACCATTCTGTGCTTTTCAATTCCTCCATTCTTAGCTTACTTTCTTCTGCCATTGCTCTACTCCCACTCAATCAGATTCCCCTGAGAGTGACCTATAACCAAACACAAAACCTGCTCCCTGCAACCTTAGCTCTGATACCACTTGTTGGGAAATAATGGAAGCACAATTGATTACCAAATACAAGCAACTTAATATGCAGAATTAACCAGAATCAACAAGTAACTAGAATTCAGAAATAACACAAAATATGAGAGACAATACACAACTTGTATTAAAACTCTTCCAAAAGGAAATACAACAAAGAAGATTGCCACAGTTCTTCTTCCTTACACACCTCTAGGGCTCCCACACCTCTAGGGCATAAACAGTAAATCTTCCCTCAAAGCTCTCTCTCTTACGGTCCCAACACACAACTCAAATACAGAGTTGGTGTTCACCTCCAACCAGTCAGTATCCACTACTGCCAGTACACAAGTGCTCCATGCAATCCATAAGCACTCCACAAGTACTCAATCATACTTCAAGTAGATCTCCCCTAAATTGCAACAACCTGCAACCCAAATGATCTCACTTATGGAAGGAACTACCTTGCCTTCCTCTTTGCTCTCTTTTTGAGTACACACTGTACTCCAAGTAGATCTCTCCTGATCCTGCTCCCTATTGTGTTGCTATCCTCCCTGATCTTGCACACCTGCAAATCAATCTGGTTCTGCACACCTGCAAACCTGGATCATGCACACACATACACCTGCAAATCAATGATCTTACCATGTAGATCTCCTAAAGAAGCCATGCACACCTGCTGACCAAGATCATACACCCCTGAAGAATCTTGCTGATTCTCTAAAACCAACACCCACACTTGGTACTACTGTGGAACTTAGAGGAACACCCTTGCTCACCTCACACACAAAAGGAGCTAACTTTGCTCAACTCAAACTAGAACACTTTACAATATAGCCTATGAGTCTCTTAAATAGATCTCATGCAAACAATAATTAGACATCTAATTAAAATAATTAGATCTGTAGCTTATAGTCTAAATTTGGCTATTGACATGCAAACACTTGGTTCGTTAACTAACTGCCCATAAAAATTGCAATTTTGAACCGCACAAGCAACCGACATCGGTCCCTATCTGCCTAGAGGTGACCGATGCCGGCTGATCCCTGACCAACATCGGTTGCTTCTCTTCACTAATCTTGTCGACATCGGCTGATCAGACCGATGCTGGTTGCTCTGCAACTCAGCAACCTTTAGCAACCTCCTCCCCTATTTGCATCAGTGAAGCTTTTAACTCCACAACCTAACATGAACATGTTATGATTTTAATTTTTGATATTATAAAACTTTTATATAATGTTGGTTTCATATTTATTGATTCATTTCTAGAAATATAATGGCCTCAATTTTTCCATTAGTTTGGTCACCCCTAGATGACCAAAATATGGATCATTGTGAAGTTCTTTAAGCACTGTGACTCTCAAATACTCTCAATATGGTACATAAATTATTCCCTTGAACTTTATGAGTCCTTTTTTTATAATCAAAATGAAATCTTTCATAAATGTGATCTTGTGTGTTTTACATAAGAGCTTTCTTAACTTGCTCATACAATTCATCTCATAGAGATAATTTTAGAACTTAATCTTGGAAGGTTGATCTAATAGTAACCATATCTTCTATGTATCTTATTCAACCAAAAATGTATGCAAAATTTTTATCCTTGCCCTTTATATAACTTATATCAAATTTATATTTTGATAGAAAATTGAGATACTACCTTTATTGATCACTCATATTGGGTTGGGTAAATATATAATTGAGTCTTGAGTTGTCAATATTGAGATCAAAAGATTTTCATAACAGATAATACTTTCAAACTTATAATGCATGTACTATGGCAACCCATTCTAAATCATGTTGGTAATAATTTTATTCATGACGCTTAATATTTCAAGATTTATAATCTATTAACATGCCTTCTTATAATAATAATCCTCCCAAACCATCCTTTGAGGCACATGTCACCACAAAAATTGGGCCATTTGGATCTAGAACACATAAAATTGGTGCATATATAATTCATTTTAAAGGATTTGATATGATTATTCACACTTATCACTCCATACAAACTATTGCTCTTTCCATTGTAGAGAGGTGACCGACTTAGGCATCTTTGAAAAAATAGCCAAAAATTTCCTTTAATATTATTTTAACCTTTTAGGACTTAGTGAATGTAAATCTTATGTTTGTTAAATAATTGATTAGACTAAATCAAGGTGATAATATGTAATAAATGTAACCACTAATTTGTTAAAAAATTAATTAAATTTGACCTTTCTAAAAATAGTAATAAATAGTGTAAACAAGAACTTAGCTGGAAAATGACTAAGATTGATGATATGGAGGCTAGAAACAGAGGTAAAAACTAGTCTAAGTGTCACAAATAGGATCTTGATGTCATAGCCCCTCCTAGATAGTAGTGACCTAATTGGACAATACCACTATTATTAGAAATATGGTGGTTGTGTCCCTATATTGGTAGTAGTGTCCTTTATGTAGGACTATTCTAAGATTATGAGTGCACTTGTGTCTAGATTTGTGAGGTCTATTATTATATGCACAAGTCCTAAAACCTTACATATTACCTTTTATGACTGATTTTATGAGCAAACCCTTGCTAGGGCATCTAGTTGATATAATTTGAAAAGTGTGTTCATTAGTATGATAGGATAGACATCCTCGACACCCCACTATGATGAGAGTTGCCTACATATCAATAATCTAAGGATGGATCAAGCCCAATGTAGTTCTCCCCAGCTAAGTGCTGGTGCAAGTGAAAGTGAGGCTAGTATGATAGTGGACCTAAGTGCTTTGAATGTGCTTAAAATTGGAAATTTTGGTAATCTAAGCTTAGGAATGCTATAGATGGTAGTATGTAGAAGTAGGGAAGAATAGGGATTAATAACCTTAATGTGTACCACTTTTTCTAAGTTTGAATGTGTATTCATATCTTATTTATATCTAGTGGTTAGAGGGACAAAGTTCATGTATATATACCACTCAGATTCTTATAAGAGTGCTAAAAGAGGTCTATGCTGACCCTAGGAGGTTTTAGATTTGAAAGAATATCCTTTGTGAAAAATGGAGGGAAAAGACATTAGTGCCATTATTGGGACACTAGCGCCAGAGTCCTTATTATTGTGCTAGTGTCCAAGTAGAAGAACACTATGTATGAAAGGCCATGATATAAGAATGAGGGTCTAAGACTACTTTAGGGCTGACTAGGGATACTTGTGGCCCATACAAAGGCTAGATAAGTGTGATAATAGGCTCTAGGATAGGTTTAGGTCTAAGCTAAGGATAATCAGTTGCAAGTAGAATTCTTAGCACTCAAATACCACTTTTAGGTGATTGCATCCCCCATTACCCTTTATTCTAGAAATTTAATAAATCAAAATTACTAGGATAAAGGAAAAATTTGTACCTGGACTTACCTTAGATGTGAATTCCATGAATTTAGGTCTAAGTATGTGAAGCATATTCTAATACATGTTCTACAAGTGAAAACATGCATAAATTAGTCCTTACTTAAGAGATATAAAAAACAAAGACTAACTTGAGTAAGGAAGTAAAACTAAGTAAAATTGAGTAAAAATATAAGAGAAAGGAAAAGAATGAATACACCTCACTAGGTACGTGAACCAATGCATGAACCTAGTGATAACTTATGTGTGTGCATGTATATAGTGATCAATTAGTGAATAACTTAGATTGAGATGGTGGATTTCTCAATCCTCATGTGTGGGTGGCTCAAGAACTCAATCTGATTTTAACTCCATCATTGTCCACCCCTATTTGGTGGATCATGTCCTGTGAATAGCTTAGATTAGACTGATGGTGTGTCCAACCCTATCATGTAGGTGTCTCAAGAAATTAAGTAGGATATGAATCCATCATTTCATACCCATGTGTAGTAGATGAATTTGAAAGTGAAATTGAATGATGTAACTAGAAATGTTTAATTGGGTATGTCAACTCTACAATCACTCAAGCATATTAGGTAGCTACGGGCCACTTGGGAATGCTAACCATTATAGATGGATTAAGGCATAAAATTGGCGTATAACTTGGAATATGATTTAAGATGTATAAATCATAGAGAATGACATGAAATTTGTCATTCCATCTGATCAATCAGTTTATAAATGAACATACAAAAATAATGTGTGTCATTCTAAAACTTAATATCCAAACATATGGATTCTAGACTGAGTTGTAATAATCTATACTTGGGTTTCTAAATTGAATATGAAAATGGTCATGCCACACATGATTCCCCCAATTTAATCAAACTGGTATGAATATGAGAAAAATTGGTATGAATATGAGTAAAAATGATAAATCTATAACTAAACCTATGCAAATCTATATTATACCTATTGTACATTTTTAGATAATCTAGTTTTTTATAAAATTGAGGATACTAGATAATAGTGACATATCTTGCACAATAGTTCCATTATTGGAAATATGGTAGTAGTGTCCTAATTTGGGTGTTAGTGTCTTTATACTATGATTTTTGTGTAACTTTGTTGATCTTTATGTCACTATTTTTCCCACTATGTTTACATGATTCTAATTTATATATTCTAAACCTATGTGCTAAAAATGTATTGTGAATGAATTATAGGATCCTGATCTCTATGACGAACATTTGTGAATTCCACCTCTTTTGAGAAGAGTTATTAAAATTGTGAAAGAACTATCTAAAAAAAATCTCTGTAATATGTGTGGTAATTAGAGTATATATGATAATTATGTAATAACCCAATATAATGTGCATACATAACATCAAAATGTAAGATAATCTGAGCATAAATTTGTATTTTATGATGTATGTCATGTCTAACATTCATAAGGGTATCAAGATAGATATAAAAATGTATGTAACAATAAATCTGAGTAAAACTGAATAGCTACCTAGGGGGATAGGGCATGATGTCCATCACAACACCCAAGTAGGAAGGGGAGATGTGTGAGGTATCTCATGGCATCTAAAACTAGAGTGTGTGATAAGCAAGAGACAAGTGTCATGGCCATGAAACATACAATAAAGAATACATACAACACACATGAGGCACACAAAGTAGGCCAAGGGGACACAATATAAGGGACATGGGCACATGTCACTAAATATAAGAAAATAAGACATACAAAGACATGTTTAAATGTCCACATACATAAAAAACAAGCAAGCTGGTTTAGAGCCACATAGAAGAACATTTTCAAATATTCACATATATAATCAAGGAGGTACACACAAGGATATGAGCACATGTCCAAAATATACATACTATGAATAGAAGTGGCATAGAGCCAAAGATAAATGGCATATTTGAATGCCCTCAAATAAAAAAACATAGAGATACAATCAATTCTAAACTAGGAAAGCTAGAAAGAAAAGTATGCATGAACATGCAATACACATATATCTAAGATCCAAGATGTATATATCCTAAATCTAAAGTAGTAATAGTTGGAAAAAAATCTAAGTAGGTGTAGCGTGATCAATATCAAGATATAGCAATGCTAAATCTATGATGTAGAGTTTAGAAAGATGTAACCTGGTAATAAAAAATGTGTATAGGGTGGCCCTAAAAGAGAAAATGTGTCAAATGAAGAGCCTATGTATCTATGTATACACCCCTAGTGGTTAGATAATATAAAATATGGATTGATGTAGTGGACCTAAGTCCTATAGGGAATCTATAAACACTTGACAAGAACAAGTGAAACATGTATGTATGATAAAAACCAACTATACTAAGATAGCTAGCATATGTAGTGTTTGGAAAATATAAGAGATGTTAACATGAAAATGCATAAAATCTATAATTTTTTGTTTTTTGAGTAAATATTTAATGTTTTTGTGTTTTTGGCATGTTATATTGTTTTTGTAGTTTCTAGATATAAGCTATGTACAAGCAACATAAAAATGAAACTATATACAAGGAGCAAGAAAGAAGGAAAGTATGTACAAGTAGGGAGGATAAATACTAACTGATGAGTCTCATGGGAGAATCACTATCACTATGGCCTATGTCAAAATAAGGAATGGCAATCTCTCATGGAGTGTGATTTCTATGCTAGAGTTAAATGGTGTTATAGTATGAATCTAGGTATTGTTCATCATTGAAATCATAAAAATCATAATAACCTAGAATGCTAAGGGAATTGCCTTATATTGTGGAGTTTATCTTTATGAATTATGCTTTGGAATATTGATTGTGATTTTTACCTTTGAAACTATGCTTATTGTAGACATATGGTACTGTGGAGGCTCTTTTTCTAGAAATATGTTTTTGAGAATGCTTGTTGGATTAGCATGATTTTAACTTTTCAACTTAAGTTCTTACTCTTTTTGTAAAATTTCCTATTTATCTAAACTTGTTTCCTTGATAAACTATATCTATGAATGATGTTTCTTGAGATGTTCAATAAATACCAAACCTTGATTACCAACATTATCAATTGTTAGAATAGGAGTAGTGATGCCTTGGGCCTACTTACCCAAACCTTGACTGTGATAACCAAACTATTGTAGATGTTTTTGACCAAACCAATACTATTGTGAAAGTTGAGCCTCATTTTGGAGAGGTATATTTTCATTTTTTACTTGCTTTACCTATGCTTGTTGTACTATATCTATCTCTTATTATGCTTTGTGAACCTTTTGCTATTTTGAGTTATGCTTTGGTAACAAATTTTGTACTATTTCTAAAGTTGACCCTTTTTGAATTTGTAGATGTGACATTATATGTTTTTTGGATGATGTGTCACTCTTTGAGTCATCTATAACCATTATCTATTGTATTTTCCTTTTAAATGCTAAACATGAATCGATGTGGTGCCCATGCATTTTATGATATGCACAATAATATCTAAATTTCCTCACTAGGTGTAGAGGGGGTATGTTAATAAACTTAGATTTAATCCTTTCCCATAGTACCTAACTTGAATTCTTATTTGATCTTTGACTGATTTTTGAATCACTATTTGTAGATGTAATTTGTTGAGATTTATGATTTGGATATGAAAGAGTGCTAGGCATAAGTTAGCTAGGTGTAGATGCATATACATGTTTACACTAACATATTATATCAATTATGTACATGTAATGTGATTTAACAATAATGTGATATATTCACTTAATAACTAATTTTGATTCTATAAATATGATATTATCTTGTTCATACTGATAATTTGATCCCATAGAGTCTCACAAGTGCAAACCCTAGTTACTTCTGATTGAACATGTAGGCACACACCCTATAGGTAAGAGGTGTGAATAGGTTGAGTATGGGAATTAATTAAAATGGCATAGGTTGCTTCATCTCATGGAGGAGTGATATCATGGACCTTGTTAGATAGAAAGTAGCTATCACCGTCACAGAGATGACGAGGAGAAGGAAATTATTTTTTGTGCATAAGATATGACATTGAAACTTAAAACTTGGTCATTAGCTTATATTATAGATACTATATGTATGTAAGGATTTGTTTCTTAATTTAATTCCAAATAAGATAATAATGACATGCTAAATATATAATGAAACATGACATGCATTTCAATTGATATAAGGCTTCGTCTATACATGTGTTTAGGTATTTTTGAGTTCATTCTGAATTAAAGGGAACAATCATGAAAATGAAAGTATTAAACTCCATAATACAAAGTGATACACTTATTATATCATTATTATCATGATTATATCAAATAAAATAAAAAAATGTATGGATATAAAATCTGAATGTTGGCAATATAAACCCTAGGGTTATAAAGGGTTAGGGTTTGTGTAATGTTCAAAGTAAGTTAGGTTCACCAAATGTTTTGACCTTTTAGGACTTAGTGAATGTAAATATTATGTTTGTTAAAGATCCAAGTAGACTAAATTATGGTGATAATATGCAATTAATACATCCATTGATTTATTACAAAATTAACTTTGACCTTTCAAAAAAATAATAACAAATAATGCAAAAAAAAACGTTATCATCAAAAATTTCACCCTTGAGGAGATTGTACAAGCCTCCTCACTTAAGTGATAACATGGTAATAATACTAGGTTGTGGGTGACCTAAAGAGTGGATTGAACATATAGATTAGGGATAAATCCCTTGATGAATCACTTAAGAACTATCACGAAACCTACTAACTTATAAGGGAAAAGGAAGAGAGAAATGAAAGCAAAATAACTAAGGAGGTGATGCACCAAACTTGTTGACCACTACCACACATATGAAAATGCACAATGAGAATGAATCTAACCTATTCATATAATACTCCTAATCTATTCCTCTTACATTAATATTTCAATATGAAGGTGGTGGATGATGATTAGGCAAGGATGGATAGTTTTCAAGAGGTCTAAAGGACACTAATGAAATATTTCCTCACTTAACATTCACAAGACCACTTAAACACTTCATATGACTTACAAGAGTGAGTTCAAACTGCATATAGGTGAGAGAATGAGACATGTCAAGGAAAACTAAATCAACACTAGATTAGATCAATCATTCTTGCATAAACACTAAAATATAGTCATAAGAGAAGGTAACACCAATGTGTTTATTGATTCAAATTATTATAAAAGGAGCAGGGCTTTGCCATACTCAAGTGGAGGATCTCTTTTCAATCCAAAACATGACAATATATAAAAGGAAGAATGAGAGAGAGAAAAGGACATTGGAGGAGTCTCTGTGATAAGTGTCATTTATTACCAATTAATTATAGTCCAAGAAAAAAATACCAAATAACTATTATACCACCATCCTAAACATGTGTTTCTTAGGTTTGATGATGATATTTAAGGTGGTGTAGTAGTTCTTGGACAAATAGTTACAATTCTACTTCTTGAAGGGTAATTAAAAGTTAGAGCTTGACACATGAACTTATTCTTGCATCATTGACCTCTTCATGTCTCATCATGTCTTGAAACTCATTGGTTACGTAGATAATTTTATCACTTAGATTCAACTCTCCTCAAACATGTTGATACCTATCTTATATTTAGGAGTCTTTAAATCAAATTCTATAGGTGTGTCTCAAATTATCTTTAGGTGGTCTTGAAAACCTTTAACTTCCCACATCTCTCCTTCAAAAGTATTCAATGACATACCAATGAAAAATATTCAATTCCACCTTTTCCCACTTGATTGAATTTATTACATGTCTTGAGAATACTTCAAAGAGTCTCAATGAGTATTCTTGGTGATATTACAAAGACCTTCAAGCCCTTAATGGTCTTTAATAGGTCTATAATTTTGTCTTATCTTATAAAAATAAGAAATAAATTTTTACTTAGGTTTGTTTCCTACCTATAACAATATTCTATCATCATAAAAACTCTTGGAGTATCTTGTATGGAACCCTCAGACCTCTACCCATGCTCCAAAGGTCTTCCCAACTGGCCATAGGTTCTTTCACACAGTCAAAACCATGCAAATAGGTCTATAAATATAGTTTTAGGCCCAAATATATACATTTTAAAACCCACACATGACAAATTATTCATCCCATGGATACCTATTGATTCGAGCAATAATTTAGGTGACAATTCGGGTGATGGGTCCACCCCAATTGATGACGGAACTTCTGGGAGCCATAACTTTTACACCGTATCTCTAATTGACCCATCATTTGAACCATTGGAAAGATAATAATGAGGGGAAAATCATGAGATGGAATTGAGATTTTATAAATGAAGTTTTACCCCTGAAAACCCAATGGAAGTGTTCCAAATTTCAATTTTAGTAGTGCAGTCTAAAAATAGTAAGTTTCTAAAAATAATAATTCCTCAAATTTTGTATTGTTGTAAATCATGGAAGTCAGACCACTTAATCTCCCTCAATATTGGTGACCTTCCACATCCTCCTCACACCTCCAAAATATGTATAAATGAATATGTAACCTGAAATAGAAGGGGGACATCTCTTCTCAGAGATAAGCATATGTTTGGGTCTGCAAATTTGATCAATAAAGCATCTATTTTCAAAGATAACATTATTTGAATTGTCTTGTTCTTGTTTCTTGAATTATATTTCAACCAAATGTTTTTGAATTTTGGATCACCTATGAGACTCAAAAAGACCATCAAGTTATTTCCAAGGCTTATTAGATGCATTTGAGCTACTAAAAATGCAAAACCCAGTCAATGGGTCTTTAACAAGGTTTTAGGTGCCTTACTCTTTTAATGATTGATCACAAAGTTGAGGGCCTCAAATTATGTAATAATTATAAATTATGGAAGTATGGAGACCATATTAATATCAATTAGAGTCCTTGGTCCCATGCAAAACCTCCTTTAAGTTTTGAGTAAAAGGCTAGGTCTTCTTGAGCTTTTAGGGACATTTTAGAATAATTTTTTAATGGTCAATATTATTAATCATTATTTATACCATATATGGACTTATTAAATGATAAAATGACATGATATTCAAGTGTTAATACCTCCTTAATATATCCCCATCTCCATTACTTCCCATTCATATCTTCCATGATTTGAGCCTAGAAAAATAGCCTCTAAGGTATTACAGGACTTTGTGAGAACTCAAGAGGGATAATTCTAGTAAAAGAGGGATGAAAGTGCTTGATCTAGGTTAAATAAACTTAATTTAGGTAAACTAGACATTATATCATTTGTGAAAATTATTCCCTAAATTTAATTACCCTTTCAACTCATTAAGACTTGTTTAGCCCATTGTTAGGGTTTGAAGATAGTCTTTTGTGAACAACCCTGATGACCTTGATTTAGCACTTTATTCTTATTTTAGCGAGTATAAATATTGTATACATATTTGAAAAAGTATTATCCATATCCCAAAGCCTTAGATTCATAAAATATCCTCAAGACCTATAAAATATACTCACTGTTTATCCTTATTATACCTTACACACATCTTCTTAGATATTTCCCATGACTTAACAATGTATTTTATCCTCAAACCTCATATTTCATTCAAGGAATGATTTATTTATTAATACTGTGGACTTATAGGTCTTCAGACCTATAGGTCTACATTCACCTTCATCTAGACCACTTGTACCATGTGTTTTGGACCTGTTAATAAGGGAAATAAACCTCATCATGCTTTATAACCTCTTTCATGCCTTTGATAGGCCTAAAATATCCTATTTTACCCTCTTATATCACCATACATGTGTTTTTTCCATTAAATCTATCTTCTGATAGGCCTATAGATTCTCTTTAGGGCTTAAGATTCTATTAGAGCTCAAGGGTGGATCTCTCTTGGATGGTTTATCTTCAATACAGGGAATCAAAACAATTTTCACCATTTCTCTCAACACTCCTCATATCTCAAACCTTTTTATTAATTTTTTTGGAAGGACAATTGATAATAGGTTTTGAATCAGTGTTTAAGAAACTTCCATTCAATTATACTCAATCATTCATGAACTATGAAAGCAACATAGTGATCTAGCAAAGTATAAAGAACCATTTAGATGAGCATGAAAAAAGATAACACATATATGAGTGGGAATACCTAAAGGTTAATAAAAAAAAATATTATCTCTATAGATAGACTATATTAATATAAAATAGAAGACCAAATTCAATTGAACACCAACTCAACTTGTAGTACCAACCTTGCACCTACTTGCAAGAAAGTACCAAATCCATAAGTGAATCAACACCAACTCATCCAAATCATTAATTTTTATCACCAAAAATATATTATTATATTATTTTATCATTTAAATAACTCCTTTTTCTCAAAAAATGCATGATTTTGTTCAATTGTTTTACACTCACACAAATAGGCGTAAATTGCCTTGTATATATACTAGTCTCATGATCACACATCACTTGGTTGGACACACACCTTAAAAATCTTAGGTCAGCCACATAATAAGTATTAATAAATCTTAATAACATGGTTAAATTAAAATTTTAACCCATTTTGGTCTGTCATAACTCAGTTAGGCCTTACTCCTCCTTTAGGTCACATGGAGACCTAATTGCATTAGGTCTATCCTCTTAATGCCAAAACTTGATCTTATTAGGCCTAGATGGATCTATACAAAAATAAGAAACCATTAAAAAACTTACCCAATGAATTATATTAAACTCCAACATTATTTATTATACTTTCATCCTTTGTTCATACCATGAAAGCTCTTTTAGGACAAACTGCCCTATTAGGCCTGTGTACCTCAAAATTTTGTCTTATAAAAAATAGGATTAAAAACCCTTAAGATACTCAAATATAAAACATGAAACATGTAAAAATAATATACATGACCTTAGGGTAATCATAAAATTCTTATAGAACCTTATATTAGGACATAAAGGTGCAAGAACATCTCTGCAACTTGATTACTTAGAACCACTAATTCACCTCAAAAACTAGTCATGATGGATTAGACATCCAATGCCTATGTAGACAATTTTCATGACTCATGATGCATAAAAATGGTCTTATTATATCTAAAAAACATCCTTAGATATAATATTTATATGGTCTAATGGAAAATATTGGTCTTGCAGACCAATTTCTTGACCTTATATATCATAGTCCTATTTGAACCAAACATGACATTTTGTGAGCAAATTTTTCACCATATACAATGAACTAAAAAGATTATCCAAAGAATTATCATGACATAAAATTCATAAATGACTTATTAATTCAATTTATTGCATCAATATATCATGCACATACCCTCAAATCTATCTCTTCATCTCTACTTGGGTTTTACACTATTCACACTATTAGGTTTGTCTATGATTAGCTTACTTGGATGACCAAATTAGAATAATTTAAGGATAGAACCTATAAAAAAATAATTATTTAAATGTAAAATGAGTCTCTATATTCTTCTACCATATATTTTCTTTTCTTTACCAATTCATCTTTTGAGAGCTATAATAATTTCTTGATAAATAAGCCTATATTTATACATTTTCTCTCTCATCTGACTAACCACCACCACCTGGAGGTACCTGGGAGAGTTTAATATATGATAAAATAGTTTATATATTAATTTTAATCCATATATATCTATTTTTAACAAAATATTTTATATTGGGTCCTTATTAGGGTTTTAGGGAGGTTTAACACAAGGTTTGGTGTTAATGATTATTCATAAAGGACTGCCCCTTGAATATGAACCTAATGCCTAAATATATTATCTAGGACCCTTAAAAATATATAATTAATATATAAAACTAAAATTTATAGTTTACACATGCAAAGGAATGTATGAAAGTGCTTCTCAAGTTTGAGACCTCATTCTGTGAGCTTGAGAAGGCCTAAAATAGTGATTCATGCACTTTTACTTTAAATCTTGACCTCAAAATTTGTGATCATACCTAAAAAGTTTTATATTACCTCTAAAAATTCTCACATGTGCATAATTTACTTGATATCTGATCTTCATACCTCATTAGGCTAGGTAGGGTTTAAGAGTGATCTGGGTGCAAACTTAGACTAAAGTTTATACCCCTATAAGTTCACCTTAAAAATATCATGAATGATTATATACCTTATTCACATGATCAAAAAATGCCAAAAAACATTCAAATGCTTGTGTTCATTCATTTTACCATGCACATACCTCTTCATGTCATGACTAGGCTTCTTATGCAGTTGACATCAATGACCTATACCTTCTATGCAAATATAAGAAATTAATTGCCTTCAAATTCTCTCTTTATCTTTATCTCATGACAAAAATCTCTAATGAAAACATTATTCCATCCACCTTGTCACATCACATGCTACCAACTATCCTTAATTACTTTTGACATCAACCTTCACAAGATGTACCTTTGACATCAATGACAATACTCAATAATATACCCCTTTGTCATTGATGGCAACCAATCTCAAAAAATTATCTCAACATGATATTTATCCCCCATTATAAACTTTATCCCCATTTAAAATTAATGACAAAGAGATACCTACATCTTCTTGGATCACACCTATTGCAACCAAAAAACTCAACACACAAAATTATGAGTCAATGAAGCATCATACAAGCACGATCCCCTATCTCCATGCATACCTTATTGGCACTACTCACCTAATATTGGAGATAATGAACAAATTTATTATCTCCCCCTAAGTACTTGACTTCCTTAATGACTTCTAGGGGAAGGGATTACACCCAATTCCTATCTTAGATGTTCAAAAATTATCTTTAGAAGTGGCTTGGTTAGAATATCTACAATTTGATCCTTAGTAGATACATACTCAAGCTTGAAATTTTGTTCACTTACTTGTTATCTTAGGAAATGATACCTAATGGGAATGTGCTTATTCCTTGAGTGCATAACTAGGTTCTTTGATACACTTATAACACTTGTATTGTCAAAAAAGATAGGACTATGACTATCATACTCCACTTTGTAGTCCTTTAAGGTCTACCTCATCCTTAAGACTTGAGTGCAACATGAAGTTGATGTAGTGTACTCAACCTCACAAGTAGATAATGCCACTAATGGCTAATTTTTGATAACCCATGATGTTAGGCACTCTCCTAATAATAAAGCTCCTCCACTAGTGTTCTTCCTATCATCTAGACTCCCTACATAGTGTGCATATGTATAGGCTATCAAGTTAAAATACGTGCTCCATGGATACCAAAACCCAAAATCAATATTTATCTTGAGATACCTAAGTATGATTTTGACTACTTGTAAATGATTTTCCTTTGGGTCTGCTTGAAATCTTCCCATAAGACCTATTGTTTACATGATGTTAGGTCTAGAGACATTAATGTATAGCAAACTTCCAATAATTGACTTATATGATGTGTGATTGATCTTTGGAGATTAATCCTCCTTGCTTAACTTACAACCTATGATCATATGTGTGCTAACGTAATTACAATCTTCCATCTCAAATTTCTTCAACATCCCTCTTATGTACTTAGCTTGTGAAATGAATATACCTCTTTCTAATTGATTTAGCTGTAACCCAAGGAATAATGATAGTTATCCTAGCATGGACATCTCAAACTCCTTATTCATCACATATGTAAAAGACTTTGTCATACTTTCACTGTTTCCACCAAATATGATGTCATCCACATAGACAACCACTATCAACTGATGATCATTTTTTGTCTTTACATATAGATTACTATCTACAACTCCTCTCTTGAATCCTTGGTTTAATAGGTACTTGTCTAAGCTAGTATACCATCTCTAAGAGCTTGCTTTAAAACATAAAGATCCTTTTTCAATCTACATACATAGTCCTTGTTACCTAAAAATTATAAACCTTCAGGTTGATCTATGTACACCTCTTATTATAAGTTCACATTTAGAAAAGCTGATTTGACTTCCATCTAATACACTTTGAACCCTTTGAATCCTGCATATGCTATAAATAATCAGATAGCCTCTAATATTGCTACTGGAGCAAAGGTCTCCTTAAAGTCTACCCTTTATACTTGTACATATCCCTTTCATACCATTGTATCCTTGTTCTTAGTGACTTCTCCATATTAATTCAACTTGTTCCTAAACACCCATATTGTGCCAATGACATTCTTATCTTTAGGCTTAGGAACTAGTTCCCAAGTCTCATTATTTTCTTTTTGATCTAACTCCTAATTCATATCACCCATCTAAAAATTGTCTTTGCTTGCTTCTACAAGGTTCTTAGGTTTAATCTTAGACAATATAACAACTTTCTCTTAATTTATTTTATTTATCAACTTTCTTCTTATTTTTATACCTACATCCTTATTGCCAATGATTTGAGATTTAGGATGGTCTCTTTGGATCTATCTTGAAGGACCTTTTGAAATTTGTCTTTCCCAAACTTCTTATTCTTCCTCATCTATCTCTATTATTTATTCTTCATTCTTGAAGTCCAAATTCTCTGATGCATCCTTTGACTGAGAGTGTGACTTCTTAGAACTTATCTCATCAATCTTCACATTTTTGCTTTCCACTAACTTCTATAACCTCTTATTATAACATCTATAGGCTGAGCTTACTGATGAGTATCCCAAGAATATTCTTTCATCAGGCCTAGAATCAAAGTTACCTAAGTCTTCCTCATCTCTTTAGATAAATCATTTACTTCTAAACACCCTAAAGTGTTCCACATTAGTAGGTTTAGCTTTCCACAGTTCATAGGGGGTTTTTTTTACAATTAATCCTTATCTATCCTCTATTCAAAATGTAAACTATAGTGTTCACTACCTCTCTTTAGTATCCATTAGATAATATTGATTTATTTATCATATTCCTTGCCATTTATTGAGCTATCCTATTATTTCTTTCCACTACCCCATTCTACCAAGGTGTCCTAGCTGCTAAGAACTATCTCCTTATCCCATGGACCTCATAGAAGTCATCAAATTCATTAGACCAAAACTCTCCTCCTCTATCAGATCTTAGGAATTTGATCTTTACATTATTTTCATTCTCAACTAGAGCCTTAAATTCCTTGAGCTTATCAAGATATTCTAACTTTTATTTCAAGAATACTACCCAAGTCATTTTTGTGTAGTCATCCACAAGTAACATGAAATAGATATCTCCTTGAATGCTTTAGATTCTTTTAGGTCCATAGAGATTTGTGTGTATTAAATCTAAAGGTGTTTTAGTATAATACTTCTTAGAATTTAACCTTCTTCTATTTTTCTTACCATGTTGATATGCCTTACAAATTGTGTTTGTATGTTTGGTGATTTTAGGCATATTCTTCACATACTTTTTAAGGCTTATCTTGACCAGATTATCAAATGTTAGGTGACCTAACCTTATATGCCATAAAAAAACTCATCCATCTTTCTCATAAATCATATTTCCTTCTTGATCTTATTTAAGACATACAAATTATTCTCAGTCCTCTTAGCATTGATAATTAGCCTTCTTGATTTGGCTCTCCTTATATCACACCTTCTGTCATGAAAGTTTAGTGTGTGTCCTTGATTGCACATTTTAATTACACTAAGTGATTTATGTTTCAATCTTTATACACACAACACATTCTCTATCTTAGTCTTCCCATTATCCAAACTCAAGATACCTTTGCCAATAATATTGGAAGTTGTGTTATCTCCAAATCTCACTATCCTTGCAACATTATTCTTCAATGAGATGAACTTGATCTTGTCCCCTATCATGTAAATTAAGTAACCATTATCTATATACCACTTCATGCCTTTATCTTGAATTTGAAGGGTAGTTTAAACTATTATATATTCTTCTCATCTAGTCTTTTGCTCCTCCTTCACCTTATCCATAGGGTCTATCTTCTTGATCCACTTCTTAATGTTATGACTATGTACCTTTTTGTATTGACTAATCTTCCTCATATGCCTCATATTGTAATACATTACAATATGTCCTCTCTGATCATAATTGTAGCACAAAATTTTGCTTCGACTATTGAAATGAACATTCATCCTATTTCTCCATGAGGAATTAATTTTAGCATGATGTCTACAATCCACAACTCTATGTCCATATTGATTGCATGAGAAATAGTAACCATTAAAAGAATTCACATAGCTTGTCTATCTGATGTTGAATGATGCACCTCTACCTTTGATGTCTCTTGAAGGAGTCATATTCTTCTTGAATTATTGATGATAAATTTGAGTCTCATATTTGATAATTTATGCATAAGTCTTTACTCTGTCAGTACCATCACTTATTGATAGTTTATTGTCCTTTGAGGTCTGACTCTCCTTGCTCACCTTTTGGTCTTATTTAAACCAAAGACCTATCTTATCATGTAGAGACCTATGACTATTTAGATTATCACCAAGGACTTTAGTGCTATTTTCAAATTTCTAATGTGTCTTCAATTTGATTGTTGTTTGATCCAATTATCCCTTTAAGGACTCCATTTCTATTATAAACTTGGTGCATTCTTCCTCCTTGGTCTTAATAATTGCAATGATAATCTCAATTTGAGTTTTTATTTATTTAATGATATCATCATGTTCATTGGTGTTGTTACTTAGTATCTCTTCGAATATATTGATTTGTTCCTCATAACTCTTAACCAATGATCTTAGTTTCTAATTATTCTTTCTTCAAAACTTCAAATCTTCTAGAGCACTCACCAATTCTACCTCAAGGTTCACTATATCCTCTTCTTCATCTAATTATTCATCTTCCATATGACTTTTGCCTTTTGAATAACCTTCATTGTCTGTTTTTATGGACATGAATAGATTTTCATTGCTATCATGATCATTACTATCATCATCACTATCATATATGCTTATGTCACTTATATCAAAGGAGCTACTATCTTTTTTGGTATAGAAACTTATTTTATTCTTGAATGAACCTTTATTTCCTTCATACTTCCTGAAACTCTTTTTGCTCTTATCAAGATTATAGAAATACTTATCATCACTATGATGTTCATCATGTTATCCATCATGCTCATTCTTATCATTGTTAGGTCACTTAGATGTAAAGTGACCAATATTGCCATAGTTAAAGCACTTAAATGGTAACTTACCCTTATACCTACATGAACCTTTCCTTAATTTTATGAAAAATGTGGCTTCTATCTTATCATAATCAATATAAATACCAACATTATCCTTGAAATTTTTACCTTATGACTTTTTCTTAGATTTGAATGCAGCTTCCTTCTTGGAAGGTCTTCCATCACTTGTTCTCATTTCATAGGTAGTCAAAATGCCATGAAACTCATCCATCTATAGTATGTTGAGATCTTTGATCTCTTCTATAGCAAGGAATTTTGAATCAAATTTAGATGTCAGAGATATTAATAAATTTTGTATTATTATTGATTCTTCCAACTTCTCTCTTAGACCTCTGATGAAATTTACCACTTCAACTACTCTTAATAGATAAGATGCAATATTTTCATCCTACTTCATTTTTAGACTTTCAAATTGCCTTTGATGGGTCTACAATTTTTATATCTTAAATTTGGTGTCTCCTTCATAGATGGTTTGAAAATTTTCCCAAACCCCTTTGGCTATATTAAAATTCATGACCTTTACAAATTATGGCTCTGAAAGACCACATAGGATGGAATTCATTGCCTTAGAGTTGTTTTCACTTGCCTTCTTACCTGTTGTACTAGTTGGTGGTGTAGGAGGTGGAGTGAATCCATCAAAAATAGATTTCAATATGTCATAGCCTAAGGAAATTAGATAGGTCTTAATTTTTATGCCAAAAAATGCATATTTATTCCCAATAAAGAGAGGGGACTTGTTGGTTGAAAAACCTCCTTGTACTTGAAGACTAAACACATTTATGCTTCTAGGATCTCCTTTAAGCTGTGAAGACCAATTCAAAGGACTAAGATCTAATAATAATTATTAGAATCAAAATTAATGAGATTGGGGTGAATAAATGTTTAAAATAATTTCATTTAATTATACTTAATCATTCATGAACTATGAAATTAACACAGTGATCTAGCAAAGCATAAAGAACCATTCAGATGAGCATAACACAAGATAACACATATATGAGTGGGAAAACTCTCAAAGGGAATAAAAACCACTATGATATATACAAATGGAATATATTCCTATAAAAAAAATACCAAATTAATTTGAGTACCAACTCAACTTGGAGCACCAACCCCAATAAAGTCAAGCACCCACTTGACTAGGCTTTAACGAGTACTTACTTGCAAGGAAGCACTAAATCCATAAGTGACTCAACAAAAAATAAAATAAATAATAAATTTTGATCACCAAACCTATATTATTATGTTATGTTATCATTTAAATACCTATTTTTTCTCAACTATACATGGTTTTATTCACTTATTTTGCACTCACACAAATAGGCCTAAACTACCTTGTATATATACTAGTTTCATGGTCACATACCACTTCATTGGCCACACACCTTAAAAATATTATGTAAGTCAATAATAGGTCTTAATACATCTTAATAACATGGTTAAATCATAATTTGAACCCATTTCGGTCTGCCACAACTCAATTAGGCCTTACTCCTCCTTTAGGGCACATGGAGACCTAATTGCATTAGGTTTGTCCTCTTATTGAAAAAACTTGATATTATTGGGACAAGATGGATATATAAAATAATAAAAAACATTGAAAAAATTATTTAATGAAATATTTTGACCTCATCCATGATTTATTATACCTGCATCCCTTGTTCATACCATGAAATATCTTTTAGGACAAACTGCCCTATTAGGCTTGTGTACCTCAAAAGTTAATCTTATAACAAAGAAGCTTAAAAATCCTTAAAATACTCAAATATTAAAAATGAAACATGTAAATAGATTATACATGACCTTGGGGTGATCACCAAATACTTGTAACACTTTCACTCTGGAGATAAAGGCTCAAGAACATCTCTACAACTCGCTTACTTAGAACTTCCAATCACCTCAAAAACTAGTCATGATGGATTAGATATCCAATCCATGTGTAGAAAATTTTAATGAATATTGATGCATAAAAATTGTCCTATTATATATATAAAACATCATTAGATATAAAATTTATATGGTCTAATGGAAAATATTGGTCTTGTAGACTAATTTCTTGACCTTATATCTCACAATCCTATCTAAACTAGACAAACCATTTTGTGAGCAAATTTTTCACCATATACATTGATCTCAAAATATTATAAAAAGAATTATAATGACATAAATGTCATAAATTAATTATTCATGCACTTTATTCCATCAATATATCATGCACAAACCCTCAAATATATCTCTTCATCTTTGCCTAGGTTTTACATTATTCACACCATTGGGTATGTCTGTGACTGACTTACTTAGATGACCAAATTATAAAAATTTAAGGCTATAACATATAAAAAAATAATTATGGACATGTAAAATTAGTCTCTATATTCCTTTACCATCCATTTTATTTTCTTTACCAATTCAAAATTTGAGAGCTACAATAATTTCTTGACAAATAAACCTATATCTGTGTATTTTCTCTCTCATCTGACTAACCACCAACACATATAGGTAACTGGGAGAGTTGAATACATGATAAAATATCTTATCTAGGAATTTAAATCCATATTGATCTATTTTTAATAAAATATTTCATATTGGGTTCTTATTAGGGTTTTAGGGAGGTTTAACATAGATTTTGGTGTTAACGATTATCATAAAGGAATGCCACTTGAATCCAAAACTAATGCCTAGAGATATTAGATAGGAACTTTCCACATATATCCTTAACATCTCATAATTGCATGTAAAGGTTACACATGCCAATTAATTTTTGAAAGTGCTTCTCAGGTTTGAGACCTCATTTTGTGAGCTTAAGAAGGCCTAAAACATTGATTCATGCAATTTTTATTCAAATATGCACATTAAACTTTGTGATCATACCTAAAAAACTTATCTTATCTCTTTCCATGATCACATGTGCATACTTGCCTTGAAATCTGATCTTCATACCTCATTAGGCTAGGTAGGGTTTAAGAGTGATCTGGGTCCAAACTTAGACTGAAGGTTCTACCCCTATAGGCTTACCTTGAAACTCTCATGAATAATTATATACCTTATTCACATGCTCAAATAATTCCATACAACCTTCACATGCCTATGTTTATTTATTTTACCATGAACATACCTCTTCATGTCATGACTAAGATTTCTATGTACATGACATCAATGACCTATACCTTATATATAGACATAATATATTAGTTACCTTCAAATTATCTCTTTCTCTTTATCTCATGACAACACTCTCTCATGATAACATTCTTACATGACAACATTATTCCATGCACATTATCACATCACACACTACCAACTATCCTTAGTCACCTTTGACATCAACCTTCACAAGATTCACCTTTAATATCAATGACAATACTCAACAAAACTATCAGATGCATATATTTATCATTCTTAGAGGTAGGCCTGTAGGTGCCTATTGAGACTCAATACCTACTACCACCCTACTCTTGGATTGGATCCTTATTTTAAATATTCCCCAAAAACATGGGGATTTTTATGAGGTTAGTTAAGTGGATTAAAATCTTTGTTATTTGGCCTAATGTCCTCCTCTAATAGCCAAGAGACCTCAAAACATCATAATACATAGGTACAAGTTTGTAAGTGTTCCCTTTTTTAAGCTTAGATCATTTAAAGAGGATTAGTGATAGTTTTGTAATCAGTCAGAAGTTATTAGAGACATTTTAGATTACTTTCAACCTATGTGAAACCACTTCACTCTATTATTTTCTTCCAATATAGGCATTCACAACCATACTGACTTTTTGGGTATCTTGTAGGCCTAAAGAGGCTTTCTTTCTTGAATTAAACTTTCTTGTAATCTATTTATAATGATGACCATGGATATTTTCAAGTTTTTTAAAAGCTCATGAATGTCTCATACAGATGTCCATGATGTTCTAAACCCTTAATCAAGGTATATGATTTTGCAACATGGTTGTGGTATGCCTCCAAGACTGCGTCTCTTATGCTGGAGCTTGTGTATTGGGACATTGGAAGAATATATCCTTACCATTTGACCTTGTTGGTACTTTTATGATATCTAAGGTTGATGGAAGAGAACTAACATAATATACATAACCTATTTATAATCATTTCCATGTTACAAACATCCCACATCCTCATCATCTTGCCATTGATCCTTGTGACTACATCTGTAACCTAGAATAAACACCATGTTTATGAGGAGTAAAAAGCCTTATAGACATTAAAGACATATTAAATGAAATTATAGAACATTAGGGAGGTATTGAATAAGTGTGAAAGCTTCACCATATGTTATTAACTATTAAAAACCCCAAAACATCAAGAACTCCATTATCTTCAACCTACAACCTACTCTAAAATGAAGATTCCTTGTATTTTGAATCCTCACATGTGCCAAGTGGTGATGGACAACAATGTTTAATACTTTTATAGACCCATGAGGGCATAACCAACCTATCATTTTCAGTATATAACTCTCCAATGCATTTGAACAAGAGAAAATTATGCCTGTGGGGTTTTGGAAGGGGTTTTGAGCACCTTAACTTCTTAACAATGATTCATAAATCATGGATCCTTAATATTCAAAATAATGCCTAAAATTTCAAGGAAATAAAGGCCCAAATACAACCCTAGGAGAATTAAACCCAACTCTCTCTCCTCTAGGTACTGAGTAAAAATTGGTTACCTCTTCTAGTTTGTCAAGAAGACCTATAAGACCTGATGGAGTAATGAATAGTTTTTTACTCTTTTTAGTCATGAAACTCATTTCCATACATGGATTTGGACCTTGTAAATATGGTTTAAGCCATGTATGTGATTGTAAAATATATTCAATCATGGAAAACCTATAAAATGTCTCTAAAAGATCCTTCTTTCATCGAAGAATTACCACATTCTACTTGGAAACCTTGTTGGAGCAGTTTTAATGGAGTCTCTCATTCTTATAAGAATGTATAACACATGCCTAGACTATTATCTCCTTATTTTACCTAACATTTTCTCATTATCATCTTGATTTAACATTATAATTAGGGATTAGGCAGTTATAAAGAGTGTTTCAATGTTGGAGAAATAATTTCAAGGAACTTTGGCAAAAATATAGAATCAAGTACATATCATGACCTTCAACACATGTCAAAGGCTTGAAAAAAACCCTATATAAAATGATATCAACCTTCACATTCATTAGCTCCTATTAATTCCCATCTCAACATTGGACTATACCTTAAGATTAAAACAAATGGAAATACCTTAATTTCATCAAAACTACCTTAACATCTACAAAAACCAAGCAAGACCTTTATGAAGGGGGGTTAGAGTCAATATTAAAGGTATCACTCACTTTTATATACTATGAAATGAACCTTAAGATGAAAAACACTAGAAAAGACACCAAGCTATGACCAAGATTGACCAAGAACATAACTCTCAAAAGGCTATCAACAAGGTTAGATAAGTCTAGAAGAAAGTTTTGAATTATCTTTACCAATGGTAGCCAATTTTGGCTAATAAGAACTTAGCTAGAAAATGACTAAGATGGATGTTTTGGAAGATATAAATTGAGATAAAAGCTAGTTTGAGTGTCATAAATAGGATATCAGTGTCATAACCCCTCTTGGATAATATCACCCTAATTGGATAGTAGCACTATTATTGGAAATGTAGTAGTAGTGTCTCTTTATTGGTGGTAGTGTCTTCTATACAGGATTGTCCTAAAATTCTAGGTGTATCTATTTATAGATATTTGAGGTTTGTTCCTATTTGTATGAGTCCTAAAACCTTGCATATTTCATATTATGACTACATTTTGAGCAAACCCTAATCCTCTATATTACTAGGGCATCTAGTTGATACAAGATAAAAAGTGTGTTCATTAGTGGGGTAGGATAGACATCCTCAACACCTCGCTATGATGAGATTTGACTACATACCAATACTCTGAGGAGGGATCAAGCTTGATGTACTTCTCCCCACCTAAGTACTAGTGTAATCTAGGTAATCTAAGCTTATAAATGTTGTAGATGGTAGTATACAGAAGTAGGACAAAATAGGGATTAATAACCTTAATTATGAATAACTTATTCTAAGTTTGAATGTGTATTTTGCATCTAATTTCCATCCAGTGGTTATAAGGCTAAAATTCATGTATATATACCATTCTCATGCTTATGTGGGTGATGAAATAGGTCTAGTTTGACCCTACGAGGTTTTAGATTTGAAAATGTATCCCTTTGTGAAAAAGGGAGGGAAATGACATTAGCACCACTATCAGGACACTAGAGCCATTGGTGTTAGTGTGGTTATTATAGAGATAGTGTTCAAGTGGTATAACACTAGGAACAAAGGGATATGATGAAAAAATGAGAGTTTGGGTCTACTTTAGGGTTGACTAGTGATGTTTGTGGCCCACATGAAGGATAGATAAGTATGATAATAAGATATTAAATAGGCCTAGGGCTAAGATAGGGATAGGTAGCCTCAAGTATCACTCTTATCACTCAAATACAATTTTTAGGTGATTAAAAATACCATGTTAAACCCATAAATCTATGCACCTCATGAACATTTTTAGGTGCTAACCATTCCATGATGGATTTTATGATAGTTCCCCATAGAGATTATGATTTCACAAGTGTTACAAGACCAATTACAATTTTATCAAGTTTATTTATTCATATTTATAGTATATTAAAATATAATCTAAGAGTTCAAGCACAAACTAATCTAGGTAATATTTGAACACATTGTTCATAAAATTCAAGAATGTTACAAGTGCATTAATTAACCCAAAAGGTGGAACTATAAACTCATAATGTCTATACCTAGTTATGAAATTAATAAATTGATGATACCCTAATTTAAGGTCAATTTTAGAAAATAACATTGCTCCATGAATTTGATCAAAAATATTTTCAATATAGGGTAAAGGATACATGTTCTTAATAATTTCCTTATTCCACATTCTGTAGTCAATGCACATATGAAGAGTCCCATATTTATATTTTAAAAATACCATAGGTTCTCCCTAAGGTGATATAATAGGACACTTAATACTTTGAACAATATTTATTGAAGGTGGGATATTAATTTGACAAGTTTAGTTGTAGTCATTATGTATGGTACTTTGAATTGAGGCTCAAATCCCATAATGATATCAATTGTGAATTCAAATTCCCTTTTGGGAGGTAGCACAAGTAAATATTATAAAAACACATTATGATAGTTCCTTGTGTTATCCTACCTCATCTATCTTGACTATTAAAATATCGCAACCCTTCCATCAAGTTTTTTTAATTATATTGCTAAGATTTACCTTAAATTTAATTCTTTTTTATCACCTTGAATTTGAGTTTGATTTCTAAAATCATCAAAACATTCTAATTTATTTTCAAATTAATATTCCTTTTCTATGTTCTTATAAAACCACTTTGCTTATAAGATCACATCATATGATCCTAATAGGCCTACAGATAAATTTACTATAGAAGTAAATTTTGGTAATACCACTTTTGATTCTATGAGGTTCTTATCAACCTTGACCCTAGATTTGGTTTCTATCTTTTAAAGTCCATGCATTTTCTATATGCTTACCCATTTTAGGAAGTCTATTAAGTAAATTCAAAGAAATAAAATATTTAGTATCTCTAATATCTATAAAGATAGTAACAAAATGACCAAATAATGAACCTAACACTTTAATGGGTAAAATATAGAAATTAGCCAGATGGTTTTTAACTATTATATGAATTCATCATTGAAACATCCCCTACTTAGAAGATGAAGAGGGATTCTTTAATTTTATACCAGTCTTTCATTGTGGACAATATTTTGAATAATGGTCCCCTCCATAAGTAAAACATCCCCCTATTGGTCCTTTCATTTCTGATGGATTTCCTCCTTTATTTTCATCTATGAAACCATTTTTTGGCTTTGTTGTCTCAAAATAATTATTATACCGAAGATTATTATTATTGAACTTGTTTTTGAAATCCTCATTTCACTTCTAATTCTTATTTTTGAAAAAATATTTCATCAATATAAACTTTTTTGATACTCATCTCTAACTTCGATAAGATATTTGAGATTCTGCTCCTGATTGATAGATTTTTCAAAGACTTGATCCAAAAAACTAGTTCCATTCACATCCACCTCACATAAAATTTGTGGTTTCAAACCCATATGAACTTTCATATTCATAAAAATTCATCCTTCTAATATTGGGGAACTTATTTGAGAATTTTTATGAATTGCTCCCAATATTTAGTTATCTATACTCTCCTTATTTTAAATTTTGTAAAAAAAATTATCATTTGGTAAAAATAAAACTATAGAAACCACCTTTACCTAAATAGAGATATAAATATATCTTATGTAGTGGTATTGGAGTCAAGGTCCATCTCCATCTTCTTTCTGGCCCACTAGGTTGTTGCTTCACTAGCCAATTGGTATGTTCCCCATACTAATTTATTTTAGTTTTGAATAGTTTTAGATATCAAAATATTTATCCATTTATGTGATACTCTATTTGGCTCCATAATCTAACATTATTTCATTAAATTTTAGTGGACTCACCTTTTCATATAACATGCAAGTTCTGCTATAACTTGAGCCCTTGCATCTTAATGTTATTCAACATGGTCTTGATCTTGATTTTATTTTTGATCATGCATTTATGTTCCTCTTGATCTTCCTTCTCATCATGCCCATAGACTTCTTATTCCAAATATATTATTATATCTTGATGTCTCATGTAGGATTATGAGGATCTGAGCTAGCTTAACATGTTCTACTACTAATAGATCATGATAAGGTTGTTAATCCTGGATGGATGGATTTTCATCTATGATATACATTTCAAAAACCATTTATTCCTTCTATTTTAACAAATAAAACATATATCAACACTGGTAGACTCATTACATCCTAGCATTGAACTTGACTCTGATACCACATATTAAATCCACCACTACATTATTCTAAATAAATACCATATATATATATATATATATATAATTTTTTATATTAAATAAAACATGTTATTTTATACATATATATCAAAATAATACAATACACTTAAATTATTTTCATGATTAATTTAATGTGCCATCTTAAGTATGATTCTACTAAATCTAACCTAAAGTTAATTTTTGAACATTACTTACATTGTATTCAGAGATTCCACTAAATCAAGTGTAAATGAGTTCAACTGAATTACATATAAATGTGAAATATACATTAGTCCTCTTAGGAATAAAATGGTACAAACTAAAAGGACTAAATAATATTACTAATAACCACAATTGGAAAGTACAACATGATAAAAATAAATACACAAGTATCCTAATAGCCTATGTTGTAATAAAAATTTAATATAACATTATGCACACAATAGTAAAACTGAGCATCTATGAATAGATCCTAATATTAGTTTATTAGCCATGAGTAAGCATCATAGATTGGTTCAGATCAGTTGTAATGAGGGAAAGCATCATTTGAGTGCTTTTCCTCTAAACACAAATTAATAGTCCCCAATACATCTCCCCATTGGGAATGGCCCTTTAATTCATGAATGGGAAGTTAATGATTATGTGAGTATCCATAACCATCCAAGAAAAAATGTAAAATTACAATCACTATTACATGTAACAAATCATAAATACCATAGGTATGCTTTTATCAATTATGACCTTAAACAATCATGTAGACTAGAAGGTACAATGGATAGATAATATGTACAACTATAAAATCACTTTGGCTAAAGCATTTTATATAAATTTTAGACTTCAAAATAATCCAAGTCATTTTCACATATGCATTACTCTTTACTATGTCAACTAGTCATTACTACCATTATTGTTTGAATAATGATGAGTGACCTGTAAATAGGATCCCTACCTATCACTCATCATACCTTAAGAAATAAGGATGACTTTATTATAAATTAGTTTAATAAGAGAATAATTAAAATTTTAATCACATAAAATGGTTTAATTAAATAATATTTAAGCTTATAGATACTGCTAAACAAAATGACATATTATTGTCTTGTTCATTAAAAAAACATGAACAAACAATATTAGCTTATGCATTTCAAGCACTCAACAATATTTACTTATAACTTCATCATTTATAAAATTATACTATATAGTGATTTTTTCCCTTTTAAAAATAGAATACTTAACAATCTTTAGTTTTAATATCCACTATTATAATGAATAATATCAAATCCCCTTAATATTCCATAATACTAAAAATTATCCATTATATAACTAATATCCCTAATAATGGTATGATACAATATCCAAACAGAATCAAATATATATCCATTCCTAGTTAATTGATGTCCATACATACCTATGATCATATTCATAGTATTAAATTAATCCAAATCAACCTCTGTGAGTATCGAGATTCATACTTAAACAGATTATAATTAAAAATAATAGTTTTGGATAACTATCAATCCACTATATGTCTAAATATGAGAGTATTCCAACATAGACTATAGGCCTATAGGTGGTTGTATCAACCACCTATAGTTCTATAGTTTGCTAAATAATGCACTTAGTATAGTTAGATTTGACTAGTTTGGTCATATTATCCAATAACATGTAGTTGTATAATCATTCAACTTAGTTAATAACTAAATGAATTTTTACCAAGAAACAAACATTTAATATTCCATTGTTACCACATGATAATAAAAATAACTCTTATAAAATTTGTAAAAAATAACATAGGGTTTTTAGTTTAGCTAGATACCATATCTATATATTTTTTTCAGTGATTTACGGGTTTAATAGTGAGTTTTGAGGGAAAAAAAGTAAGGATATATATTTACATGTTCACTCACCCTTATAGGCATGTGTGTGAGAGTGAACTCACACATATAGGTAAATAATAGTGAATAATTATCATAACCAAATTCTAATATAAATAAGTATTACTAAAATATATACAACAACAAATTAAATCATAAATACTAAGGAACAAGAGTTCGAATTCATTAAGGTCTCATCTACCACAATAAAATACATTGTTACAAATTGACTTCCAGGATAAGTAGTGCAAAACCACATGGATTTAAATGAGCTACAACCACCATGGGTTAAACCATTAATAACTAATATTATCATACTTTATTTGAATTAAGCTATAACTATGCAAACCACTAACATTTTGTAGATAAATCCTATAGACATATAGTTCATAAAAATAACCATTTTATTTAGTAGACTAAGCTAAAACTATATGGATTAACAAATACAACATCATTTTACAAGTATGCTACAACTATTTGACTCAAAAAAACCATCTAAGTATGCTAAAACCATTTAGGGCTCAATAAAATTAGTAGGATACAACCTCTTAGGGCTCAAAATAACATCAAGAATCCTATGACCACTTAAAGCTCAAAATAACATAAAATAGGATATAACCACTTAGGTCTCAACATAAAATAAAATATGATACAATCACTTAGGGATAAAAGAAATTTTTTTATAAAATTTCAACCACTCATGAAAATGTTGTATTGAAAACCTCTTATAGTAACCATGTCAGAAAACCTAAAATTAGAGATTAACTACTTTTTTAGACTTATGCTTAAGCAAACATTTACCTCCAAGAAAGTCGTAAACTTCCAATTTATCCTCAATCTTTCTCATTATTTTCTTATTTTTATCCTTTATCATGTCATATGTCATTTTTTATTGCCTTTTTAACATTTCAAAACTTGATTTCACAAAGGCAACCAAAATTTACTTTGCTTATTCTTATA
This sequence comes from Torreya grandis, assembly GCA_037957365.1. Lineage (NCBI taxonomy): Eukaryota > Viridiplantae > Streptophyta > Pinopsida > Cupressales > Taxaceae > Torreya > Torreya grandis. The sequence goes on along the minus strand of JARHVA010002165.1, from coordinate 1,074,423 downwards.
AACAAAATATTTGCATTTTTCCTCTAATAGTAATGCCTTATAAAAGACCTCATATTACCATGAGAGATTTAATATAGGGATTTACTATGCTCACTGTGAGTTTCACCACTTAATTCCCTCCTTATTGAGTGGGTTGTTAACTTGCATAGAGAAAAATAGAAAACCTAATCATGCCTTAACTAATGATTATGACTACTAACCTCAAATAATGTTTTTTATGTTATTTATAATGACTTAAATAATTCAACCACTCATAGTTGTTAAGAATAATAATAATAATACTAAGTATCCATCCAAAATTTTAATTATGACCATGTTATTCTCACCACCGATGGTGGTAAAAAAAACTTAATACTCTACTCATTCACACCATATGGGAAATTTATCAATAATTATCACCAATTTTGGCCTGTAATTAATAATTCAACATTTTATGCCTTTATTTACAAACTAAATACTGACATATGTTGTAATCCAAGGTATTTATTTATGAAATTTTCATCTAGATACTAGGATTTTTAATTTTTTTTTTTTATCAAGGCCCAAATTTCCATTGAATATTACAGACATGCAAGTATTATTTTGGTACAATCACAAATAAAACTTCACACACAAACCATTCATAACAACAACAATCAATAGGATTATAGCAACACTAATTTACTACAAAATAGGCTTTGATGTACATAAAGTTACTCAAAATGACATAAGTTAGGTGAACATCAAGCCTAATGATAGATGGATATAATAAATAATAACATAAACATTTAAATAATCAATATTGAAATAAAATTCAATCCAAAAAACTATAAATGAATAGTACTACATGAGTGTGTGAGTGTTCCCATATTGTTTTGTTTATCCCAAGTTACCATAATTTATTTCCTTCTCCTCTATGATGCCCTCCCTTAGGATTGTGCTACGAGGGAATGAATGAAATATCCTAGATCCACCTTAACAAGGGAAAAAGAGGTAGTTAGTCTATTACCAAGTATATCAAAACAACTGAAAGAACTAACTCAAAATTAATGCTTCAAATGAAACCATAACACCATATTAAAATACAAAAATAATCAACATAATTATCCATTTTATGCAAATATAATAATGTTGTAAACATATATTAAAAATGAAAGATATCAAAATTTGAGCTAAATAAACTAAAATAGTGATGAACTTAATAATATGCAATCATAAATAATAAAATTAATCACTGATGAAATTGTATCTTCCATTAGGGGAAAAATGGGATGCAAAACACTAAAACTTGAGATTTTTGCACTTGTTAAGATTGTTGACATTATGTGGTGCCATGATTTATATCATGCACTTTTTATATGTAGTCTTATTCAATGATCCTACTAACTACATGCTTCATTGATACATTTATCTAGACATGACACTTACGTGCCCTACATTCCATATGTTACATACATGCTTTGACAAATATATACATTACTATGATGACATATTATCAACATATTCACATGATATTACATGAAACTATATTTTTAGATAACATGACACAATTAACTCTTATTCATCTCAAAATGAGAGCATTATAGTGGGATTATCAAAGAGACATACACCTTCATAAACAAAAAATCAAATCAAATTACAAATTTTATATATTTTAGAGATTCATAATGGTTCAAATATTAGATGGTTTAGTTACATGACATATATTAACATATCCATATAGATTATGGGGGTATATGCCATTCATATACACTTAATTTACATATATTTCAGTAAAAATTCATACATACTCGGGTGCATACGCATGGGAATATGCACATATTTTATAAGAACATAAATCATAGGTTTCCATATATATATAAATTTTAAATGTATCTTATCATGTTTAACATATATATGTGCAATATTCTATATCAGTTGGAACTAATTCAAGGGTCATGATATTTGTTCATGTACACATATACACATTTTAGGATTCATGGGGCATGATATTAATTCATGCACACATAAAAAATAAAAAAATATAGAGTTGAATGGAAAATGGTTGTCATTCCACTTCACACTTATTAGATCTATGGTCACGATGGGGGCATGGAAATTGTCCACTCTCTTTCAATCATTCATTATATTTTACATTGAGTGAAACTACATAATCAAACCTGCATTCATGATGGGGGCATGAACATTGCTCATTCATTTTTTATCATACATTTTATTTTTACATAGATTAAACTTGAGCAAAAAATTATAATTGAATCTATAAGCCATATACAATGGGTGATTCATTTTGAGTGAACTTGGCCTGATGATTATCTCATTTATCTTATGTTGTTACTTTCTTTGAGAAAATATCTCCTGATGGCTCTCTCATTTTACTACATATTATTTTGGCTAGTACACTATGTATATTTTACCACATTCATGATGGTTTGGAAACACACCTCCCCAACCCAAGATCCTACATAGTTACACAAGTTTTCGGTAATCAACCCAAATTTACATGTGCTTCACCAAGGAATCACAAGTTTATCCAATGCTTCAATAAAAAATCATCATATCCAACAAGTTACAAGGGAAACATGGTCTTCACTAAGGTATAATTTTTTTTTTAGTGACCTACACAATTAGAGATTCACACCAAATACAAAGTGTGTTGTACACACTTAGGTACATTTTATCCTTTTACTCTAGCATTTCCACTACTAGAAAATAATAAGGGCATTTTTAGATATTAAAATATGGTTTTTGGCACTTGACAATGAAAATATTGACATGCATTTACAATACATGACTTGAATATCCAAACTTGGTCCAAATCTACCATCCTCTCACATTTGCATGTTATCTTATGAGTTGAACCCTTCTATTCTACTAATATACACCTAAGGGAACCTCATGATTTTATTTAAACTTGATAAATATCCTAAATAAATATATCTAAACTCTTAGTTCAGTCTAACTATACACAAGTTGTTTCCTCTGGACCTGGTCAATATTTCTAGTTGATACGAGCCTGATTTGGTTGGTACCAATTTGATCCAAAAAACAATTATTTTCAAAAATCAAAGCCATATTTAGGGTCAACCTATCAATGTAGCTTTTGGTGGCATGATAAATTATTCAAATGGTTCCATATATAAACAAATCAAGGTATTAATTAAAAGGGACTTGGTATTTATCTCATATACATCCATAAACTATTACACACTAAGAAAATATGCCCTTTTCTTCCCAAATTGTAAACCAAGCACTCTGAGTAGTCACAAGCCAAGTTTTAAGCATATAAAATTTGATTTAAAGTAAGCACTATCAAGTATTAAAGCAAACCATTAGATACATATATATAGTGAAGGATAAAAAATTCATAATCACACTAAGTGGGAAAATTACATGTGGCTTGAATTACCTCATCATAGTATTTAATATGTAGGTAATGGTCAATAATTATATAAGGGTGGTTGGGGATAGGTCATTCGATTAAACTAATGAACCATAGGCATCCTTATCCATGATTTTCACTTTAAGAATATAATCATAGTTAGATATTCAACCTGAAAAGATAAGTATTCATCCCTTTGTATTACTTAATATATTTATCATATGCTACTTGTCAAACTAGAAGAATAGATTTTAGTATTTTACACTTAGATATATGTTTGAATGCCATAGCTTAATATCTAAATTACATTTCAAAGTTATTTCTTATTAGATTAATATCATTCATTAATCCAAATAAGGGTAAAATAGTATGTGATGTTCCTTTCTCCATGAAAACCTAAAATGAAACATGTAGAAATCAATTTTTACTTATGATAGAAAATTTGAAAGTGATAACATTGAACATATGTGAAATGAAGTATTAAGAAATGAATACACCTATATGCATACAAACCAAGATTACTTTTGGAAACTTGTATTCTAAAGATAATGAAGAATGAGGTGATCATGCCCCATAGATATGCCAATGAAAAACCATGGGTTAAGCTAAATATGCCCCAACCCTCACTTGAAATTGATAAGTTCCTAAAAATTAAATCACACATAACTTAATCCCCACACAACTCACTATTTATGAGTAATGAATCCATTAAATTTTCCAATGAATTTGAGAAATGGTAAAGAATCTACATAATTTTTTTTGACTAATCTACTACAGATAAATAATATGATTTAATCTAAGTAATTCATGAGTATACTTTTTATAGGATATGTCACATATGCTCTGTGTATGTTTCTAATCCAATGATATATATAATATAAGTCTGAAGTATCATAATATCTATGAAAATGTGAATAGATGCCCCACATATGCCCAAAATATAATGATCTATTTAACCCAAGTCATATAATTTATGTAATAATCTATAGAATCTACAAAATACAACTTATAATCCTATAAAATCATGACATGTGACCTGTATATGCCCCAAATATTATTCAAAAGCTATCATATTACGAGTAAAACATGTGAGAATATGTGTATACCAATAAAAAATTGAAGTAATTTGTGCCTAAAATTTGAATTTTATATGAATTTAAAGGCTTAATTTATAAGAGAAGACATTGTGTATGCCCCATTTTGAGGTGAGGAATTTAGCCTACAAATTACTCATCTCAAAAGAAAGAGTTACGTGCATCATGTTATATATAAAAAATATGACAATTGTAAATCATGTAGGAACATGTAGATAATATGTCATCATGGTAAGAATATATCATCTAAGTATGTATGAAACATGTATCCTAAGGTATACAAATGTCATGTCAAGATAGATATATAAATGAGAAACCTAGTGAATAGTCAATATAAAAATTAACATTCGTAAATGAGTAATAAATATGTAGAATGTGCATTATATCTATCATATCACTAAAAATAATAATAAGGGTATGTGAAATGACATAACATGATCAAAAAATAATCGTAGATTTATTCACAGATTACAAATAGAGTCACACATAGTGTCATGGTTAGGAAACACATAATTAAGCACACACAATAACACTCAATGTTACACAAGGAAATAAGCTACACTCTATGGATAATAAAATGTCACACACAATGGAAAATTAAATGTCACACACACAATGGATAATGAAATTTCATACACAAAAGGGAAAATCAAATGTCACACATAAAATGGACAAAAAAATGTCTCAATAAGCAAAGTGAAGCATAAATGGAGAAATAATTTCATAATGTAATAAAAAATCAAGCATCACACCATGTAACATGCATAAACATCAATCATACATAGAACAAGGAAGGCTACTAATCTACATAATCAATGTCTTTGATCATCACATATAGCAAATAAAATATCCAATGAAATATTAATTGAAGTAGTATGAGGTAGAGCAAAGCATTAATAATTAGAGTAAATTATCTCAATATGATCAATGGAAATAGTCGTAGAATGATAAAAAATGTGCAAAGTAGGAAGATTACCTAATAAGAGTGTGCCCCCATGATAGGAAGCTAGATCCTAAGTGTAGGAATGTATCACATCTGTGTATACATTTCAAAAAGCTCTTGTATGTCTTGCATCTCACTTATGTATACCATGAAATATATGTGCATATGAAAAATTGGATATACAATGTACTATATATGACAAATCATAAATAAAACATATAAACAAGCAATGTATGCCATGCATAGGTCCTTTTTTAAAAATTTTATTTTAAAAACTTTGAGTAGTATTTGGAATTTTTTAAATTTAATATGCATATATGTAGTCAAGTAATGCCAAGTTGTAACCCTAAGAATAATAGAATAATTTAAGGGATTCGAACAATTGATGACATATGTCAAGGCATAATGTGTAGCAAGTGTAGTAATATAACAATATGGAGGAAGTGACGGCAAGTAATATGCTCCCATTATATATGAAAATATAATTTTTTAAACTAGGGAGAGTATGTAGGAGGTGGAGGGAGATGAGGGGGAATTAGTGTATATGTTCATATAATATGTATCCATAAATGTATCTGATCATGTAAGTACAATATAATAGACAACAAGTATGGATAATCAATATGCAAGGATGAATAATTAATATGATTTGAAAGAATGTACTTTAGTATGAGGTTGATGTAGATTATGTATCATCATAGGATATATGTCAAAAATGCCTAGAACAAGAAAAAAAATCACAAGGCAAAATCTAAGGAAAAACAAAGGCAAGGGCTAGAAGAATGATCAATTCAAAAGCATATGTACACATGTGTGTTAATATATAAGAATAAGGAATGAGAAATCAAGTTAACATCAATAAAATATGTAAAATATATAATATTTAAGCTAACCAATGATCCTATCAATATCATAGTTATATGTATGTTCTATATGATACATGTCTTAGTCACCAAGTATATCATCATAATTGGCCACTAATTTAGACTCAACATCCCAGTCACTCATTGTAGGATATGTATATCAAATACACCATATTTTTTTAGTGTCTCATTAAATATCCTTTGTATTTTATTTATTAGCATGCACATCCTATGACTTTGAATTCAATAGTGTCAAATAAGATGAATTGTCTCATCGAATCATTTTGGTTTTATGTGCGCTAAATGCATATTCACCACATACTTACTTATGTGGAGTGATATGATGTAGCTCATAAGTAAGAAAATAATGTTGATTCACATTTGTAATTAAGATATTATGATACTCATATTTTTATTACATACCCTTAATAAATGTGTATTTATTGGAACTTGGAGAATATTAATATCTTGACATTCTTTCCACTCTTGCCCTATTTGTGAAACTCTCATTATTTATTCAATTCCTTGATTTTTACTTTGTTTACTGTGCTTTAGCATCCATATTTGTGTGTTTATATATGTAACTATGATTTTAATAGGATTCCTCTTTTTAAATGTTTAATCTCAGTGATATATGAACAAACTACCTTAGAATGCAAATGAAATAATCACATTAATGTTATCCAAATTTTCTTCCATTTGTTTAACCATGATTATAATAATATTGCATTTAATTTTGTAAGAGTAGGCTTGACATAGAATAATGTCTTCACCATTTTAGTTTTAACAAAAAGTGGTATAGTAATATGCTCTATTGTATCCTCATTATTGCTTATATGTTGTAATGTATGTTTATCATATCCTAACTCTTTGAGAAACCCAATTTTATATGTATTGCATAATTCTATATCATCAACACCAATACATTTTCTATGTTCACCTGTTATAAGAGATCGAATGACCATTGGTTTATTTTCATGAACTTCTTGGGATACATAGATATCATTAGATTGTGAACTAGAAAGATATGTATAAGCTAATCTTATAGGTGTATTGGTAGATTTTGCAAATGTAATAACATCCATATCTTGAAGTTATTAAATTTTATTTTTAGGTACATAATTATTTTTATATCTATGCTCATTGATATGATGATAGTTACTAAATTATCATGCCCCCAATCATCGACAACACCCATATATTGAAGTTATTAAATTTTATTTTCAGATACATAATTTTTTATATATCCATTCCCATTGATAAGATGATAATTACAAAATGATCATGACCCCACTCATTGAAGTCAATTTTTGGGGTGATGGTGATTAGGAGGTAACCAAATTAACTTCTTCTCTATAATCATTCTCAAAATAACACTTGGTTGATCCTTGAAGCTATCAAATTGGATTGGTCAATTCACCTTTTAAGGAGTCTTATGAATTATATTCTTTGGACCATCCTTAGTTGGCGAAAATTCACTTTTAGGATACAATTTTATGACTTAAGAGAATTATTTTAATTATAGGCACAAGTACATGATCATAAGTTGTCATCCTTATATGACTTAAATTATAAAGTCAATGTAGTAATTTTTTTTTGAAAGTCATTCATTGCATGTATCATAGACATGATATGACCAGTAGGTATGGTGATGGTTTAGAAATATCCATTCATACAATTCATCTCACCATATATATTAAACACAAGTGTAAAATATTCATATCAAACACTTATATCATTGCATTACTTTAAATCATTATTACATTCAATAGAGACATCATTACAAATTTAGAATTATCAACTCATTTATTTTCAAGAGAAGAAGGAATAAAACCACTTTAAATTTTAGTTTTAGAATTGGTAGAATCATATTAGATGTAGATATCTATAACAATAATTTTATAAACATCATTGTAATTAATAGTATCATGAGACTCAATATGTAAATAATATATCCATTGCCTTAATGGATCTTTATTATTGAGTGGAATGACTAGTGTATGACTCAATATGTAAACAATTTATATATTATGTATCTTCACTAAATTTAATTGTTCTAGTGTATGACTAGTGAAATAATGTAAAGAAGGAGAAGGTGAATCTATTTCTTGAATTTGAAGCATAATTTGGTTTTCTTCTTCTTCACTAAAATTGTAGAAAGATAAATCATTAGGCTTCCAATATTCAACATCATCATGAGCATGACTATCATAATCATTTCCCTCACTTACCCATGTGTATTATTTATATACATAATAATTAAAGCATGATCATATACAGCTTGAATTTTCCATTCATTTTCATAGATATAGGGCATGTAATGAGTATATGATAAGGGATACATAAAATTATATTTATTAGGGTTTTTAGTATGCATATTGATGAAAAATTTACCAAACCCTAAATGTAAAATAATATAAACACAAAACCCAATTTGAGTATGAGATAAAACATAGGAATATAGGGTTTTGAAGAATGGGGACCCCAAGAAAAAAAGCCACTTATAAAGGGAAAATTAGAAATCAGATCTAGATACAAAAATATGAAACCCTAGAAAAAAAAGGAATAAGCCCTAAGATAACATAATATGTGTTATGTTTTGGAAAAAGAACATGTTCATAAATATGTTATATTTATTTTTGGCTTAAGTGCACTTAATATGATAAAATTGATTGTATAGTCAAATTATTTATGATGTAAATTAATGAAACAAAATTATGTGTAACTAATTAAATATAATAAACTTATATTTATGGAAAAAACCATAGTAATTGAATACTTATCTTGTTTCAGGTCTGTGTAGTTTTGTTACTTAATATAATCATCAACAATGACAAAAAGGGCCTATGAGTACTTCAGATCTAGAAATAGAGTGTCTACATGAGCCTAGACAAGTTCGTGCTTCTTGGAAACCTATGTAATGTGATACTATCTACTAGGGTGCATAACTATCTTACGAAATTTTATCGATATGTGACATTTCTTGATATTGTGCTTATAACTAATAAGGGTTAATATGAATGAAGATATATTTGATCCCAAATGAATGGATTTATTACCTTATCATTAATTCAAAACCCTAGGGTTATGATAAATAACCACTATAAAATAGGTAAAATATGTGAAAAAGAAGGGTTAAACTAACCTTAGTCACCCTTGTGACTATGTGTTGCTTACATATCTAATACTTTGAAGAGAGAAGTCAATCCAGATGTAGTTCTCCCACCTATTCGAGTGTATGCAATAATATGTATGGATTTCAACACTTGAAAAAATGTGACTTGACCTTGTAAATGGTACTTATAATTATTTCATGTATTTATATTGAGGAGTTTTAAATTTTGGAGATTTATGAAAGTTCCTCTTAATGTGCAATGCATTATCTAGTGATAGGCAAATTATTTCTAGATGATAATAGGCTTGGATTAATGTGATTATATAATATAATATTTAGGTAATTTACTCTAAAAAATGTGAAACATATGGGCTAACCCATATGAATGATTTGAATATGGGGAACTAGCCATTAAAATATGCACATACAATTCTGACCTAAGTGGGTAGATTTGTAGTGACAAAACTATATAGGAAGTGTAGGCCTATATATAGAAGAATGATATGAGATTATGAGACAATATGAGAATAATATTAAGATATTTAGGTAAATAACAACAAGGTAATGCATATCAATAACTATAATTTCTAAGGGTGAGACCCATAAATGGATAAATGGGTAAGGAAGAATGTGAACAAGTGTATTGTACTTGAGCATAAGTCAAGTATGTCAAATATTAGTCAAATCACACATTGTCAAGTGTCTAATATAAAATATGAGTGTATAAATTTAACTTAATTTTTATATAAAATTTAACTATTTTATAATTTAGTAAAATAATTTTAGCCTAACTTAGGAAAAAAAAACTAACATAAGTAAACCTAATATATAAGTTTTACACATACACTAAATGGTTACATTAAGTGATCATGTTTATTGTAATGTTTAAAAAGTGATATATTAGAATATAGGAATTTGATAAACTCATAGTGTAACAATGATTATATGTACTAGGTTTCATATTCACCATTAGCATCAAGACTTACCCTAGCACAACTCTAACAATCTCAACATTATTCTACATAGCTACACAATAGTGTTACTAGAAGCTACAAAATTAATGATTAAAGATAATTATGAAGTGGTTGATCATAATTATTATATTTTATTATAAAATATTATATTTAAATTGAATAAAATCTAATATTATATCCAAATCCCATGGCAAGGGAAATAATATCAACATGAAAATTACTATATTCACACCTCTTTCAAAAATAAAGGAAGTATATTAAGAAGCCATTAGTAACATGATCGATTAAAAATATAGTGGGTCTAAGAATATGGTTAATCACACCAAATCCTTCTTAACCTTAGAAAGTGAGGATAATTCCATGAATAGATTCAACTTTCCTCTTCCAAAATGACCAATAAAAAGCACTAGAATAGAGAATCTCTATTTCCAAATTAAAATCATAGAATCTTGCCCTTCCAAAATAAGACATTGAAATATGTTCCCCATTAAGATTCATTTCCTTCCAAAGTGTATTATAATCATTGGAATTGTTTCAAAAATTCTCCCCAAGCCATAGTTAAATTCATAACTTAAGTTAGTAAGAATCCATACTACCATTGGCTCAAGGATTCCCTCAAAGTGTTTGAAAACTTCTCATAATAGTTGTGCCAAAAATGAATCCAAGAGAATATTTTTCCTCATTTCATAAAATATCTTTACTTTTCCATTGATTATTTTTAGGGGTTTTCCATAATATAATTTTTATAAAAGGTATGCAAGTACATGGTATCTAATATAGGTTTTATGTTTTAAGGATATAAGGATCCACAATTAATTTAAAAAAGAAGAAGATTATGTTATCCTTAAGTGGTTAGATTAACTCCAACCAAAAAATTATAAATAAAAAATATGAGTCCATCAAATCCAATCTTTAACATCCTATATAATTCTAATAAATACAAAGACTATCAAGCATCAACACAAGTCAATAAGACTACCAATTGGAAATATATATAAGTTTCACAATTTAAGGGTTGTATCATCATAGAAATAAAAACTAAGAAATTTAGAAGCACATAAATGACACAAGTGAAATGATACTCAACATGCTATCAATATAAAAAAATTGTTATAGATATATGATGTGTGTAGGTCCCCATTTGTTCTTTATAATTATCTAACTCCCATATGGTACTATATCTTATATAATGCTCTCCCTTTTGATGTTAAAAATATGAGAAGAAACTATATCCTATATCTGTAGACACCTCATTTTGGTTGCATATGTGTCTAAACTGGACTTCAGATTGATTTCTACCAAACTATGCAAATTAAGCTTAGAAATCATCAAAACACCTAAATTATTCTACACATGGGACTTAGATCCCCTAAATAACATTGAGTCTTCCTCATTTTGAGTAATGCTCTGCACATAATGTTAACCTATCTTGGATTCAGCCCCAGTCAAATTACAATCTAGAAAATTGACAAGTTAACCTTTCGATATATTAATGCAAAACACTGAAATAATTCCTAAATGCCAAAATCCCTAAGTAATATTAATTAAAAATTAACTTCAATTAGCTACTTAAGTAAAAATTCCAAGCTCAATTAGGGAACTACATTTTATGAAAAAAGAAAATTTTAATACAGATGAGGTCAAAGGTCAAAGGACTTAATAATATCTTTTATAAATGCCTGAAATTCAAAGAAAATGTGAGTCACACCTAGTAAATATCTTCTATGAGTTTTCAAGCCTTATAAATATATGCTTTCATAATTATGTGTCAATGGGCTAGTCTAGGTAGATTGATAGGTAATATCCATGAATAAGAGTGGTAGATAAGCCCAATTGTACATCAAGGGGGATAAATACTAATAGATTTTAATGCAAGGGCGGTTGTTAGAGCAATATAGCATGCAAACACATCCCATATAAATATAAAAGTGTATCTCCATCTATGATAAAAATGTAGCTCACCTAAAGATCTAAGAATGACCATCCAACTACTTCCATGATCAGATTGTTAGACTAAATTAAATGAGCATGGTTGATTGGGAACCCAAAATAAAATACACTATCACTAAATATAATGCCAAGAGTGAAAAGGTAAATTACCAATCTTATGACTTACGTGTTTACACTTTGGAAACCACTAATGTTATTGTAGATGATAAGGTGAAAGAAGAAAGCAAAGGTCCTTGGATATTGCATTTTGATGATGTATGGTCTAAACAAGGTTCTGGCATTATAATTATTCTGATCAATCCTAAAGGAAAAGAGTATCTATATTTTTATCAATTACAGTTCACTTGTACTAATAATTTATAAGAATATGAAGCTCTGATTTTAGGACATCAATTTTTAATCAAACATAAGGTAAAATAAATGTTAGTCTATGGTGATTCATAATTAGTTATCAATCAGGTCAGGATCAGATATCAGTGTAAGCTTTCCTATTTAAGAAAGTATAAATTTAGAGCTTGGGATTTGATTGAATTGTCAAGCCTCATAAATATCTTCTATGAATTGTTAATCCTTGATAATTGCTTTGACCCAACCTTGGGTTAATCTAAACTTGATGAAGGTTAATCTATACACAACCAAGATTAAAATTAAAACTAACCTCACTTGAGTTAGATTTAATTATCTATCATATAATATCATAATAAAAATTGATAATAAAAGTTTTAATAAATTTTGTAATGGAATTATATCAAATATATGATACAATGCAACTTGTAAGATACAATTAATGCTAACATTTGTGTTTAAAAAATTTATAAACAAAAATATTAATTTAAGTTAAAAATAAATGTAAAATATAATCACAACTCATGAAATTAATTAATTTTATATATACATAAAAAATCCACCCAAACTAACATATTAAAATAATTTGTTAATTATTCAATTAATAAAACTTTTTTTTGTTATGTAGAAAAATAGGTTGTGACAAGCTTTGTATGCATAATTAATATGTTTTAGTTATTATTTTACCTTATTTTAAATGTATGAAACCTAAAAAAGATACAAATTTAAACTAATTAAAATTATATGATATATTAAAATTAAGCACTAATTAGAATGTAAAAGGCAAAATCTGATTTGACAATTACAGTTGCTATAAATAGAAAAGACTCAAGGGAATAAGATACTTAGAATTTTAATATATGTTATAGGTTTTAGAATAAATATAAATGATAATAAGGGATGTAAACTAGATAGTGAGTTAAATCAAGAACTTGGTCTTTGGATGCACCTGGATAAAATTGTTCAACTATGGACAGTACTAATAAACATTAGTATTTGAAACCTAGTGTTTTATTTGAGTGAATTTTGCTTCTCTATTTACACAAATTTTGTTATGTCTACTTTTAAGTAGTATTTATGTATAATATTAAGTATATATCTTTGCACATGATTTCAAAAACCTTTTTCCTTCTCTTTAAAACCCTATGTCCAATTTTGACACTAGGTTTTGGTTTACATAAGGGGAAATAATGTGGGTTGACCTGACACCACTCGTTCCAAAATGAATAACTAAGAACTACATACATATACAATATTTCAAATAGGTAAGTCAAACCCCATGTATTTATCCCATTATAATAATGTGTGAAATAGTTATCCTTAAATGAATACAACCTGTGATCTAGCTTTTGATACTTACAAAATGATAAATTTGTTATTCGATCCAAGATCTCATTATGCCAAATACACCTATTAAATTAGGTGAAATGAGTGAGCTTGAGGAAAAATTGTGGGAATTTCATCCTCTCATTTTAGGATTATTGTCAAGATAATCTAGGGCATAAGTTATAGGTATTATGATCCATTAAGTAGCCTACTTGGAATAGATCTCCAAGTGATATAACACTACCACTAGAGATTCAATTCTAATTTCCCACTTGATATAAAACCTATTCACACTAGTTAATATAATTTTATGAGTTCATACCCTTAAAATTCACTTCACCATTTATAAATGAAGGGAAAGATCAATTGACAAAAAATAAACATCAAAAGGAAAGAGGGTAAGTAAAAAAAGGGAGCTCCCTAGATCAAACAACAAAATCAATACTTGAAGATTGAGTACATGCCCAATTATAGTTTTACCAATGTATGCCAAGTTTCATAGGATATCATACTACAACCACATAGGGAGGGAGTCAAAGGGAAGTGCTGAATGCTTAATTTATAGAATCCTATTTATGAGTCAAAACATAAGAGCTTTATTTCTAATCACACACAAACCTATAAGGGTTTAGAAAGAGCAAAATAGCTCAAAAAAAAACTAAAATTTCTCAAAACTCATTCTATTCATGTATAAACCTATGGAAAACACATGCTTCAGTTATTTAACAAAAACATTGCTCATTAAATCATATAAATTTTGGAATACATTCATGAAACAAAAACCCTATAAGGAGAAAGAAAAAACTTGAATTAATATTCAAAGTGTTCAAGTAAAAAAGTGCCAACCACCATAAAGTATCATATAAAAACATATATAGAAGAGAGATGGGACCTGTCTCCTAGTAACATGAGATCTTACACTCCAACATCAAGACTTAAGATAATTAAAATAAATATGGTAGGTGAGACCACCCATAAATGATAAAGTGAATAGGAGAAGGGATGTTAAAATATTGGAACACCATCCATTTAGGTCCATAGAGATAATTATTTATATCTCAATGGTGGTCCACTTTCTAGTTGCCTTCGAGCACCTTATTGAGCTACCAATGATTGGTCCACAAAATTAATCTCTTAGTCCAACTTCTATAGTCTGAGAGGTGGCTCTCAGAAGATCACTTCTACCTAAGTCAATATACTATCATATACCTATTATCTACTTTATGCCCTTAGGCCTATAAAGGAGTCAACCCATGCATAAGAACCCAAAGACATCACTATTGGTCATATTTATTATGTTCTTGAGGGGTTAGGATAGTCCAAATAAGGTCACTAATTGTCATACCAAATGTAATAGGTCCAAGGTCTTTTCATGTAATGAAACACATAGTGGTTATCCCTACTCCCTATTTCAACTTGTGTTAAGTGTGCTCATAGTGTTGAGTATATGTGAAGGTGCATAATTGGAATTGAAGTGGCATCAACTGTCCCAAATGTGTCATGATGGAGATAGCTAAATGTTGTAGCTGATGATTCAACATGAACCTTTTTGGTGTTATGCAAGATATGTAAGTAGGGCTTGGTTACAAGTGTTTCTACGCTAATTTTGCTTTCACATTCAAAAGATAGAAATGAGAAACTAAGAGATGGTCTAGGGTTAGAAGACACCCAGATATAGTCATGCGCATCGAAATTAGACATTGGAAGGTACTCCTCTTTGGCTGTGGAGGAATGACACCTGCGAAGAAAAAGAGACTAAACACGAAAAAATGTTAGTCAAAGAGACGGTGGGCTGTCAAGCAAATGCTTGATCCCTGAAGTATGAAGACTTCCTTAAGGGATATCAACCCACTAATTAAAAAAATAGAATATTTGACTGAAGTAGAAATAATAAAAGAATGAAAGCAAATAAAAGATAAAAAGTAGAATGCGTACCTGATATGCAGCAAACTACTCTGCTCAGTCACCGATGTCGGTCTCTGTGCCAGCGTCGGTCAAGAAGAGTGCCGACATCGGTTGAAGTGCCGGCATCGGTCGGGGTAGTGACCGGCGTTGGTCGGGGAAATAGTTTTGGACAGGGTCTGGTTAGGTCTGGACAGAGTTTTTGGATTGCAGAAGGGTCTAAAGTTTTTGTCTGAGGATTTAGGAAGCCAGTTTAGGAGTCAGAGGGATTTGTTTGAGGGTTTTGTACAAGGATCTGGGTAGAGTTATAGACTGTATTTTCCAGACAGGGTGGGTAGAGGTGATACGAGTGGAAATAAGGTCGGGGTTATAGTCTAACTCTAAATTTGGGTAATGAAATCAAATGAAAAACAATAACCAGAGAGTTTAACAAAAACACAGAGCAAAGCTTACCTGTTATATGCTAAAAATAGAGTTAGAGACATGATTGATGTTGTCGCTATGTCACAAAAGTTTGATGTAGTAGATCTCCAGCAAGATGACTGAAGTAGAATACTTGTATTGGAGAGGGAGAGAATGTGAGAGATTGGATGCATATTAGTTGGATGTAAGAATTGATTGATCATTCAAATGAAGAGGTTTTGCTGATGAAGTCGAAGGAAGGTCTGATAACCGATCGAGAAATGGATTGGCAATCGAATGGATAATGGATAATGGATAATGATTCCTTCATTCAGGTCGAGAACGTAGTGTTAAAGATAACTGACTTCAATAGGACTGCTGACGTCGGCTGATAAGTGACCGACATTGGCGACATCACCTGGGTAGTGACCGATGTCGGTGATGTAGGTCGGGTAGTGACCGACGTCGGTAGATGCAGAATGGGGACAAAATGCTAACTTTAGCTTTCTACTCATTTTTACATGCTGCTAGGGTCAAGGCTCGTAGGAAAATGGTCAACAGGGGTTAAATAGGTGTGGAAAACTAAAATGGGGGTTAAG
The DNA here is from genome assembly GCA_037957365.1 of Torreya grandis. Classification (NCBI taxonomy): domain Eukaryota; kingdom Viridiplantae; phylum Streptophyta; class Pinopsida; order Cupressales; family Taxaceae; genus Torreya; species Torreya grandis. The sequence goes on along the minus strand of JARHVA010002165.1, from coordinate 1,057,552 downwards.
AGGAGGATGACAAGGTTTAGACACAATTATGGTGTCTACATTTGCCCCTTTTTGTCTTGTTGGTTATTCTGGACGAACTGCAAGACAAAAATAGGAGTTGGTTGCCCCAGGTGTGGGATAAGGTCGATTCTGTCTTGTTGGTTGTTCAAATGAACTACAAGACAAAAATAGGAGGGGGATTGGTTGCCTCGATTATGGATGAGGTATTCCCCCCTCAAAGCAGGAGTTGAGAGAAGGGAACTTGGAATCGGGTGCTGATTTGACAAAGATTGGATGAAAAAAGGGGTGAAGATAGAGTGAGAATGCTGCAAAAGTTGTGATTGCATGTGCACCACTTCACGAGGATGGTCAGGTTAAATTGTCACAGGTTGAGGGTCAAGGAGTGCCAAAATTGAAGTAATTGGGCCCCAGCATTTAGTCGTCTGCTGATTAGGTTATTCAATCGAAGCTGAAGCTCTAAATGGTCATCGTGTTCTAGGTATCCTAGGCTTAGGAAGTGCTCCTAGAAACATGAAAAAGTCACAAGTAGTGGGGATCAACCGGCTTGCGATCCTATACTTGTGAAGGTCAAAAGTGGTCTGCACACAATTTTGCTAGCCAATCATGATGTAGCATACATGCAAAAACAACCAAGGCAAAATCGCTTTGGAAGTAGTCGTGGTTAGAGGAGATGGTCATGATCTCTAAGGTTTGATGTTCGATGGATGGAGGCAAAAGTGATCTCAAGTGTGCCCCAGGGGGCCAAAATGACTTATACTAGAGGGTTGACTGATTGAGGGCATGATTTTGGTCAAGGTGATGAAAAAAGAAGGGTTGAAGTCTACCGACATCGATAATAAAACCATCGTCAGTGGTCCAAAAGGACTGATGTCGGTAGGATATCGACCGACATCGGTGGCCTAGGGCACGATGATGCCGATGTCAGTGGCCTATCAAATTTGACAAAACCAGATTGGTGGCTGACCAAAAGTCATTTGTGACTGTTGACTGAGAGAAAGAAAAGAGCTCTGGAGCTAAGTGAGTGAAAGTGACCCAGAGTTAGCCGAGGAGCAGTGTGAGGTGTTAAAGAAGCATTGGTGGAGAGAGAGAGACGCATGGAGAGAAATTGGAGGCTGTAGAGATGCGTGTGGGCCAAGAGAAGCTTGACGTAGAAGTGATGGTAGAGGGTAGTAGAGGACTTGTGGGAGGTCCACCACCAATGGCACCCATCGTGTCACCACGCTGATGATGCTGAGATGAGGTAGGAGGGTCTCTAAGCCCTATTTAGTTAGTTTTTTGTTTTGATTTGTTTTTTTGAAATTTTTGTGAATTTAGGCAGAAATTGAGGGGGGAGGGTAGCTACAAAGGTGGGTAGGGGGCCTATGATAGATTAGGAGTAATTTAGGAGTGATTTGGGGGGTTGGGGAGTCTAGAATGGGGAAGCCCTAAATTTAGGGCTCACCTTGTTCAGCCCTAGGGCCAAACCAGTCACCGACGTCGACAGGTTCACCAGCATCGATTGACCAGAGATCGGTGTCGGTCACTAACCTGCTGACGTCGATCACTAAGTGACTGATGTCGATTAGGTGAGTGCTATCACACAATAACTGATGTTGGTGGCTACTTGGTCAAAAGGAGTGATGAAAAATGGTCAAATCGAAGGGTTAAGGTGATGTCAAGGGCTTCCTAGGTGTCAAAATAGGCATAAATGGTCAGATAGGTTGGTCAAAATAGAAATGGGGGGAAAAATGTTTAACATGAGATTGACTTGGGTGGATGCAGGTGAGATAGACTTTGATGCTATGGGATCGCCTCCTGACTTTGCTAACGTAGATGCGCAGAGGTGTGACGATCAAGGAGTGGGCACAGATGAGCACAGTTGGACTAGGTGGGTTGAGATGCTACTGCAGAGTGGCATGGGATGTGAGCCTGATGGTGGCATTGATCAAGCAGTGGGACCATTCCACCAACACCTTCCACTTGCCCACGGGTGAGATGATGGTCACGATCGAGGACATGTATTGGATTTTGTGGCTGCCAATACACGAAGCAGATTTATATGCATGCTCAAGAGAGGCACACAATATACACATGGTTACATTGTTTGGAGAGCACGTCACTGAGATGAGCTACCACTCAACAAGTTTTACTTATGAGCCTCTGTACGTGGTAGATGAGGATGCACATCGGCTGGCTATCTTGATGATGATCGGGATTACAGTGTATGCACTCCCAGATGCAGAGGGAGGTAGGTTTCTAGTCACCATGATCAGAGTTTTGATAGACATGATTGAGCGACAGACAGTGTTTGCTTGGGCACCAGTCTTTTTGGCCCAGGTCTACAGGGAGCTGTGGGGCATCAGTCGGTGGTGATGGTACAGCCTGTGTGTAGGCCACCTCCTACATTGTTGGGCTTACGAGCACATCGTGGTCACATGACCTCTTAGCCTCCTAGTGGTGATACAGGCTAGCTTCAGGGTCAGATTTAGGCGATGGCATGAGGTGATGGTATAGACACGGGTGGACAGAGTGGTCAGGGATATTGACCACTACTGAGGGGTACTAGAGGCCTTGATCCATGCAAATATCATTTGGAGACCATATCTAGTGTATCCAACATTTAGAGACTAAGGAGAGTAACTTGTTAAAGTGCAGAGCCTGAGATGGGTCAGGGGTAGGCGAGTTGGTGAGCTCGAGAGGGTTCCAGTAGAGAGAGTGCGGTGCTAGTATGGGCTGCTACAGGATGTTCCTCCCGCATTTCTACAGTATAGGCAGGATGATATAGAGGCACCACTCCCACTGCTAGAGGAGACAGAGGAGCCAAATTTTTAAGTTTTCAGCAGGACCTAAGATGGCTAACCCAGGTTGTACAAAGGCCTACACAGCATGGTGGACAGGGCAGTACACAGGAGTCTAGGCAGGGCCATAGCCAGATGTACAGGCTATCATCAAGGAGCGAGATGTAGCCCGTGAGGAGAGAGACACAGCACGATAGGAGAGGGATGCAACACAAGCCCAAGTGACCATTTTATAGGGATAGGTCACAATTTTACAGGGGCAGCTGGTGGGGGTGATAGGACAGGTGGCTACTTTGACAGGATAGGTCACTATATTGTACGGTCAGCTGGCTGCAGCCCAAGCATAGGCATCGGTAGGACAGGGCTTGAGAGGACAGGGATCGATGCAGCAGCCATCACAACAGCTAGCATTTTCACAGGGGCCAGGACAGTCGGCATCGGTGTAGCCAGGTCAGCCACAGCCATAAGGGTCAGTGCAGGGCATGGTAGCAGGACAGATGGGTCCACTGCAGATTGTATCTCTAGTTAGATACAGTGATGAACTGGACAAGATCACGTATTATGAGAGGGCCATCAGGGGCTTCCCTTAGATACAGTGATACTCTGAGATGAGGGCAGAGTAGAGCCAATAGCGTTCTATGTCACGAGTGATCACTACAGGTTCACGTAGGTGGCTTAGATCAGAGGTGGGAGAGGATACAGCATCTTCTTGACCACCGCCACCACCACCACAACCATAGCCTTGAGGGTGGAGTTGATATTTTTTTGATTTTTGATGTATATACCAGCCTGCTTGTCGATGATGTGAGACGTATTATATGAGAGAGAGAGACAGACACACATTGTGTCTTATTGTATAGAACATTATTGATATATATGATGAAATTTTGGATCAGTGACCTGTGTGATGGATGTTTTATAAATATGTGTTTAATGTTTATTGCATTTTAATGTGATGCATGTTGATATTATGGTTTATGTGTATGATGCTAAATGAACTGGTTATATGATGTTGTTTAATGATATTGATGTTGATGTTTGATGTGAATGGTTATGATTTTTAGATTAGATGGTGATGCTTAATGACTATGGATGGACATGATGAAAATGATTATGCTAATGATAATATATGACTAGCTGTGATGTGATTGACAGATGACGAGGGAATGGGATGGAAGAAAGTGATGAAGAGGATGGCCGAGCTAACCCCAGAAGACCCTATGTCAACTGAGTGCTGCCTACATAGCCCTTGTCATGAGAATGGTCTAGCACGTCCATATGTCTGAGAGAATATGCTTGAAATGATGAGAAAAAGTCAAGGTTTTTCACCCCTAGCAATTGCCCATATTAGGTGATGGACATATGCCAAAAATGAAATGAGCCTATTTATGCACCAGCAAGTAATGGTTTATGCTGGTCATAAATTGAGTGGTCTACAGTTTCCATGTGTATTGGTGTCCATAGAAACCAATGTGAATAGGCTAGGTGGTTGGTTGGAAAGAGGGTTGAGCTGTTTTAATAAATGACAAATGATTGGATGTGACCAAAGTGTAAAAGAATTGAAAGGCATATTCACCCTTTTATTGACAAGGACCAAAATGATAGCATTGATAGGGGTTGTTAGAACTAAGAGCCCCATTCATGCATTACGTCATTGACCAGAGGTTGTGTTAGAGTGGTAATCAAATCACTTTGACACTAAAGTGAGCTCGAAGTCCCTTGAGTAGGTGTTAGGATAGGAGGATATAGGGTAACCTATTTTAAGAGCAGAGATAACCTTACCCCTTTTTATAGGAGACCCTGAGACAACTATAAGCCAAGTCCATGACCCGTGTGTTTTTTTTTTTGTTTGGGTGCAGACTGATCGATGAGAGAAGTCTACATAGAGATGTCATTTGCTTGGTGGTCATTTGTGAAGCTGATCGATGTGGGAAGCTTCTAAAAAAGTGCTGTTTATAGCAATATTTAATCATAGCCATCCTTCAAGGGAGTGGTCTATATTTTGCTTTATATATAAGGGCTTTAAATAGCTGTCCTTTGAGGGAGCAGTCTATTAGCTACATCAATGATAGTACAACTGTCCTTCGAGGGAGCAGTCTGTCTTTTGATGTGATTTGGTGACCTTGGATATTTTTGACATCTTGATTTATTTTGACAGAAATGTGAGTCATGGACCAGACTATAGAAGGTCAAGGGTTCCCTTTTATTAGGACAAAGCATCCCTACTGTATAAAAGGGGTATATAGGATTTTATTAAGGGGAGTAGGGTTTGAAAGGAATGAGGACTAAGAGGACGGGGATTGCTCAAGGGATGAGCTCAAGATAAATGTCAAGTGGATGAGTACTTGACTAACAGTAGAATGGTCACAGATGCAACGCATTAAGAGGCTCAGGTTCTGGTCATCCATCCAGAGAAGACAAATGATACATCCTTGATCCATACTTGTGCATGATAATGAAAGGTCTAAGCCAATTAGGGGAAAACTTGCCTCGTTTACTTCGCACCATATTGGTCACGTGTTGATTCTCTTTGAGGACAAGGTCTCCGATGTTGAAATCTCGTTCTCATAGATCTTTGTCATAGGCTCGCTTGATGCGATTTTGATAGACATGGAGATGATTGAGGGTAGCAAGACGATGCTCATCAAGTAGCTCAAGTTGAGCTAAGCGATCTTGATGAAAGTCATCATTGGAGAGAATGTCATGCAAGGAGATGCGAAGAGATGGGATCTATACTTCGAGAGGTAGGACAGCCTCTGTTCCATACACAAGTGAGAAAGGGGTAGCACCCGTGGAGGTTCGAATGCTAGTGTGGTAGGCCCACAAAGTGAAGGGAATGTGAATATGCCAATCCCTTCCAGTGTCACTGACCACCTTCATGAGAATTTTAGTCAAAATTTTATTGGAAGCCTCAGCCTGCCCATTTGCTTGTGGATAGTAAGATGAAGAGAAACTGAGCTTGATGCCAAATGAGTCACAGAGTTTTTGGACAGTCTTATTTTTGAAGGACTTGCCATTGTCGGTGATGATTTTATGAGGGACACCGAAGTGGCAGATGATGTGGCTGCTGATGAAGTTGACAATCTTGTTGACTTTTGTGGAGACAAGAGGAATGGCTTCCACCCACTTGGTGAAATACTCGATGGCAGTGATGATGGATTGATGATGAAGAGACGAATGAGGGTTAATCTCATTGATGAGATCTATGCCCCACTGAGAAAAAGGCCAAGAATCCTGAGTGACTTGGTGACTAGGAAGATGAAGCAAGTTAGAGTGCTGCTGACACTTGATGCAACGCCGAACATAGTCGCTACAGTCTTGATGAAGGGTGGGCCAATAATAGCTTAGACGAAGGATGCACTTGGCAACCGAATTCCCACTGAAATGTCTACCACAAATCCCATCGTGGACTTGCTTAATGGCTTGAGATGCTTCAGTGGAGGTGAGACAATGAAGAAGGAGGCTGTCGAAGCCTCGCTTATAGAGAAGACGCCTAGCATGGTATAGCGAGCAGTACGCTTGATAAAAGCTCACCGTGCATTGCTAGAGAGATCGGGAGGGATGATACAAAAAGATAAGTAGTCCACAAGTTGCTTATACCAAACATCTCGTGGGCTAGAGTCTATGGTGTTGACATGATTAATGTTGGGAGAGATATAGGAAGGTAACGGCACATGATGCACTATGACAAAAAGTCTAGATGTAGATGAGGAAGATGGGATATGGGAAGCGAGAAGCCATGGTGTCAGCAAAATTATTCATGGATCGAGGAATAGTTTGCAAGAGGTAATGGTCGAAAGATGCAAGGAGAATGTTAGCACAGTTTTTGTACCTTTGCAAAATTTCATTTTTACAGAGGTATGAACCATTGACCTGATTGATGACAAGCTGCGAGTCGCTGAAGATGTTGATGGACTTGATGCTGAGAGAGAGGGTGGTCTGAAGTCCCAAAATTAAGGCCTCATATTCAGCCATATTATTGGTATAATTAAAGTCAAGCTTGAAAGACAAAGACATGGGCTCACCATCGAGTGGGATGAGAATGACTCCCGCACCCCCACCAAGTTGACATTTGGAGCCGTCGAAGAACATGGTCATTTGGTAGATAGTGTCATCAGTGGAAAGCGTGGTGATAGACTCGTCAAAAAACTTGCACTGCGAAGGTTGATTATTGGGAAGAGGGGCATCTGCCAATCGATCAGCGATGGTTTGCCCCTTGATATATTTTTGTTGGATGAATTTGAGGTTAAACTCAGCAAGCAGCATGAGCCACCGAGCCATACGTTGATGTTGATATGGCTTGGAGTGCATAAACTTAAGAGGGTCGGTGTGAGTGATGACAAAGGTTTTGTGGTTAAGAAGATAGTGGCGGAGCTTGGTAGCGACAAAGACTAATGCCAAATAGAGTTTCTTGGTATGAGTATACTGAGTTTCATATTCGACCAGTGTTCGACTGATATTGTAGATCGCTTGCTCACGGTGATGCTCATCTCAATGCGTGATCATGGCACCTAACGAATGGTTGGTGACAGAGATATAAAGGTAGAAGGGTTGATCATCTTTAGGTGGAATGAGGATTAGTGGAGAGACCAGATAGCGTTTAAGGGCTTCAAAATCCTCTTGACAGTCCTTATCCCATGTAAAAGAGATGTCCTTCTTAAGGAGATGATGAAAAGGTTGGCAGTGGTCAAAAAGCTGCGAGATGAAATGGTGAATGGACTGGAGCTTCGCTTGTAGACTGCGAAGCTGCTTGAGATTGGTCGGGGGCAGCATCTCGAGGATAGCACGGATCTTGGCGAGATCTATCTCGATGCCACAGAAAGAAATGATAAAGCCGAGAAGCTTGTCAGAGAGGACCCCAAAGACACATTTCTTGGGGTTAAGGTAGACATTATATTGAAGAAGGTGAGAGAAGATGATTTTGAGAATGGTCAAATGGTCACGGCGAAGCTTGGACTTGCCGAGAAGGTCATCCACATAGTCCTCCATGATTTTATGGAGGAGATCATGGAAAATGTAGGTCATGGCACGCTGATATGTGGCACATGCATTCTTCAAGCTGAAAGGCATGACTCGATAGTAGAAAATCCCCCATGGGGTAATGAAAGTAGTCTTATGCTGATCTTTTGGAGCAATCAAGATTTGATTGTATCCTGAAAACTCATCCACGAGAGATAGCATCTCATGGCCAATTGTGAGATCAATAAGCTGGTCAATGTTAGGAAGAGGAAAGTCATCTTTGGGACAGGCTAGGTTAAGGTTGCGATAGTCTGTGCAGATCTAGATCCCCCCAGTCGCCTTGGTGACTGGGATGATGTTAGAGACCCACTGTGGATAATCAATGGGCTAGATGAAGGAGACAAAAAGGAGGCACTGAAGCTCCTCTTTGACAAGGAGGGAAATGCGAGGATGCATCTTTCGAAGCTTTTGCCTAATAGGCTTAGCCTCTGGTTTGGTGATAATGTTATGGGTAGCGATGGTGGGGTCAATGCCAAGCATGTCATGGTAGGTCCAGGCAAAGGCCTTGCTATGGTCTGAGAGGAACTGGGTATAGTCAAACTGCTCCTAAATGTCTAAAGATTGTCCAATCTTTAAGATGTGAGGAACATCAGAAGAAGGGAGGTTGATGTCAATGGTTGATTCATTTAACATAACCTGGGTCTCAGAAGGGAGAGAGCGCTGGATGAAAGAGTCATCGGCACCCATGTAGGAAAGAATGGCATCATCGTCAATGTAGTGGACAGTGTGAATGGTTGCTGACTCATCTTCTACCATGCTGGGAAAAATGAGAGGGAAAGATCTGGACACCCCATTGAGTTGATAAGTCAAGGGTTCCAGGTGGATGGTGTTTATGGAAAAAAAATTAGGAGGGATGGAAACCACCGACTCTGTAGGTGGAGGAGGAATGGGTGAGCCTAGAAGAGATTGGTCAATGGTTGGTTTGAAACAAAGGTCTACAGGGGTCTGAGTGGGGTCATGATATCCAAGCCATACCATTTCTTGGCATCATCATCATTGAGCGGTTTGATGGGCTGATGGGAGCCCTGCTCATAGCGTCTAAAGCCAAAACCCTTCCATACACAACTGTAAAGGTAAATGTGTGCAAAGGTGGGGTTGCCAAGAAATGAGAAGTCTGATGTGAAAGGTTGAGGTGAAGAAAGAGGATTGCAATTAGTAGGAGCTTGATCAAGCCCCCCATAAACAAGGTTGGTTTGGAGGTGAGGAGGACCATAAGGTACGATCATCTTGATCCGATGGTCATAACTAGGGCTGTGATGAAGGTGTCCATACTCTTGTGGAGTTTGGAACATGTCTAAGGCCAGCAAGCGATATTCCCCCAATGAAATTCTTTGGAAGATGTCTTCCATGGGATCTGTGGTCATCGCTTGAAGGGGAAGTGTGAGGCCAACCACCGGTTGTGAACTAGTTGATGCTTTTGCGGATGGAGGTGGTGCCGGGGTTGATGGCTTGATAGGAATGAGAACGTCATTTGGACGGTAGGTGGTGTTACAAGTTTTGAAGGGTGAAGGGTCAGCGAGAATGGTATGGACTTGCCCATTGTGCTCAAATTTCACATAATGGTGCAGGGTGGAAGGGACACAGGCCATGGCACGGATCCAGGGTCGGCCTAGCAAAATGTTATATTGAAACTCTCCTTCAATGATATAGAAGAGCTCTGAGACTGTGTGTGGACCAATGCGAATGTGAAGGACGACTGTGCCAATGGTCGTGGCAGTGGTGTCATTAAAGGAATGCAAGATTGCGTCAGTTTTGGAGACACAATTCTTGGGAAGAGCTAACTGTTCAAAGGCATGGGTGGAGATAATGTTGATGCTGGTGCCTCCATCGATCATAACATGTTTAATGCGTGTCTAATCAACATAGGCAGTGATGAAGAGGGCGGCGTCCTGATCTTCCATGTTGGATGTGGGAATCTCAGAATCGCTGAATGTGATGGAGGCAATAGGGGCTAAAGAGTGGACAAGGGCAGCAAGTGGCTGGGGGTCCTCGGGTTGAACCTCTGTTGCCTGCAGGGCTCTAATGAGGGCTTGATGATGCTGGGGTGAGGTTTGGATGAGGTCATAAAGGGACATCTTCACAGGCATCTGGTGAAGCTGTTTTAACATAGAGTCATGAATTGCCCCTGAAAAGGAAGAAGAAGAGGGTTGAGGCGTGCCAAGGATAGAAATCTTAGGCTTGGGCGGTTGAGGTGGCTGGATGAAAGGTTAGGTCTAAGGAATGGTAGCTTTTTCCTTTGCCTTGTCCTTTTGTGACTTGGTGGTTATGTGAATGGCATTGATTTCGAAGATAGGGGGTGAAGGAGATGAAGGGGTCGTGGTCTGCTGATGAGATGTTGATGGGTCTGAAGAGGTCGAAGGGTTATGAGGTGTCAGGGGTCGATCGAGAGTGTCCTCAAATAGAAGAGTGTCTTTCTCCAAATAGTGGCGAATGACGGTCTTGAGGGCATAGCAAGTCTTGGTATCGTGTCCTGGCGTACGATGATATAAGCAAATCTTCTTGTCATCGAACCAGGAGGGCTTAGACCTGAGAGGTTAGAAAGGCCTGATGGGTGGAAGGGTTATGCTGGAAGTCTACAAAAGTTGGTGCAAGATCAAAGAGGATGAGCCCACTAAAGGGTCCATGCTCATTGATGTGTGCGATACGGGTGACTTTTGCTTGGGCGGAGTTGGAGGAGGCTTCCGTACCACCTTTTGGATTGACGATGTGGTGACAGGTAGAGATGGTACTTTCTTTGTGAGAGGTACCACCCTTTTGGGAGAGGGTAGGCTAGCGGTAGGCAAAGGAAGCAAAGGAGGCAACTGGTTTTGATTAAAATTCGAAGTGGGAAGGACTCTGGTTAGGGTCGAAGGATGGGGGCCCAAAATGGAGGGTAATGATGACGGAGGAGGAGGCATTCACCTCTGTGGCTTAGCAGTCTTCTGTGACTTGGGTTGAAGACTACTATTGGTCGAGGTCTGGTCTAGGTCCACCTTCACTTGTGGATGAGTGAGGTTGGAGACAGGGCAAATGCCAAGTGACTTGATAGGTTTAGATGGGGTAGATGCAGGTTTTGGTTTTGATGGGGTTGGTTGAGGTTTAGAAACGAGAGTCTAGTTTTTGTTAAAGTTCTTGGGAGATTTCGCCATGGGAGGATTAGTTGCATGAGACGAGAGGGCACGGGCATGTTGAAGAGCTGTGAGATGCTCCCACAATCCCTGATGCTCCACTTTCTTAGAAGGGAGAAGTTTGAGTTTCTCCACTAGTCGAGAAAATGGCTGAGAATATGTGGGATGAGGTTTGGGTTCTTGAGAAGATGTGGACGGTTGTGGGGTTGAAGATGAGACTGGTATAGCGGTCTTAGACCCAAGGCATGATGGAGTTGTGACAGGTTTGTCTGTGGTTGGAGATGAAGGAGAGGTAGGTTCTTCCCTGGGTGGAGAAGAAACAAGAGAATGAGGCTCCTCAAGTGGGTAAAGAGCAGGGATGATTGTGCCCTCCACTTGCGGTCGAGGAGTAGGAAGGGTTAGGTCCTCCATGGGTAGCAAGAAGGAGGATGGTGAAACTGGCAGTGTTGGTAAGGTCGAGGCATCCTCCAAGATGAGAGAGGTTGACGGAGAACTAATCGGGGAAAGAGGTTCATCCTCACGTGATGGACTGATAGATGGACTAACCTCTTGAGGTTGGTTGGAAATGAAGGGTGAGACTATATTGACTGTTCATATGTTGTGTTCGTGAATGTTGTCAGTCAAGGTCTGGACATTGTTCTGAGTTGGTGGATGATTGGGGAATGGTTGCTTGAAGATGTCGATGCCCTGATTAGGTGGCACATTGGGATTGTCGAGGATGAGGTCACCCTTTTCTAGCATGTCTTGGATGATGTTTTTAAGGGTTTTACAGTTGCCTGTGTCATGTCCTTTAACACAGTGGTAGTTACAGAAGTTGTTTTCCCTATACCACATAGGGATGGCGCGTGAGGGATCAAATTATGGAGGTGGTCAGATCTGGGGGAGATTGAGGACCCCTTGTTTGATGAGTTTTTCTAGCACAGATGTGTATGATTCTCTAAGTGGAGTATACTGTCGTTGTATGTATCTCTGCTGAAATTGGCGGGTGGCACTCTGAGATGTGGATGGCTCAGGCTGATTAGTTGAAGGCGAAGAGGAGGAAGATCTAACGACCACAGCGTTTGCTGAAGCTTTAGATTTAGGATTGGATGAGGAAGGCTTAGAAGAGGGGTCATTGGTCTTGGAGTTGGGATTCTTGCTCTGTAACTTGACTTTATTCTCCTCGATGGCACGTAACTCAAGTTTATGGGCCATCGTGAAGGCTTCGTCAAAAGTGCGAAAGGTCTGAACCCTCAAGGTGGAAGAAATATGTCTGGCGCAGGCTTGGGAGAAAAGTTCAATAAGCTCAGGTTGGGGTAAAGAAAAGGAGAGTTGATTGATGAGGCCTCTCCATCAAGTAACAAAATCAGCAATGGATTCATCCTCAAATTGGCGAATAGAATAGAGGTATGTGATTGAGACCTTTTTGGTGATGTGGATAGAGAAATGATCGAGGAAGAGCTGGGCCAGCTGAGTGAACGTGAAGAGGGAATGGCTGGTAAGGGAGCTATACCAGTCAAGTGCAGCACCTGAGAGAGACATAGGAAATGTGCGTAAGAGCAACGCATTGTCATGGGCGATAAGGTAACAGGCATGTCTGAATGCCCATAAGTGTTTTTGTGGGTCTTCCTTGCTTTAAAAATGAGAAAACTTAGGAAATTCCCACTGGCTGGGATATGGTCGAATCAGGATGGAAGGATGGATGGGCTCATTGTAAATTTGTTCGTATGAGAGAGTATTATGTGAGCCAGAAATGGAGGTCTCTAGGCTGGACATTTTGTCCATCAACATTTTGATGATATCTACTGACAGATTGGCAGGTGGAGTGCCCCCTAGATTGTAAGGCGCTTGGAAGAGGCTCGAAGAGGCATATGACGTAGTCGGTTGTACCAGTAAGGGTGCAACATACGGATGACTAGTCATAGGGATAGAAGAGAAGACTAAGGATGGTTGGGTAGAAGGCACGGCTAGGCTTGATGTTGCCATAAGGGGTTGGTTAGTGGTAACATGGGCCAATGGATAGGTAGCCACCTTGGTGTTGATAGGGGCCAGGGTAGGTGGAATAGAGACGACCAAATTTTGAAAGGGGGTAGAAAGTGGTTGAGTGGGCTGAGGTTGATAGGGGGCCAAAACCCCGATGGAAGTGGGCCCAAAGATGGAGGTCGAGGCTACACTTGGATGGTTGGTCAAAGGCTGGTCATTGGTCGAGGCCATAGCCTGGGTGTCAGAAGGTTGAACTACAGATGCTGTTGATATGGCCGCAGTTTTGAGAAGAGAGGTCGGCATTCCATAGATTGGATTGCCCAAGGAGTCTCGCGTTCGGCTATTCATGAGATAGTGCTGCAAGGCTTTGACATTGAGGTCCAAGAATCATGCAAAATCTTGGTCCCCTTCTGGGACAATAGGCATTTGGGTCGGGGATGGTCTAGTAGGAGTTCTTTCAGTCTCCGAGTTGAACTCCATTATAGGACTGGTTATGGACGGGGTAGACGAAAGCGGGTGATGCCTCGCGTGATCGACTAGAGCCTTGGCTTGACTACGAGTCAGAACCATTCAAGGCAAGAAAGGACATCCTCACAAGCTCAAACAAGCAAATAAGAACAGAAAAGATGAAGAACACAAGCAGATCCTAAAACCCTAAGAGTAAATTATTAGGATTATAGTGGCTTATGCCTTAGAATGTGTGTAGAGGAAGATTGGCTTTTGAGTCGGGTCCTAGAAGAAGTAGTCCATGGATGGTTTTGGGTTAGTTATGGTGCTCAAGACGTCTATGTTAGGTTTCGTACAAGGCCTGGTGCTAAGGAGCAAGCTCCCCTCACTTCATGAGTCCAGTGATAAGCTGGGCCCGCTTAGCCAAAATATACTTCCCCTATAGATTAGACTCTGCCAGAGAACAGAGTGGGCTTTCCCCTTGGTGATGAAGTCCAAGTAGGATGGCCGGGATGGGTAAGGTATCTGCTGGGGGATGAAATCCCAGTCGGGCCTTGTTTCAGGTAAGTTAAGATGTTTGTTTTGTGCAAGTGGTTTGGTCCTGTAACATCAAGTGATCTAGATTAATTCAATATGCGTTTATTAATTACTAAGTCTGGTCTAAGAAATGCAAGCAAACAGAAATGCAATGCAACATGTTTTAAGTCCAAGTCAAAATGTTTGTTTGTATGAAGATGAATGGAGAAAGAGTCGAAGAATATGAGTTTTGACTAGTCTAGAAGTGCAAGAAAGAAAAGAAAAGTTCTTTTTATTCCTGCTTATGATGTCGTTTAGAAGAGACGAAAGAGGCAAAAAGGAAGGAACCTAATGCACCTATATGAATAAAAGAAAGAAAGAACCCAAGGAAGGCCCTAGGGTCCCACCAGGCATGCCAGAATGTTTCTACGCTAATTTTGCTTTCACATTCAAAAGATAGAAATGAGAAACTAAGAGATGGTCTAGGGTTAGAAGATACCCAGATATAGTCGTGCGCACCGAAATTAGACATTGGAAGGTACTCCTCTTTGGCTATGGAGGAATGACACCTGCGAAGAAAAAGAGACTAAACACAAAAAAATGTTAGTCAAAGAGACGGTGGGCTGTCCAGCAAACGCTTGATCCCTGAAGTACGAAGACTTCCTTAAGGGATATCAACCCACTAATAAAAAAAACAAAATATTTGACTGAAGTAGAAATAATGAAAGACATAATGAAAGCAAATAAAAGATAAAAAGCAAAATGCGTACCTAATATGCAGCAAACTACTCTGCTCAGTCGCCGGTGTCGGTCTTTGTGTCGGCGTCGGTCAAGAAGAGTGCCGACGTCGGTTGAAGTGCCGGCGTCGATTGGGGTAGTGACTGGCGTCGGTCGGGGAAATAGTTTTGGATAGGGTCTGGTCGGGTCTGGACAGAGTTTTTGGATTGCAGAAGGGTCTGAAGTTTTTGTCTGAGGATTCAGGAAGTCGGTTTAGGAGTCAGAGGGATTTGTTTGAGGGTTTTGTACAGGGATCTGGGTAGAGTTACAGACTGTATTTTCCAGACAGGGTGGGTAGAGGTGATACGGGTGGAAATAAGGTCAGGGTTATGGTCTAACTCTAAATCTAGGTAATGAAATCAAATGAAAAACAATAACCAGAGAGTAAAACAAATACATAGAGCAAAGCTTACCTGTTATACACTAAAAATAGAGTCAGAGACATGATTGATGTTGTCGCTGTGTCGCAGAAGTTCGATGTAGCAGATCTCCAGCAAGATGATTGAAGTAGAATACCTATACTAGAGAGAGAGAGAATGCGAGAGATTAGATGCAGATTAGTTGGATGCAAGAAGTGATTGATCGTTTGAATGAAGAGGTTTTGCTGATGAAGTCGAAGGAAGGTCTGATAACCGATCGAGAAATGGATTGGCAACCAAATGGATAACGGATAACAGATAATGGTTCCTACGTTCGGGTCGAGAACGCAGTGTTAAAGATAGCCGACGTCAGTAGGACTGCCGACGTAGGCTGATAAGTGACCGACATCAGCGACGTCAGCTGGGTAGTGACCGACGTCGGTAGATGCAGAATGGGGACAAAAGGCTAACTTTAGCTTTCTGCTCATTTTTACATGCTGCCAGGGTCAAGGCTCGTAGGAAAATGGTCAACAGGGGTTAAATAGGTGTGGAAAACTAAAATGGGGGTTAAGGGGAGGATGACAAGGGTTAGACACAATTACGGTGTCTACAACAAGTTATAATAAAGTTATGAAGGTACATGGGAGCATAATTAATCCTTTATTAGATTTTAAGGTCTTTTTATAAGTGTTTAAATGATATTCATTTGAAATCCCCAACTGGAACCATGACATATTATCTTAAAGAGAGATTTTTTGGCCTTAAATGATGAAATTTGTCCTAAAAAGGCCACTAAAGTCATCCAAAACATATTCAAGAGCCTTAATGAATCTCATTAGGCCATACCCAAAGTGTTTCATACACTAATGAGGTTTTATTCATAAAGTCAACACCTACTTACCACTAAATGGACCCCACATGTGTGTAAACATGTCTCCTTAACTCCTTAATGCTATACCATATAATTTAATACATCATTTGACCCATATTTTCCCTCCTCTTACCTTCCAATAGTAGTTTATGGTATAAAACATAAGAAAACATAGGGAATATGCAGGTTTTAGGAGCTTTCAGATTGGTACAGATCCATATAGTATGGAGTTTCTCAGGTGGAGTTAGGGGTTTATAAGAAGAGTTCACTATAGGTATATATTGAATAAATAAAAGTGTTTTAGGGCTTGAATATCCCAAAACTGATTCAATTTCCCCAACAACCTCATTGGTAGAAATGGAAAATACTTCAGGTTTGCAATTAGTCCATACAAAAAAGGGAGAGAGAGGGTCCAAACTCCTTGCCAAAGGAGGTAGAATTGATGACCTTCTAATCATGGGTATTGGTTATAGGTTTAGTCTTTTGAGCTCTATGAATAAATGTTCAGAAGTTGGGTAACTTGGTTATGACCCTCATCTACATAGGGCAAAAGAAGGAGAATGGTTTCATTGAGTTTTTAATCTATTTGATCAAGCTAATGATTATTCTTGGTTCTTCTAGTCTTACAAAGACTTTTCATGGAATCTTAAAACTTTGGTTTGCATGTGTGGGCACATAGAGGTGAAAAATGTCTAAATTAACAATATTTGTGGGCTACAGGTAGGGTTTCATTGATGAGGAGGAGCATCCAGATCATATGCATAAAGGTGAATGTTTTTGAAGGTGACATGATGGTGTCTTAAGGTTGTCGACACCTAGTTAGTTCAAATTGAATGTTCATATGGATCTCTAATCCTCCAAATGGTGTTTATAAGTGATATGACCTTCAAATTTGGGTTTCACTATATAAGAAGGTAGTGTACTATATAATGGTGACTTTAAGGTTATCAAAACACATCAAACACAACAAAGTGATGTTATATTCATGCCAATATATCCTTTTCTCAAGGTTTTCAAACTTCATCATATCCCCCACATGCATAATAACTACCAATATGCCCTTAAACACCTTCATAGTCTTGTTTAACAAATACTAAGGTTATTTAGCAAAAGTTAAGGTTTTTTGGAAAGTCTTAGGTTTCATTTTTCAATGTGTATGCCTCATTGATGGCTTTAAAATGTTATTATCTATTAAGTATATGTAAAGAGGTACTTAGGGCCCCTATAGAATATATTGGGTGTGAGTTCATATTTCAAACCAAGCCCTTAAATAGCCTCTAACATTTGACACACCTTTCACTATCATTTCACCTCAGTTGTAAGCCCTACATTCCAATTTAAAACTCAAAATGACCCTACAGTCATCACCCTCAGGTCACCACCCCCTACCCAAGTATAAATAATAGAATAAAGATAGAAATACTCCATAGGGTTGTCAATAACCATTATTTCCATGAATAAATGGACCTATGTAGTTATATACCCTGTTGAGAGAGTAAGTAGCCACCTATAGGAAATACCCTAGGTCCACCTTATAGAATCCTTAAAAGTCTTTAATATAAGCCAAGAGAATGTATGAATGAGAAGATAAATGTATCAAGGAGGTGAATGGGAACATAATAGGGTAATTATAACTCAAACATAACTAACAAGGTACTCTGATCACTTAGAAACTCATTCCATAGACTTCTTGTCAATCAACATACATGACTTAGTACTCATAATACTATTGATGGTATGTATCCTCAATATTGAACTTAAGGAAAAATTTGAATATGAGGAGGGAATTAACCTAGGAATATGGTCAAATCATGAATATCATGAGACCAAGGACTAGTAAGACGTTTTGAGTAGGTGACTAGGCATAATGATGTAGACACACATAATTGACTTGTTAGGTTGTGGACCTAAAAGCTTCACCTGGATGCAAACATGGAGGTTGCTGAGTGTCACAATCACCGATGTCGGTTAGGCCAACCAACGTTAGTTAGGTGGAGACAGGAAGCTGCCGACATCGATCAGGGATCAGCCAATGTCAGTCATCCCTAGATAGATAGGGACTGACATCGATCGCCTATATAGTTTTGAAACTATCGATTTCATGAATAGTTTGTTAATGAACTGGTTGTTTGTATGTTAAGGACTAATTTTAGTCTTGAGCTGTGATTTCTAATTATTGTAATTGGAAAGTCTAATTATTATTTGTATGAGATCTATTTAATAGACTCATGGGCTGTATTGTAAAGTGTGCTAGATAGAGAGAGCAAGGTTAACTCCTTCAGAGGGAAGAGAGCAAGGTTAGCTCCTCATAGTGCCATAGTGCCAAGTGTGTATGATCAGGTAGATCTATCGGAGAGCAAGATCTAGTATAAGATCCATAGGGGTGCTGGTTTGGAGAATTAGAAGGGTTCTTCATGTCTGTATGATCTAGGTCGGCAGGTGTGCAAGGCCAGGTTGATCTATGGTATAACAAGATCAAGGGAGATCTACATGTGTAAGTAAGATTAGTTTGATTTCCAGGTTGTTGCAAGTTCATGAGAGATATACTTGGAGTGCGTTGTGTACTTAGACTTGGAGTATGTGTGTATACTCGGTGTACTGGCAGTATTATTACTGACTAGTTGAGGTGAACAACAACTCTGTGTTTGAGTTGATTGTTGTGACTGTGATTGAGAGAGAGAACTCTTGAAGAGATTTATTGTTTGTATGCCCTAGAGGTGTGGGAGCCCTAGAGGAGTGTGAAGAAGATTGTGGCATCTTCTTTGTTGTATTTCCTTCTGGAAGAGTATTAATACAATTGGGTATTGTCTCTCATATTCTGTGCTATTTTTGATTTCTAGTTACTTGTTACTTTTGGTTAAATTCCGTGTTTAGTTGCTTATACAAAGGTAATCAATTGTGCTCCTAGATCTTGATAGTTGGTATCATAGCCATTTTTTGTTCTAGATTCCTAACAAGTGGTATCAGAGCGAGGTTATAGGGAGTAGGTTTGTGTTTGATTATAGGTCACTCTCAGGGGTTTCTAATTGAGTGGGAGTATAACAATGGCAGAAGAAAGTAAGCTAAGAATGGAGGAATTCGAAAGCAAGAATGATCAATTACGGTGTTATGGAAAGAAAGAGTAGGTAAAGAAAGATTGCTGGTTGGTAGAAGATCAGCATGAAGGAGCATGTGTTGCAGGTATTATTGCACTGGTTTTTCTTATATGTTCCTTGGATAAATTAGAATCTTGGTTTATAGATTCTGTTGCCTCTTTCCATGCAGCCCCAAATAGAGTATTTTTCCATGTTAAGGTCCATGGAGACTTTGGAAAGATTTATTTAGGGGTTGGTGAGCCTTGTCAAAGTATTTGCAAAGGGAAAGTGCAGCTAAAATTACAAATGGCCAACACATGGGTGTTGAAGGATGTCATGCAGGTCCTAGTTCTGAAGATGAGGCTAATTTCTTCAAGAAAGTTGGGTGATGAGAGATGCACATGAAATCTCATAGTGGATGCACTTGAATTAGCTGGTGGTAAGAAAGTAGGTACTCTTTATCTACCTACTTGTATTACTAATTCTTCTTCTATTGTGAAGATGTGGCTTTGTAGGCTTGGTCACATGAGCAAGAAGGAGATGCATGTTCTTAAGAGGAAGTCAGATGTGTTTGACAAACTTAAGAACTGGAAAGCCTTGGTGTTTATGGAGGAGATGATGGATAGAGATCAGGGGATGGGACTAAATAACTCTGAGCAGGGCAGTTTGGATAGGGTTTTGATTCAAAGTGAGCTCGCAGGTAAAAAGTCATCACTCACAGGAAAACACAGGTACCGACGTCGATCAGGGGTAACCGACGTCGAACAGGCAGCCACCGATGTCAGTCATGTGTAGACTAAAGAAGTTAGTGGTGTCAGGTAGGTGATGACTAACGTTGATCAGAGAATCAGCATTGGTGACCAGGTGGACACCAACGTCTATTAGGGAACTGGTGTCGATAGTAAGGTCAGTCACATGGAACCAATGTCAGTCAGATGCATACTAGGTGGTGACCAACATCAGTTACTGGAATGGATTTTGGGCAGACAACAAGCTGTCAAGGAGTCTTAAACACCCATGTGGAGGATTGAAAGTGTAAGTAAGCCTCAAATTTGTTATTCCCATTCTTTATACTTGTTGCTCAATGTAGAGCAGGTAGGATTTAGGAAACAGTGGGAGCATGGCATGAATTCTTCAAAAGAGAACCAAATGGGAGATTTGGTAGAGTTGTTAGCCAGGTTAAAAGCACTAAAAGATGAATGGATTCTTTGGTTAAAGAAGAGAGGGAATGGACATGTGAGATGGAAGGCCAGGGTATATGGTCTTGAGGAAGCTGCAGGACAGTGGTACAGGTTTGATAGGTGTATGACAAAGCATGGCTTTAGTCAGTGTCATTGTAACCATTGTGTTTTCTTTACCAGGTTGGATGATGATTGCAACATTATCCTATTATTGTATGTTGTGTGTATGCTTGTTGTAGGGTCACACATGCAAGTTTTGCTGAGCTAAAGGTAAAGTTAGTTTAATGGTATGTCATGAAGAATTTGGGAGCAATGAAATTCTTTGGCATGAGTTTTTATAGAGACATGGAAGGTCACAGGTTGATTTTGTCTCCAGATGATTGTGTGGATAAGGTAGTGGTGAGGTTCAAGATGCAGGATGCAGAACCAATTTTCACACCTATGGATGGACAATTCATAGAATAGGGTCCCAATTCACATGATGAGGTTAAGTACATGTGTACTAGACCTGTTGTTGCCCCAGTAGCAGGTGTTGTCAGCAAGTTTGTAGTCAATCCAAGAAAGAAGCACTAGAGAGTAGTTTAGTGGGTTCTCAGGTATCTGAGATGGACCAGTAGTAGGTTAACATGCTATGCAGGGTTAGGGACTTCTCTACATGGGTATGTAGATTTAGATGTGGCAGGTTACTTGGATGACATGCGGTGCACCATAGGATGTGTGGTGGTTGGTCTTCAAGATTGATCTTGAAGAGGGATACAAGCCAAGAAATAGATTAGATGATGTACAAATACAGGTACAGGTGCAGCTGTTTATCTCTAAGTGGGAAATTTTTAGGTTATGGAGCTAAAAGCTTCACCCAGATGCAAACATGGAGGTTGCTGAGTGTCACAGTCACCAACATCAGTCAGGCCAACCGATGTTAGTCAGGTGGAGACAAGAATCTACCGACATTGATCAGGGATCAGCTGACGTTGGTCATCCCCAGATAGATAGGGACCAATGTTGGTTGCCTGTACAGTTCCAGAACTGTCAGTTTCATGAATAGTTTGTTAATGAACTAGTTGTTTGCATGTTAAGGACTAATTTTAGTTTTGAGCTGCGATTTCTAATTATTGTAATTAGAAAGTCTAATTATTATTTGTATGGGATCTATTTAATAGAATCATGGGCTGTATTGTAAAGTGTGCTAGATAAAGAGAGCAAGGTTAGCTCCTTCAGAGGGAAGAGAGAAATGTTAGCTCCTCATAGTGCTATAGTGCCAAGTGTGTATGATCAGGTTGATCTATGGGAGAGCAAGATCTAGTATAAGATCCATAGGGGTGCTGGTTTGGAGAATCAGAAGGGTTCTTCATGTGTGTATGATCTAGGTCGATAGGTGTGCAAGGCCAAGTTGATCTATGGTATAGCAAGATCAGGGGAGATCTACATGTGTAAGTAAGATTAGTTTTATTTGTAGGTTGTTGCAAGTTCATGAGAGATCTACTTGGAGTGCGTTGTGTACTCAGACTTGGAGTATGTGTGTATACTCGGTGTACTGGCAGTATTGTTACTGACTGGTTGAGGTGAACAACAACTCTGTGTTTGAGTTGATTGTTGTGACCTTGATTGAGAGAGAGAAATCTTAAAGAGATTTACTGTTTGTATGCCCTAGAGGTGTGTGAGCCCTAGAGGAGTGTGAAGAAGATTGTGGCATCTTCTTTGTTGTAATTCCTTCTGGAAGAGTATTAATACAATTGGGTATTGTCTCTCATATTTTGTGCTATTTTTGTTTTCTAATTAATTATTACTTTTGGTTAAATTTCATGTTTAGTTGCTTATACAAAGGTAATCAATTATGCTCCTAGATCCTGACAGTTGGTAGCAGAGCTGTTTGTTGTTCTAGATTCCTGACATGACTGACCCTGCTCAGTCAACCTAGAATGTGTGACTAGATAAAAATAAAACACCAAGAACATATGAATAGATATACTTAAAGGGGGGTGAAGAAATATAAATAATACTCAAGGTATTACATAAGGGTACCTCTAAGCAATGTATTTATCTAGTTTGAGTTACAGACCTATAAGCGTACAAGCAATGGTATGACTGTGTATGCAGGTGTGTTGGTAGGGTTAGAGGAGATGAGATTTAAGGCTATGATAAAGATTGAAAAATGATTTTTTTGATTTTATTACACCCTTATAATATCTAAAATAAGTTTATTTGGGCACCAACATCAACTAATGTAGTCCTATATAGTAGACAATGTTGATCAAGGTAGTCTATAGGAAAAAGAAGGGTTGACAAGAGGTCTGAGTATATGAAAACATGTGCATGAGGTAGAGGTTGTATTGAATTATTTGTTATGTCCTATGAGATTTATATATGAATCCATAATATGGCTAAGGTTCTAATAACTAGTCTGGCCCTATAAGACGTAAAGGCCCATCTAGGTCTAGTACCCTACC
Source organism: Torreya grandis (assembly GCA_037957365.1). Lineage (NCBI taxonomy): Eukaryota > Viridiplantae > Streptophyta > Pinopsida > Cupressales > Taxaceae > Torreya > Torreya grandis. The sequence goes on along the minus strand of JARHVA010002165.1, from coordinate 1,035,015 downwards.
TCCACTTCAAAAACAAGTCCAAACCTTCATGTAAGTTCAATACAATGTGGCATGTGTGGGAAGATGTTTAAGACCTTGGAAAAGGAATTTGAGGTCTAGGAATGTACTAAAATAATCCTTTTAGGTTCTATCCCTCTCTTGAGCTCCATTTTTTAGAGTAGGTAGGTCAAGTTGCACTTTCAAATCATTGTACCTTTTACCATAAAGGGACCTAGGCCTAGGGCTCTTAAAAAAAATCAAGAACCCATATGGACTCAAACTACATAAAGGAATGAGAGGAGTTGAGGGGCAAAACTTTATTAATGAATGTTAAGAAGACAACCTACTCAAATTGCCTAGTAGAGAGATCAAAGCATACCTTCTACCATTCATATCTCCACACACACTTTACATGGAACCTATGGCTATTTGAGAGAGATGAAGGGGTAAGTGGGCTAAAGTTTCACAATAATAAGTTTTTTATTGGAGGTCCATATTATATGAACCATAATTAATATGGTGAACCTCCAAAACCCTTTTTAAACCCTGGTTTAGACTCAATGAAGGAAATATGCCCCAAGATGCATCCAAATGGAGTGATTGAGCCATGAAAGGGTCTTAATGGTCTTCCCAAGTCCCATAAGCACTTATATTACTTATTGATTGGAATGTTTAGGGGATATGATATATGTATCAAACCTAATAAGGTAATTTTTAGTTGGTGAGCAAAGAATTTAGAAGGATTTGTGTATACCATGAGTTTGTGAGGAGAGAGAAGGACCCAAAGTTCACAAATGACCTCACATTAACCACCCTTAGGGACCTCCATGATTGGTAACTATTGAAGACAAGCCTAAATGATTGAATGAAAGACTATATGCATGTAATATGAAGGCAAATGTCATGATCAAGTCAATACAGATGCTCTAAAATCCCTTAAGAGTGATTATCATGTTAAGAATATTGGCTAGGTGTCTCATAGTGCTAAGTTAAGACCAAAACTTAGAAACCTTGAACTTATGCTTATTGATCTAGCACCCTTAAAGAGATAATACCACTTAAAGGAGAGAGAAAAGGGAAAAAGGATACTAGAGATCACTTTAAACCTTCATGGAAATGATTATTAGGTTTTTCTTATGTTTGGGTCATGTTGATTTGTAGGGGATATGCCATAACTAGTTCTTTTGGACTATATACACCTCAAGAGTACCTCAAATGCATCTTTCTCACCTAAGAGGAAAATTCACATGCTCATAACTATACTTAACTTCTAAATGAGGATCTAAGTAGTTTAAGAGAGGTTGGGGGCCTTATCTAAAAAGGATTAGTGGAATTAGTTTAGAGGTTTAGGTCCTAACCTCTTTAAACCATTGTTAAGAGTCCTGAACACTCTTAAACCTCCCTAAAACCCTAATAAAGATATGACTAAAAATACTTAAGATAAAATGCATCAAAAATAATTGAAATCACTCGAAAAAACTTGGTTCATGTATTCAGTCTAATAAGGTTATTTTCATGGTACTGCTATGTATGGATAATGTACATACACCTCTAAAAATTGCAAGTTTACAAGGCTTTTAGTAGTTGATGAAGTGCATAAATTGGTCACATGTTAAAAATAATTATAGGGGATGGTTTTATACTTGTTTCATCCTATAATATCATGAAATGTCCAAAAAAAATCCTAAAAATGCTTTTACAAACCTCCACCAATCAGCTAATTTATAAAAGCTAGTGAAGATGGCCTTGTCATCTAAGTAAAGTGAGATTAAAAGTATGGGATATTTGAAATGTCTATATCCTAGTATGAAAGGTTGATTTAGGTTTAAAAAATTTTAACTTAGATAGATTGAAGGTATGATTCAATCCTTAGGACTCTCCAAATAGTGAATGAGAAAAAACTAAGCTACTAGTCCATGGGGCCTACTTATTGAACAAAATAGAGAAGCTCATGGCCATATAAGATCATTATGGAGTTAATGTGCCATATTAATAAATATATAAATAACCATTGAGGCAAGAAAAATCCATATTAATGGGCATTATAAATAATTTTGGGTGGTTTTTTGGACATGACCAATGTGTAGATGAGGGCAACTACTTAATATCTCATGGAGAAGGCCTATTTGAACCTATTTAAATGTTTGATAAATGATGAGGGGAGATGTAATTGAATAGGGATGGTGTTCATGGGATATTTATGAGTTAAACTTTACTAAAATTAGATCCCAATGCTCCAAATATCTCATTCAAGTCACCTGTCAACCCAAGTAATGCATAGAGATGCGTGGAGGACTATTGTAACCACTGCATGACCATTATGGCCTCTTCATACCAATTATATTCCAATATTTCATTCTCTTTCTTGTACATAAATCTATATATTTAGGACTTGAATCCTTTGTTTATCATCCCTTAATTAGGTGTAGTAAAACTCTACCAAATTATATCTTGAGCCTCGAGAATCAATAAGGAAAGATTGGTTGAAGAATTATTATTAGCATTAGTGTGCATTATGGTTGTTGAATTGCAAAAAAAATGATTTTAATCTTATTTTTTAGGTCCTCTCTTTAACCTAGTGTTATATTTTCATCTTATGCAGGTCATGTGAAGTGTTGAAAGGTGGTAGTTGTATTGAAGAGTGAATTGATTGGTAGTGTCTCAAGTAGCCCTTCCTTTCATTGCCTTCAAGTTGTTAAATTTCCACATAACCTCCACATGAAATACTCATGTTTATTAGTGTGTCAATAATCCTATTTAGTTACTTGTCTTTCATTAGATTCAAAAAATGTGTTAAAGATCATTTGAGAGTGGATAAGTGAATATTGGTGCATCACCACCCTTAGAATAGGTTTTATTTTCATGTTTTCATCCTATCTCTTTTCATCCCAATATTAATAGGTATTTAGGAGGAGAGATTAAGTTTATATATTAGGGGATATAGACCCATATTCTAGAGGTTTGGTCTTATTATAGGTCACCCACAACTTTGAGTCTAATCTTATGTTAGTCCAAACTTGAAAAGAATTAAACTATCTCCTTCAAAGGGTGCACCTTGGAGTGATAACATTTCTAGCACACCTAGTGGGACCAAATTTAAAGTGACTTGGAGCATGATTTGGTAGTCTTGGATAACATCTAAAATATTCAATTACATTAGTGGTATATGTTGATGTGGTGGATTGCACCCTTGATAGGAGGCTGAGCTCCTGCCTTCCACACGTCACAATGGAAACTCCCCTCTTGCCTGTGGGTCTAGCAAAACTAGGGGGAGAGTCTCTAGATAAGGGCTATATCCCTTTGATGTATCTCTATGGTATTGGATTTCCTACTACTAATAAATAAATGAAAAAATGGGGAGATTGAAAAGTGAGAAGGATGCTAAAAAATAGAACCTAACCTAAAAGGGTGATACACCAAAAAAGTTGATCTACTTAGCTCGAACATACACTTTTCACCAAGAATAAGTTGGAATACACTTCATTTTATATTTGAAACTCTTCTATATCAATGAGTTAGGGGTCTGTGGAGATACAAGGAGGAAGAACTACCAGAGGTGTTTTAAGACACTCTATGGTAGCCTATTCACATGCGCCTATATTCCTGCTGGAGATACTTTTGGCAAACCTATAGAAGAAGAAACTTCACAATGCACTAGATATGCTGGAATCATTCTATGAAAGCATAAAAGAAAATGACTTAACAAAAAATGAAGACATAGACATATGTGTGAGTGCAAGCTCAAATGGAGGTAAAAATTGCTAAGTCTTGATTCAAGCTAAAATCTGGCAGAGTTTCACCTTACAAACCAAGAGATTTTTTGGGCAGAGCTTTGCCTTACAGGCTAAGAGATATCTTCTCAAATGAGATGTTTATAATATATATAGAGAAGAGGAAAAGACTTTGGCACTTTTTGGAAAAGAATTTAGCACCCCTTTTTACAAGTGGCCCATGTGCTTTTGAGAGCATCTAGAAGAGGAAGTCGATATTGCTAATATCATCATTTTAGAAGAGGCCTACTAGAACCATGCTATGTAGTCACCAGTCTTGACTTTGGCATTCAAACATTAATGTGAAAACATGGGCCATGCCTCTTTTTCTACAAATAAGACTACTCCTTTTAGATATTCACGTAGTTTGTCTACTTATAAATGCAAAGTGGAGAAAATAGGGTGCACCATTCACTATTCATGCCTCTTGATGACTGCTTGGTAGGCACTGTTCCAAATGTAGGAGTAAATCCTTGAGTTGACACCTCCCTTTGCCCCCTGGACTATTTTGTCTATTTTGGCACTTTGTCTCTTCTTGGTTTTGTCTTCTCTATCTCCTTTAGCCCTCGAGGGATATCTTCTTGGTGGGTCACTGAGTTCACTCACAACCTGTCCTTAAGCTTTTCAAAATCAATGGCTATTTCATAGCCTTAAATTTGACGTCTATGCACCCATCACTAGGCATTTGAACCTCCAACGGCTAGTTCACCATGCTCAATTTTGACGTCTTCAAGCCTGTCACCCCTTGGAATTTCTTTAGCCTTTTCCTTTCCTTCAGCCTTTTTTTGCTTTGGTCAGGCTTTTGTCTTGGTCGGGTCCTTATTATTTTGGCAACTAGATTTCTTCAGACTTTTGTCTGAAGGAAATCCTTTAGACAAAAAGTCTGAAGGATATCTTTCCTTGTGTTTTACCTTCATTCAAGCTTTTCTCTTGGATATTTTTCTCGTGGACAAAATGTCTTCAAGAATTATCTTGATCATTAACCTTTGAAATTTCTTTGGGTTTTTCTCCCATAGTTTTTCTCAAATTTCTTCAGACTTTTTATCTGAAGGAATTCCTTCGAACAAAGGTCTAAAAGAAATGATTTCTTGTTTTTTGCCTTAGTCATTTTTAGTTTCATGGGATTTTATTCTAAAGGATTTCTTCAGATAAAACTCTGAAGGAATTCCTTCAGACATTTTGTTTGAAGAAATTCTCATCCTTTGCTTTGTAAAAATTTCTAAAGAAAACTTAACTTTTCAGCTTTCTACTTGTTGATCCCTTTGTAAGTGTTCCCTACCCTCCATAAGGGCACTTGTCCTTCAGGAGACTCTCTTAAACGTTCCCATTGAACCGTTCCTTTGAACCAAATGTTGAACCAACTCATTGAACTGACTGTTGAACCAAGCCATTGAGCCAAGGCATTGAACCAACTAAGTGAACCAAGCTGTTAAACCAACTGAGTGAACCAAGACAGAGAACTAACTACTTAAATTGACTGCTTGAACCAAACCAATTGAACCAAGCTAACTGAACTAAAAATGGTTCAAAGTTCTTGGAAAGCTCATGTTGTTGAACCTCAACATTGAACCACTTTTCCAACCTTAAGGAAAGGTGTCTTGAATCATTTTTTGCTCTCTTTCCTTGTGAATTTCCTTGGACAAGAGTCCAAAGAAGATTTTTAAAAGCCCTTGCATTCTTTGAACTAGTTCACCTTCTCTCAAAAATTTGTGCAACCTAAATTCAACTGGCTCATAACATCAAGGGAAGAAGGGGACCGATTTTGGCCTGCTAGACGAAAAATGGTCAACAAATTGTTGACTTCTAGGGGAAGCATGCTTGCTATGCTTAGAAATGAGTTGCCTTAAAGTCCATTGGGCATGGAGTTTGAATTTAACTTGAAAAAAGTTAGCAACAACCCCGATAGATCCAAGAATCAATCATGAAGCTTTTACCCCAAAAAGGAAACAAAAAAACACACAAGACTAAGAAAACTACTTGTGCAAATAGCACTTAGGGAAAATAGGGAAAGAAAATTGAAAGAAAACTATTATGTACAACTAACTAGGTATATTTGCCTCCCTCCTAGAACAAAAGGAAAACTTCTTTAGTCTCCTTCATGGTAAGGAAACTTATAGTGCCAAACAAGTGGCTGAATGGAATGGAGATTTGGTGACTTGCTCCTCTTACCTACCACCTCAATTGGTTTGCATCTGAGTGGATCAGAGTCAAACATGCTCCCAATATATATGTACTCTTCTTGTTATTGGAATCTTTTCGAATGTTGGCTCTTCATGCTAGCATGTTTTACCAAGAAATCATTGGCTATTGGCTCATCACCATAAGCCCTTTGATATGCATAGCTCCTTTGACATGCATCATGGTTTGACCCATTCCATTCTACTTTATTGAAGACCCTATCAAACTCACCTTCTGCTCCTTTATGGCTTTCTTGAAGAAGGGTGACTATTGTGATGTCTGAAATGGAATCACAGACTGATTACTCATCCCACAGAACATCACCTTCTTGTTCAAGGCTCTCTTCTTCAAAGCTATTCTCAAGATAGATAGGCTTCTCATTTTCCTGCTCAAGGATCAGAGTCTCTAGTTGTCCAAAGACATCCACCTAATCCTCCTCCAACTCAGGCTCCATGGCATGGTCATTTTCCTCATCAAAATAACAAGGAAGTTCATCAAACAAAGGAGGAGAGAGGTCACCATGCTTACTTTCCTCTTCATATTGCTGGAACATCCACATGTATGCATGACCTACATCTTATCCATTGCTGATGATGTCTTTAGAGGGAGCATCCATGATGATTTCCACTTCATTGTCGCTCATGATAGCCTCTTCGACAACTAAAAATTGGATCCTCTCTTCTTCACTTGCCTCTTTCAAGATAGGTTTCTCCTTGATGACTCCAAAAATATCATCTTCAGATTCACCAGCCTCTTGAAAGGATAAATCTGAAAGCTTACAGCACTTTTGCATACTTATTTGAGTCCCAATGCTACCTTCTCCACCCTTATTCAGCTCATAACCTCCTTGAAGAGGAGTGAAACCTGCCCCAATGACTTCAAATGAATCATTCAAAACATGAACAAGAGACTGTCCATGCTCTTCCATGACATCTATGGTGATTTCCTTCTCATTTGTACTCATGGGGTCTCCCTGATCAATCATGAATTGAGTATACTCCTCTTTAAGACTCGCCCCTTTCAAAATAGGTTCCTCCTGGAGAAGGGGTGAAGTGGAAGGCTGATAGACAAACTCATGTGGAAGAGGATGCAGTCCTTGAGCTAGAATCAAATGATTTTCCTCCTTCCATTTGGCCAGCACTTCATCTATATCAGATTTGGCTTGATAACTCTCTTGGAGGGGTGTAGATGGAGTGTGTTCAAATGTAGGATCTTCTGCTTGATTTGAACCATCCATCACACTTTGGCTAAGGAACCTCATTCTGGATTCCAATTTTGCAATTTTACTAGCTATATTCTCTTGGAAGAGCCTTTCTTAGAGGTCACAAGCATCATCATGATGAGTAGGAGCAACTTCATCTTCTTCAAGGTTTTGAGCAAAAATTTGCTTTTCCTCCTTCTTTCCCCATGATTCCACTGTTTGCTTCCAACTCATGACCTTGGGATTGGGAATTTCCCTTTATGAATATGGAGTAACTTTATCCTCTTCAAGGTCCTAAGATAGTTCATGATATTCCCTCTTCCAACTTGGAATCTTGACATCATGCTGAAAGACTTGAGAAGGCTGAGGGAGATTGGGAAGGGTCTACTCATGCACAAGAATAATTTCCTAAGGAGATATGTGTTGTTTCATGGTATTTCCTTCCAAAGAGGATTCACACTCTAAAGAATTGAGAAGGTTCATTTCCATGAGAGGTTGTTCTAATGCCCTTTGATGTTTGAAATCTAGGTGCAAGGGGTTAAGAGCAGGAGTGATTAATGCATCAAATGAGCTAGAGTGAGCAAGTGCTATTTGGTAGAAAGGATTTGGGGCACAAGAGGGGGATTTATTTATAATAGGAAGGGGCACATAAGGTTGATTACCTTGAATGAATGGACTATTCCATTTTGCTACCTCCTCCTCCATGGATTGTAAGGCTTGAGCTTGCCTAAACAAACACTCCTCTTTTTACATCAACTCTTGCTGATATCTATACTACCCATCCGATCTATCTATCTCCATCACCTGCTTCTCAAACTTCAGTGCTACTTCCCTTATTGTTGAAGGGCAGCTAGGAGAGCTACTTGAGGTGATTCCATAAAAAACTTGAGCTTGATCAAAGTTATACAAAGGAATACAAGGCCCATGATTCTAGGTAAAGGGATTATACATACAAAAAATGAGATTTCTTGATGGCACCTGGACTACTTAAATAGGTAATTCAACTCAGAGTCACCATTGGTGTTGATGAAAAAGCCTCTAAAGGCTGGTTGGTTGAAGAACACACCAAAAATTCTTCAAATCTTTGGACAAAACTTGTCCCACAATCACCTGATTAAAGGTCAGGTACCGTATTAGTGGTTCATTCTACTATAATAAGACCATCACCAATCCTAGAACTTTTTTGAATGTCTGAACATGGTCTAATCAGGCATGCCAAAAACTATTGATGTGGTAGATTACACCCTTGATAGGAGGCTGAGCTTCTGCCTTCCACACGTCACAATGGAAACTCCTCTCTTGCCTATGGGTCTGGCAAAACTGGGGGGAGAGTCTCTAGATAAGGGATAGCTCCCTTTGATGTATCTCTATGGTCTTGGATTTCCTACTACTAACAAATTAATGAAAAAAGGGGGGGATTGAAAAGGGAGAAGGATGCTGAAAAATAAAACCTAACCTAAAAGGGTGATACACCAAAAAAGTTGATCTACTTAGCTCAAACATATGCTTTTCAGTATGAATAAGTTGGCATACACTTCATTTGATATGGGAAACTCTTCTGTATCAGTGAGTCAGGGGTCTATAGAGATATAGGGAGGAAGAACTACCAGAGGTGTTCTAAGACACTCTATGGTAGCCTATTCACATGTGCCTATATTCTTACTGGAGACACTTTTGACAGACCTATAGAAGAAGAAACTTCACAATGCACTAGATATGCTGGAATCATTCTATGAAAGCATAAAAGAAAATGACTTAACATAGAATGAAGACATATACATATGCGTGAGTGCAAGCTCAAATGGAGGTAAAAACTGCTAAGTCTTGATTCAAGCTAAAATCTAGCAGAGTTCCACCTTACAAACCAAGAGATTTTTTGGGCAAAGCTTTGCCTTATAGGCTAAGAGATCTCTTCTCAAATGAGAAGTTTACAATATAATAGAGAAGAGGAAAAGACTTTGGCACTTTCTGGAAAAGACTTTGGCACCCCTTTTTATAAGTGGCCTATGTGCGTTTGAGAGCATCAAGAAGAAGAAGTCATTATTGCTAATATCATCCTTCTAGAAGAGGCCTGATAGAACCATGCTGTGTAATCACCAGTCTTGACTTTGGTGTTCAAAAATTGATGTGAAAACATGACCTACACCTCCTTTTTTGCAAACAAGACTGCTCCTTTTAGATATTCATGTAGTTTTTTTGCTTATAAATGCAAAGTGGAGAAAACAAGGCACGCCATTCACTGTTCATGCCTCTTGATGACTGCTTGGCAGGCACTATTCCAACTACAAGAGTAAATCCTTGAGTCGACACCTCACTTTACCACCTAGACTATTTTGTCCATTTTTGCACTTTGTCTCTTCTTGGTTTTATCTTCTCCGTGTCCTTCAGCCCTCGGGGGCTATCTTCTTGGCGGGTCACTGAGTTCACTTGCAGCCTGTCCTTAAGCTTTTCAAAATCAACATATATTTCATTGCCTTAATTTTGATGTCTGTGCACCCATCACTAGGTGTTTGAACCTCCAATGGCTAGTTTGCCATGCTTGATTTTGATGTCTTCAGGCCTGTCACCCCTTGGAATTTCTTCAACCTTTTCCTTTCCTTCAACCTTTTTTTGATTTGGTCGAGCTTTTGTCTTGGTCGGGTCCTTATTATTTTGGTAGGAAAATTTCTTCAGACTTTTATTCAAAGGAAATCCTTCAGAGAAAAATTCTGAAGGATATCTTTCCTTGTGTTTTGCCTTCATTCAAGCTTTTCTCCTAGCTATTTTTCCTGCAGACAAAATGTTTACAAGAATTATCTTGATCATTGACCTTTGGAACTCCCATGATTTTTCCTAAATTTCTTCAGACTTTTTGTTCGAAGGAATTCCTTCAGACAAAAGTCTGAAAGAAGTGATTTCTTGTTTTTTGCCTAAGTCCTTTTTTATTCCACAAGATTTTCTTTCGAAGGATTTCTTTAGACAAAAGTCTGAAGGAATTCATTTGGACATTTTGTCTGAAGAAATTCTCATCCTTTGCCTTGTAAATTTTTTTGAAGAAAACTTAACTTTTCATCTTTCTCCTTGTTGATCCCTTTTCAAGTGTTCCTTTCCCTCTACAAGGGTACTTTTCCTTTAGGAGACTCTCTTGAACCTTCCCATTGAACCATTCCTTTAAACCAAACATTGAACCAACTCATTGAACCGACTATTGAACCAAGCCGTTGAACCAATTTATTGAACCAAGCCATTAAACCAACTAAGTGAACCAAGCCATTAAACTAATTGAGTTAACTAATATAGTGAACCAACTGCTTGAACCGACTACTTGAATTAAACCAATTGAACCAAACTGACTAAACTGAAAATGGTTCAAAGTTCAAGTTTAAAGTTCTTGGAAAGCTCATGTCGTTGAACCCCGATGTTGAACCACTTTTCCAACCTTAAGGGAAGGTGTCTTGAATCATTTTTCACTCTCTTTCCTTGTGAATTTCCTTGGACAAGAGTCTGAAGAAGCTTTTTAAAATCCCTTGCATGTCTTTAAACTAGTTCATCTTCTCCCAAAAGACTTGTGCAACCTGAATTCAACTGGCTCAGAACAAGGGAAGAAGGGGACCAATTTTGGCCTGCTAGACCAAAAATGGTCAATAGTATATCTACAATCAAGTTACATGCAAAAAGTGGCCATAAAATCTTCCTCAAAAGGTAAGGGCATTGAGTTTGTTGAGTTATCATTATAAATTGATATGAGAAAGAGATATCCTAGGTTCAATCCCAATCCTACACCCCATAACTCTCTTAATTCTACCTAAAAAAACACTACTATAAATCTTATACCTCCAATGGCTAGGCTTAAAATGCAAGCCTTTGTGCATTTCAATGGTGGTAACCCATTGAACCTCAATTAGTTTGATGAAATAGCTGCTTCTTCCCTCAAAATCCTTCCTTATTTCATAAGAGAGAACTCAAATACCCCTATAGAACATATTTCAAACATAGCCAATTTGTGTTCAATCCATAATGTAACCCAAGAAAATGTGGCTATGAACTATTGGCAACCTCTTTGAAGGGTAACTCACTCTAGTGGTATAGGGGCTTAACACTTGTATCCATTAATACTTGGGATGAGTTTGGAGAGTATTTGTGTAAGCACTTTGAGGATAGAAGTGACCATCTCTCCTTGGTATAACAACTTACCATAATTAAAAGAGCTCCCCCAAGAATTCATGGTAGATTTCAAATATAGGTTTCAAAAAACCTAGGATAGGATCCCCATGCTCTTCAAGCCCACCCCAAATTATGCATTCTTGTAATACTTAAGGGATCTAAATTATGATGTGGTATTTATGATACAATCAATGGGTAATGGGGGAACACCTTGACAAAAGCTTATGAGGTGGCCATAAGGGGATACAATTACCTAATTCAAATAGGTAAACTCACCCCTAGACATCTCATGCCTTTGTTCTCAAAAAATCAACCCCTTATTCCTACCATTGCTCCATTACTGGCCCCAACCAATCATGATTAGGTAGATAGCAACCAAGTGGATAGATTGGGCAAGATAGAAGGGATTCTCAAAGCTCAAAACAATAAGTTAGTAGCCTTGAAGAGGCAAAACATTCCTCCCCATAGGCTTTATCAAACACCATACCAAGCCGCTTATCATGCCTATCAATATAACATACCTCCTTATCAAACCAATCAACAAGACCAAGGGCAAATCACACAAGCAAGAACATATAAAAACTATAATACTAATGCTGCCAAAAGTTATAGAGCCTTCATTCTAAATTAGAATAATTATGCTCAAGAGGGTCAATGGATTAATCAATGGGGGTAGTTAAATGATATGGAAAAGGATCCAAGTGGTGAGGTGTATCAAGCATCTTTCATGCAACAAGGTCCTACTCTTCCATCACATGAAAATCAACCTCCCCCACAACACAAGGAAGGTCTCCTATGCTACATGGGGACACTCCCTTCATGATCCAAGTTGAGATGCCAAGTCAATAAGGGGCAAGTGGAAGTAAATTACCCTTTTAAACTACATTTTTAAACTTCTAAGAAGGGGAGCATTCATTTGAATAAGTGATATCAAATGAAGGTTAGAATGTAGCCAAGGCAAAAAATTTAGTTGCAACCTATATAAGGGATAAGAGAAGGGTAGTTGATGATAGTTTGGGATTTGACAACGTAGCTTCTCTACCTTCTCAAACACCTCAATAGGATGCCACTCAAGATGCAACTCATAATACACCATCAGCTCAACAAGTGTAAGATGGGAAGGGTCAGAATCAAAAGGTTCCTTTTATACCTCAGTTCACATAAACTCCAAGCAATGTTTCTACCCCTAAGTTATAGTCCAATGGAGCTAGCCCTCATCTTATCATTATGGACCAGATGATTAAGGCCCATATTACACTATCCCTATGTGGGATAATTTACCTATTTTGGGGAAAAAGGACCTCCTTCAAGAAGAACTTTCCAAACTCCATGTATTGGATAAATAAGTAGAAAAGGTAAGTGTAGTCCTCACTAATTCTAGTCAACCTCATAAGTCTCAAAAACCTAAGGTATTCACACTACCTCCTTCTACCTTTTAGTCATCATAGGTGATTCCATTGTGCATAATTGCATGATAGTGGGGCTAGAACTTATGCCATGCCTATGTTTGTAGTTGATAAATTGGGGCTTAAATATGAAGCTAATGCAAAAGGGGTTTTACAATTAGATGGGTCTCCTACCAAGAGTTTATGTAATAACCTCACTGGGTTAGACATAGAAATACATGATTTTTTTACTTAAAAACATATACCAAAAATATATTACACCATGAGTATATATAGAGACCAAAATAAATACTCAAGGTGATATATCAACAAGCATAATACATCACATATCAGTGATCTCTAATATCATGAAAGTACATGTCATAATGCAAATATAAGAAGTAATCATATTAATTTAGCTACAAATAAAACAATTCTACAACCATCACTATCAATATACATCAATAAGTAGTTACAAATATTCATGACATTATTTAGTAATAACTACAATATAATATAATGTACATATAAGATACATGGCTCCTTTGGAGCATAGTTCCCAAAATCAAGTATATGTGGCAATCTCATGTGTCATCTCGATAAGTAGTACTACTATGGGGAGGGAGAGCATAATCTAAGCAATTTTCCAACCAACTATGGACCAATGATACCCTACACTAGTTCCATCAAAAATTATCTCTCCCTTCATAGATGAGTAGATAGTGATGGTGCGAGAATCTACAAAGACAAGAAAGTACCCTTATGCTTTATGATTTCTAAACTAAACACGTAGTGTATCATAGAAATATATTCTATTGAAAGATATTGCATAAACATATAAATCACACTTATGAAATGATAATGTCTCACTAAACATACTTTGGCCCAAAGTTTTATGAATAATAAATGATAATGATCTAGATCAATCAAATTCATACACACCACTTGATCGGATTGCCTTCATTTGTCATTATGACACTAGTAATTCAGTGAAGTCCATCTCACTCCTTACTCCATATCAGTAATGCAGATTGCTAAAATATAATTAAACCACAAGATTATTTAATTTACATCCTACTAGAAAATACATCATATAACATGCTAGATATAGGAGTAACCAAAGGATACATTTATTCCATCAAACACGTGAATGAATCTTACATTATTCTTTATCCCATACTAGAAATAATGACTAAAGTTTATACCATCTGGGTAAATATTCATTTAACTACATATTTTCACGACAACAATTAGTTTTTAAACATACTACATGCTATGATAACCCATTTTACCTTAGACTAGTATTCTAAGGCATATTACTAGTTTTCCAAAAATAATCATATAAATTAGTCTTAAAAACATGAAAACATAAGCATTTATATAAGTAACTAGATATAAAAAAGCAAGTCATAGTTCTCATAGAACACAATAACATACCACCATAATATTCATTAAACTCTAAAAAATTTCATGCATGCATACACAAAGTCTTACCAACTTTTATAAAATATGCTAATCACAACAATAACCAACATGTATACAATAAATCAGTCAAATGTAGATGTAAGTATAGACATAGTAATTACAATATTTACCATCTGGGTACAACATTCATTTATACTATAGTACTCTATGATATACCATACTATCATAGGTTTCCAACTACATAATAGCACAACCAAATTAATGATTACAAAAATCAAATGACCTATATATGTAATAACAATAAAGCAAGTATAGGATTATACCACCCAAGTATACCCTAGATTTAAACTACATACTAACATTAAAAGAGATATAAATTATAAGCATGCATCATGATGCACCATGTTAATTATAACCAAACATTTATACATCCTGATAATATGTACTGCACATAAGTATTCAATATTGAATACATATAACTAATAGTCACATAATTCACAAACCCATTTCATTTAAACTCTTCATTCCTTTTTTAGGAGACTATTTCACATGGTTATAATTTTTATCCCTTGACACTTTTTGACTCATTTTATCCATCTATTAACTAATAGTACAATCTGTATATAAGAGTGTTTGTACATTATAATATGCACCATATGAAATCACTCAAATGATAAGGAAATACAATACCAAAGTTCATTTATACCTCATGATCAAGAACTCCCTATGGTTTCCTCAATTCCTAAAAACTTTCTTCCAATTAACTTCCATTAATAATATGAAACCTACAACTAATATATTCAATTATATGGTATGCCTCAAATCACCTACCCATATGCAACATGTCTATATGAAGACATCCATAGAGGGTTATCTGATTCAACAACACATATCCATGGACATTGAGTATAAAATCAAGTATAAAATAAGATTAATAAATGGCTTAATAAAATATTAAATGAATTGATTCTTTTCTATATATTGATAACAAATGCCATGCAAAATAAAGCCACCCCTACAATGACTCAACATATAACCCTTTTTATATATAATCACTACAATAAAAAAATACTTTTATTTTAACTATTAGGGCATAAATGTTCAATGCTCTTTCATTTTAATAGCATTCGCTACATACTAGAAATATCTGGATACTATACTATACTTGCAAATTTGGTAAGTAGGTAGTATTTTGGCAACATTGAGTTATGATGTTTTCTTTTTACCTTATGAGGGTATGTAGGAATCTTTGAGATGTTAGTTCTCAAATTTTCACTTGTGACTCTTTAGGGTCACTATTTTACCTAATCTTGTGATTTAGACCATGTGGAGTGGCAAACCTTGAATTACATATTAAATTTTATATTAAGAATTATTATGTTATTATTTACCCTTGATTAGATTGATATTATTCTCGTTTATCTTAAAACATGTTATTTTGGAAGAGTTATTTTATACCTTTCATTGAAAGTGAGTAGGGTATAGGATGTGTGGAATATCTTGTCAATCTAGGGGTTAAGATAAAATTTTAATTGGTTTCATTCTAAATGAGAAAGTAAGGAGATATTGTCTCACTTGTTCCCTTATAAGGTTATAAGGATGAGGTGATCCTTGACCTTAGTATGTTATGTTAATATTAACATTATTTTCTCTTATCTATCATATCTAACTTAGTAATAATCAAGTTAATTTTGGGATAAGTAGGATACCATCCTATCACTTATAACTCACATTCCTAATTCACCACTCTTCTCTTAGGTCTCCATGACCTAGTGATCTCCAAAAAAAGTGTATAATGTTTCAATGAATCCCAATTCTCTGCTAACAAATCATAGAAAACAATAGTATGAGCTAAATAATTCTATATGTATCAACATACATACAAGATAAATATCATAAAATCAATCTATAATTGTATTAAATTGCCATTAGCCAACACATCTAGTATCATCTTTTTGAGCTTAACTTATAAGGGAAAATAATGTTAATATTAACATAACATAAAATAATGTTAGTATCTAGTGTCATATTCATAGATAAGAGAAAATAATGTTAATATTAACATAACATACTACGGTCAAGGATCACTTCATCCTTATAACCTTATAAGGGAACAAGTGAGACAATATCTCCTTTCTCATTTATAATGAAACCAATTGAAAATTTATCTTAACCCCTAGATTGACAAGATATTCCACACATCCTATACCCTACTAGCTTTTGATGATAGGTATAAAATAACTCTTCAAAAATAACATGTTTTAAGATAAAAGATAATAATATCAATCTAATCAAGGGTAAATAATAACATAATAATTCTTAATATAAAATTTAATATGTAATTCAAGGTTTGCCACTCCATGTGGTCTAAATCACAATATTAGGTAAAATAGTGACCCTAAAGAGTCACAAGTGAAAAGTTGAGAACTAACATCTCAAAGATTCCTACATGCCCTCATAAGGTAAAAAGAAAACATCATAACTCAATGTTTCCAAAATACTACCTACTTACCAAATCTATAAGTATAGTATCACAATCTATTTCTACAATTAGGAGAGAAATATATTAACCACAAAGATGTATCCATCCATCTAATCCTACAATTCTCTCTCAAAAATAAGTAGAAGACATTCTCCCACAAATTTCAAGGAAGTACAGTCAAACATCATTCAAAAATAAGTTCCCATAAAAGAGAACACTAAATCAACATCATTAAAATATGAATCCTCTCAATAGCTTAATGTTATCAAAGGAGAATGAGATAATAACAAATCACCTCTAAGTTAACTAATAAAGTTGACACTTATTTCAAAACTACATAACTTAAGGGTGCCAATCCTTAAACAAAATCCTAACACAAATCACAATGACAAAGGTGACTCGATAATCAAGAAAGGATGTAGTCATTCTCGAGGTGTTTAATCTAAGTGATCAAACTATGGTAGACATATTTTATTCATAACTCATAAACTATTCTATGTACTTACCTACCCACCTCATATTCAACCATTACCATTGAAATTATCTCCCCTATATAACTCAAAAGGATACAAGTGCTCCTAAGGGTATACACACAATGTTCCCCACACACATTATATGAATGTCATAAAACTCCAATCATAGTATAACATGGTTCTACACTAAGATACTAAAAATCTAAAATATACATGCAATACTTCATGTCACTAGGTTCACACTGGTGAATAGAAAGACACAAAAATATAGATGGAATCATTAGGTCCTAGAGTTCGAGCCACAACTCTGATACCACATGCAACAACCCCATTGTGATAGACATAGAAATACATATTTTTTTTTAATTAAACAAATATACCAAAAATAGATTACACCATGAGAATATATAGAGACCAAAATAAATACTAAAGGTGATAATAGAAATGAGCATAATACATCACATATCAGTGATCTCTAATATCATGAAAGTACATGTCATAATGCAAATATAGGAATTAATCACATTAACTTAGCTATAGAAACAAGTCTACAAACGTCACTATCAATATATAACAACAAGTAGTTACAAATCTTCATGACATTATTCAATAATAAGTATAATATAATGTAATGTACATATAAGAAACATGGCTCCTCTGGAGCATGGTTCTTGAACTCAAGCATCTGTGGAAATCTCAAGTGTCATCTTGATAAGTAGTATTCTTATGGGGAGGGATAGCATCATCTAATCACTTTTCCACACCAACCATAGACCAATCATACCCTACACTAATCATATCAAGAAATGGCCCTCCCTTCATGGATGATTATACAGTGATGGCATGGGAATCTAGAGAGACAAGCCAGTACCTGTGTGCTATATGATTTCTAAACTAAACATGCAGTGTATCATAGAAATCCATTCTATTATAAGATATCACACAAACATGTAAATCACACTCATGAATATCTCACTAAAAATACTTTATCCCAAAGTTTTATGAATAATAAATGATAATGATCTAGATCAATTAAATTCATACACACCCCTTGATTGGACTACCTTTATTTGTCACTGTGATACTAGTAAGTTGGTGAAGTCCATCTCACTTCTTACTCTATATCATTAATGTAAATTGGTTAGATAAAATTTAACCATAAGATTCATTTAATTTACATCCTACTAGAAAATACATAATATAACATGATAGACATAGGAGTAACTAAAGCATACATTTATTCCGTCAAACGTATGAATGAATCTTACATTATTTTCTCTTATTCCACTACTAAAAATAATGACTACAGTTCATACCATCTAGGTAAATATACATTTAACTATATATTTTCACTACCACAATTAGTTTTCAAGAATAATACACCCTATGATAACCCATTTTACCATAGACTAGTATTCTAAGGCATACTAGTGTTTTTCCAAAAATAGTTATATAAAGTAGTCTTAAAACCATGAAAACATAAGCCTTTATACAAGTAACTACATATGATGAATCAAGTTATAGTTCCCACAAAACATAATACCATACCATCACAATGTTCATTAAACTCTCAAAGATCACATGCACGCATACACAAAGTCTTATCAACTATTACAAAACATGCTATTCACATTAATAACTAGTGTACATATAGTAAATTAGTCAAATGTTGATGTAGGTCTAGACATAACAATTGTAGTATGTACTATCTGGGCACAACATTCATTATACTATATTACTCTATGATATCCCATACTATCATAGGTTCCCAACTACATGATAACACATAATCAAACTCATGATTATAATAATTAAATGACCATATACACAATAATAATCAAGCAAGTACGGGATTATACCACCCAAATATACCATAGGTTTAAACTACATACTAGCATTCAAAGAGATATAACTTATAATTATGCATCACAATGCATCATGCTAATTATAACCAAACATTTATACATCCTGATAATATTTACTACACACAAGTATTCAATACTAAATACATATAACTAACAATCAGATAACTCACAAACTTGTTTCATTTAAACTCTTCATTCCATTTTTAGGAGACTGTTTCACATGGTTATAATTTTGGTCCCTCAGTACTTTATGACTCATTATAGCCATCTCTTAACTAAGGGTATAATCTATATATAAGAGTGTTTGTACATTATAACATGTGCCATATGAAAGTATTCAAATGATAAAAAATACAATACCAAAGTTCATTTATACCTCATGATCAATAACTCCTTATGGTTTCATTAATCCTTAAATAATTTCTTCCAATTAACTTATATTAATAATATGTAACCTACAATTGATAGATTCAATTATATGGTATGCCTAAAATCACTTACCCGTATTCAACATGTCTATATGAAGATGTCTATAGAGGGTTCTTCGATTCAAAAACATACAATATTATTCACTACTAACTCTTATTTTATGTCCATGAATATTGAGTATAAAATTAATTATAAAATAATACTGATCAAGGGATTAATAAAATATTTAATGAATCGATTCTTTTCCATATATTGATAAAAAAACACCATGCAAAAGAAAGCCACGCCTATAGTGACTCAACATACAACCATTTTTATACAAAATCAATCCAATAAATAAATACTTTTATTTTAATTATTTGGGCATAAAGATTCAGCTCTCTTTCATGTTAATAGAATTTGCTACATACTATAAATATTTAAATATCCTATAGTTAGCTGAGAGCATTAAACAGGTGGAGAAATTCATTGAAACACAACAACCTAGTTTGCTGAAATACACAAGTTACTTGGAATGTGTTAATTTTCTCAATCTAACTAAATATAAATCAGGTAGTTAATACACTACTTAAGTCACTATTTTTATTTAATTAGGTATAAATTTCAATTTTATCATCATTTAGTGGGATGCCTTTTTGAGGCAAAGCATTGTAATACTAGTTGCTATCTATATATATTCACAACAACAATTTAAATTATATATATATATATATATATATATATAAAGTAATCCCTTTAATAAAAAGATGCCATACAAAGTCATATCACCACCCAACATTCATACTTGTATCTAGGCAACAAAGAATTAATTTCAATTTATTACCTAGAGAAGAATAAGTAATGTGACCAGGTTGAACTCAGTTGTGGGGAACTTACTTTAAAATATATATATATATATATATATATATATATATATATATATATATATATAAAGTAATCCCTTTAATAAAAAGATGCCATACAAAGTCATATCACCACCCAACATTCATACTTGTAACTAGGCAACAAAGAATTAATTTCAATTTATTACCTAGAGAAGAATAAGTAATGTGACCAGGTTGAACTCAGTTGTGGGGAAATTTTATAGTAGGGATAATAGATGGGGGATCGCATACCCTTAGGGTTTTTCTTGAATGAGTCATAAAATATCAAAAAATTCTAGTGTAAGATAAATCCCACGAGATAGTCAGGAATTTATGATAGTAGAAAATGATATTATAGGTAATAATTTTATACATATTTCAAGATGAAAATGCAATTCCTCCAGCCCAAAACATGAAAAGATCTCAAAAAAATTATTCAAGTTGGTGTTATAAATTGTTTTCCTTGTTTAAGTATGCTGGCTGCCCACTAATCCCCTAATTTTATAAGACCTTTAATATTTTAAATGCATCGATGGCCTTCCTTATTTCATATTTTATCTTAATGAGTATAAATAAGTTTGCATGTCCAAAACATGGAAAATAGAAAATTCTAAAAGAAAAAATTCTATTATATGTACCCTTTTTATTCTGAGGAAAAATCATAACAAAAATACAAACCTATCTAGATGGTGAAGTTTAGGGACGAAAAGATAATCACTTACTTGATTTTAAGGAAGAAATGATGATCATTGTATACCAGTTATATCAAATACAATATAATATCATCTAAGGTTATTATGATAAATGGGATATGTTACACGTATATCCCAAATATAATTATACCCCATACCAATCATACATCATAAGATAACCATATCCCAAACATCATTCCCAACATTATTTTTCAACTACTGATATTTCTCTCCTAGTAATATAGTAGTTGATGATGTATAACATTGATCTCTTATCATATTATAATAGATATACTTATCCTTTAAATAGGTACATAGCTATAACATGATATAAATTAAGAATACTAATGCTAAAAGCCTTGTATAGGGAAATTGTTGAATTTAGATTTACTCCAATGTCTTGATACCTTTCGTATAATGAAATTTACCATATATTCATTACAAATATTCTTAGGTTTCATATTTTTTATAAATTTATTAATAATAATTTTAACTCTTTCTTGCACATATCATTGTTTTAATGCATAACTATATATACAATTAGTTCATACATATATAATTCATTATATGTACTCATACCACTAATTTCTATGACTTCACTACATAATTTATACATTTACCAATCTACATATATAATTTTTGAGTAGAACACATAATTTAAGGAATCACTTACTTGGTATAAGATTCTATATGGGACAATAAGAACCAATTAAATTTTCCTTCCTTCTTATTCCTACATTGTGCCTCTCCTCCCTTTTCCTCCATGCACTACCTCCCTTTCTTGCACTTTCAAGATTTCCTCCCTCATAATGAGGCATAGTTATTTCTTTTAAAATATTCATCTTTTATTTTATTTTTTTATTCTTTTTATTTTTATGGCTTTTCTTTTTGTTTTACCACTTTTCTTCTCACTGGAAATTTCTAGATTTATAACATTTTATTTTCTTTTACTCAGATTTACAATAATGAATATATTTATTAATTAGCATTTAAAATTATCATGACAGTTTTATGATTAATTATAGACTAATAAATTGAATTATTCTAATAAAGCAAATCTAAACAATTCATGGACACATGCAAGATAATTCCACAAACACTTAAACTATGCTAGCAAACCAAAGTATAAACAACTATCTAATGCAAGTGAATTAAACACACTTTGCTAACCATTTAATTATGCATCTAATCATGTGATAGATGTCTATGGTGTGTGCAGGGTATCAGTCATTTTCTCTATCATCTTTTGACGTCTCGATCTACATCACCCTCTCTAATGATGATCTCTCTTTGACATGCTCTAAGGGATGAGTTATCCTGCATCTACCTCATAACAAAATAGGTAGCTAGGTCATAACAATCATGATATACATTCATCATAAAATATAGTTGAAATGATAAATCAACATGATCATAAAGTAAACATATACTTAAAACTAACTCATATCAATGTGATCATGTAACCTAAGCAATATCCTACTTACCCATATCAGTATATATCTAAGCTTAGTTAAAAATATCCAAATATGGATTTACTAGCTATAGATATCCATATATAATTTAGAAAGTTTTCTTGGTGAGGAATCAATATGTAATACTTTGGATGTCCTTAAGGACCTTAAAATCATATAATCTACTTGTCCTAATTGCACTATATCTCAATATGTGATGGTAATTGACCTTCCTCCCTACTTTGCCTTATGCTTGTTTAGGGATTTCATTACCAAAATTGGGGGTATCTCTCTTCTAATTAGTCCTACATGGTTTTTAGGACTAAGTATGGGACAAAGGTTACCATAAGGTCTAAACCTACCTCTAGGTTCTACTTATAAATCTACATGCCCACTTTATTAAACTTTAATTGCATTATCTTGGATGAGGATGAGCACCCCAATGACCAAGAGCCTAAAGAACCACTAGAAGGCATATTAGATTTGCTCCTTGATGAGTGGGTAGTAGAAAATCATAGATATGATATTTACAAAACCATTGAAGAGGTAGGTTTGGGTGTTTATTACATGCATGAGGAAGGAGATGCCATACCAAGTTTTACTAACACAAGTCAAGAACTTGAAGGGTTATAGAACTTGTTTTTTGATGGGTCTAGATCAGAGAATGGGAGTGGGGTACATGTTATGATTAGCTTTCCTCACAAGAAAATCTACTATTCTACCCTAATATTTTAATTCAATTTCACCTCTAATACTACAAAATATGAGGCCCTAATCTATGGGTTACAATGGGCAAGGAAGAGAGGCATCAAGCCCTTGTAATCTAAGGGAGATAGTAAATTAGTGTTGCAATAGGTAAGAGGCCTAAGTGAAGTCAAGAATCCACACTTGAAGGCCTATAAACATAGGGTTTGGATCCTTTTTGAGGACTTTCAAGCCTTTGACATTTGCTCCATTCCTAGAGAAGCCAATCAACATGCAAATTGGTTATCTTCCATTGGAGCATACTACGATATAGTTGATGGGGTCAAGGACATCAAAGCTTAGTCCCAAATTAAGGTGGTGTTTAGGCCCTTAGTACATGATAATGAAGTGAGTTGGCAATTTTTTGAAAGTGATAGGCAAATTTCTTATTTCCTACAACATGAGGTAGAAATCTACTCAAAGAATCAAGGTAGGCTACAACATAATTATGGAGACTATATTGTCTAATTTAGGATAAATAATTTACCTAAGGGATTGGTAACATTAGAGATTATATTAAATGAAGATGACCAGATGAGGAAGGATAAGGTAAGTATCTCCACTAAGGAGGAACATTATGAAAATGTTATCATATTCAAAGATAAGATATTCAAGCCAAGACAAGTGAACACCAAAGAAGAGAAGGAAAAATTCATAGCATTATGCCAAGAATTTTTAGATGTCTTTGCATGGGAATATTATGAATTTAAGGGGTTTGACCCTAGGTTGGCCCAACATACTATATAATTAGAAGATAATTCCAAACCTATGAGGTAAAAGTAAAGGTTGGTCAACCCCAAAATTGAGATCATTATGGGGAAGGAGTTAAAAAATTGTATTTAATCCAACATTATATTCCCCATAAAACATTATTCATGGGTGGAAAATCTTGTGCATGTGAAGAGGAAGAATGGGGAGATAAGGTTGTGTTTAGACTTTAAAGATCTCAAAAAGGTGTCACTAAGAGATCAATACCCTCTACCATCTATGGATTAGATTATTAAAAGAGTTTCAAGTTCATAAAGGTTATCTTTAATTTATGAATACTCCAAGTATAATTAGGTATTGGTGAGAGATGATGATAGACACAAAATTGCCTTTAGAACCAAGTGGGGCACTTATACATATAAGAAGATGCCCTTTGGACTATCCAATGTAGGTTCTACCTTCCAAATGGAAATGGATGTGGCCTTTAAAGGGATCATAAATGATATGGTGCTCATCTAACTTAATGAAATCACTATGTTTTCAAAGGATTCCAAGGATCACTTGACATATTTGAGGTTGGTGTTTGATAGGTACAGGCATTTTGGGGTCTCCTTGAACCCCAAAAAATGTATATTTATAGTTCATGAGGATAGACTTCTAGGGCATGTGGTGTTAAAATATGGCCTATCCATTGACCTTAAGGGAATAGAGGTAATCCTTGCCTTATCACTTCCCAAACACAAGAAGGGGCTATAGAGTTTCTTGGGAAATATCAAATTCATTGGAAGATTCGTACTCAAATTTGTAGAATTGGTAAGAACACTAAATCACATGCTTAATAAACATAATAGGTTATCATGGAACAAAGAAAGTAAAATAAGTTTTGAGTCCATCAAGTCAGCCATTACTCAAGCTCCTAGCCTCCTCAACCCTTATTTTACCAAATATTTCTTCATGTATTCCTTGTCCATAAGTGATACTATTTATACTATGCTCATGCAACAAAATAGTGAAGGAGTAGAGTAGTCCATTGCCTTATTTAGTCAAGCCTTGGAGGGGTATGAGGAGAGATATAAATTTGTTGAAAAACATGTTTTTTATATCATGACATGCCTAAAAATTTTTAGACACATGGTGTCTAACAATAATATTTTTGTGATGGTAGTTCACCCTAGCATTAAGGATTTCATCCTTAATAGAGAATTAAGTGAAAAAAGGTTTGGTTGGGTGACTAAGTACATTGAGTATAAAATAGAGATGAAGTTTACTAAGATGATCATAGGTAGGGGAATTTTTGAACATCTTGAAGTAGATGCTAAAGAATTAGTTTTGGCAACCCAAGATGACCAACAAATAACTACAACTATGTCTCCTTCCAATTAGACCCAAGACATAGTAAATTTACTCCAAATGGGAGAGTTTACTATAGGCTTATACAGGATAAGGAATATTCAATTTATAATAAAATCCATCCCTTAAAACTTTGTTGATGGGGCACTCTTTAAGAAGGACATTGGTGGCATGCTTCTGAGATGTGTGGAGACTAGTCAAGTGGATAAACTTTTAGAGAAATTTCATTATGGGCTTTGAGGAGGGAGATTTTTACCTAATGAAATAACATAAAATATAATAATATTAAGATATTTTTGTCCCAATTTATTTATGGACTCACATTATTGGGTTAGTAGGTGTCCCAATGTGAAATGTTTACTTGCAAGCGAAGACTAGATGCCTTGCCTCTAAAACCCATTCAAGTTGAGTAACCCTTAATGCAATGGGGATTATAATTAATAGGTATGATTCATACCCTATATAGTTATAGAGATAAGTGGGTTTTACCAGCTACTAACTACTTTACTAGGTGGGTGGAGGTAGGTGCACTCAAAGAGGCAAATGAGAACTTAGTTTTATAATTCTATGATAATATAGTGATTAGGTTTGGGGTCCCCTCCACCACTATATCAGATAATATCTTGGCCTTCA
Organism: Torreya grandis; assembly: GCA_037957365.1. Taxonomy (NCBI): domain Eukaryota; kingdom Viridiplantae; phylum Streptophyta; class Pinopsida; order Cupressales; family Taxaceae; genus Torreya; species Torreya grandis. The sequence continues at coordinate 1,009,244 of JARHVA010002165.1, read as the reverse complement.
GTAGTTAAAATGTGTGTGAATGGACCATTAATCATGGTATTTACCTTAATTATTCATCTAAATACTATCTATAGGGAAATATACTAGAAAATTCCACCAATAAGAACTTGATTAGGATCATAATAAGGATAATGGAGGATCATAGGGAATGACACACCAAGTTAAGGACTACCTTTTGGGAATATAGGATTAATACTAATAAGTATAGTAGTCACTCATCTTATCTCCTTTTTTATGGAAAAGAATAAAGACTTCCCATTTTACTTGAGCTTCTAGCCTTAGAACTTGCACACCAGTTTGAACTCGAAGAGAGTGATGCAATGGAAGGAGGATGGATGAGTTGAGGGAGTTGGAAGAGATAAGAGATAGTGACATGCATGACATGTGTTCCAAACAAGACCAAGTCAAATATAATTTGAAAATAGGGCCTCATCTAAGAATTTTCAATAATTTGACATTTTAATTAAGTGGGATGAGGACCGTGCCAAGCCAGGAAAGCATTCAAAATTTGATAGCCTTTGGAGTGGTCCATAGATCATTACCAGTTGTAAGGAGATCAATGCTTTCCAATTATCCATATTTAGTGATAAGGAACTTCATAACCCTATCAATGGGATGTTACTCACGTATTCTTATTATAAGCACCAAGTTCTCTTGTACATAATAACTAGTTTCTTTCTTCTAAGTGATGTTTCACATGTTTGTTAGTTGTTAGTTTGTTATAGTTACTTACTGCTATGTGTCTTTGTTGTTTTATTGTCTCTTGTTTTGTGTATTATTGTGTTTATTTAGTCCTCAAGGTACTCAAGGTATTAGGTATAATCAAAGTGTATTCAAGGGTCCTCAACTAATTATGAATGATAATCAAAGAGAGATTCTGAGTCCTCTTGACTAGTAGGTAGGTCAAGCTAGTCAAGTCACCAAAAATATTGACTAATTTCTACCCTCAAGCCTAGAAAATATTTAAACCATGCATAAGAAATCAAATACAACACTATTGGTCATATTTATTATGTTCTTGAGGGGTTATGATTGTCTAATTTAAGGTCACTGATTATCATACCAAATGCAAAAAGTCCAAGGTCTTGTCATGTCATGAAACACATAGTGGTTATCCCTAATCCCTATTTGAGCTTGTGTCAAGTGTCCTCATAGTGTTTGATCATGTGTGAAGGTCCATAATTGGCTTTGAAGTGGTCTCAATTATCCCAAATGTGCCATGATGGAGATAACTAAATATTGCAGCTGATGATTCAATGTGAACCTTTCTAGTGTTATGAAAGATATGTAAGGTATGGCTTTTTAAAAAGTTATAAGAATGTTATAAAGGTAAATTGGATCCCAATGGAATCATTTAATAGGTTCTAAGGTATTTTTATAAGTGTTTAAATGATATTCATTTGAAATCCCCACTTAGAACCATAATATATTATCTTAAAGAGAGGGTTTTTGGCCTTAAATGATGAAATTTGACCTCAAAAGGCCACTAAAGTCATCAAACACATCTTCAAGATCCTTCATGAATCATATTATGCCATACCCAAACCATTTCCTACACTAATGAGGCCTTTTTTACAAAGTCAACATATAATTTACACTAAATGGGCCCCACACATGTGGAAACATGTCTCATCAACTCTCCAATGTCATACCAGAAACTTTGATATATTACCTAACTCTTATTTTACCTCTTCCTACCTTCCAATAGTGGTTTCTGGTCTAAAATATGATAAAATAAAGGGAATTTGTAGGTTTTAGGAGATTTTAAAGTGGTATGGATTCATACAGTATGAATTTTCTTAGGTGGAGTTAGGGGTCTACAAGGGGAGTTCATTATAGGAATATGTTTAATAAATCAAAGTGATTCAAGGCCCAAAGATCCAAAAACTAATTCACTTTCCCCATCGAGCTCATTGGTAGACATGGAGAACACTTCAAGTTTGTGCTCAGTTCATATAGAGGAGGGAGAGAGAGGGTAAAATATCTTATACAAAGGAGGTGGACTTGATGACCTTCCAATCATGGGAATTGGTTGTAGGCTTAGTCTTTTGAGCTCTATGAACAAATGCTAAGAAGTTGGGTAACTTGGTCACCATCCTCATCTACATAGGGCAAAAGAAGGGGACTAATTTCATTAAGTTTTTGGTCTATTTGATCAAACTAATGATTTTTGTTGGTTATTATAATCCTATAAATTTTTTTAATGGTATCCTCAACCTTTGATTCACATGTGTTGGCACATATAGGTGGGAAATTTCTAAATCACTAATATATGTAGGCTACAAGTAAGGTTTCATTGATGAGGAGTATCCAGAGCATATGTCTTAAGATGAAAGTGTTTAAAAGTGAAATGATGGTGTATTAAGGTTTTAAACACCTACTTAGTTTAAATTTAATGTTTATATGGATCTCCAATCCTCCAAATGGTGCTTCTAAGTGATATGACCTTTAGATTTGAGTTTCATCTCATAAGAAGGCAATATATTATATAATGGTGACTGTAAGGTTATCAAAACACATAAAACACAACAAAGTGATGTTGTATTCACAATAATATATCCTTATCTCAAGGTTTTCAAACTTCATCATAGTCCCCATAGGCCTAAGAACTACCAATATACCCCCAAACACCTTCATAATCTTGTTTAGAAAATAGTAAGTTTATTTAGCAAAAGTTAATGTTTTTTTAGAAAGTCCTAGGTTTCATTTTTCACTGTGTATGTCTCATTAATGGCCTCCAAATGTTATGATCTATTAATTATATGTATATAGGTTCTTACAACCCCTATATAATATCTTAGGTGTGAGTTCATATTTCAAACCTAGCCCTCAAAGAGCCTTTGTCATTTGATAACCTGTGTACTATCATTTAACCTCAGTTGTAATCCCTACATTCTAATTTAAAACTCCATATGACCCCAAAGTCATCACCCTCAGGTCACCACCCCCTACCTAATTCTAAGTCATATAATCAAGGTATAACTACTCCATGGGTTTTCAAGAACCATCATTTCCATGAAGAAATGGACCTATGCAACTATATACCCCATTGAGAGAGTAAATAGTCACCTAAAGGAAACACCCTAGGTCCACCTTACAAAATCCTTAAAAGTCTTTAACATAAGCCAAGAGAACATAAGAGAGGGGTATGAATGAATATATAAATTTCTCAAGGAGGTGAATGGGAGAATAAGAGGGTCATTATAACTCAAACATAACTAAGAAGGTACTCTCATCACTCAAAAAATCATTCCATAGACTCCTTGTCAGTCAACATACATGACTTAGTACTCATAGTACTAATGATGCTGTATATCCTAAATATTAAACTTAAGGTAACATATACATATGAAGAGGGAAATTAACCTAGGAAGGTGGTAAAATAATGAAGATCATGATGCCAAGGACTTATAATATTGTTTGAGTAGGTGAGTAAACATAATGATGTAGACACATAGTTTATTGACCCTACTCAATCATCCTAGAATGTATGACTGGATCAAGTGGAAATGTCAAGAATATGAAAAGAGAGCCTAAAATGTGGGTGAAGACATATCCAAACTCCTTAATGTTGGAAAATACAGAAGCACAATTGATTACCATATATAAGCAACTTACATGCGGAATTAAACCAGAATCACAAGTAACTAGAATTCAGAAATAACACAGAGTATGAGAGACAATACACAACTTGTATTAATACTCATCAAAAAAAGAATACAATAAAGAAGATGCCACTTCTTCTTCACACCTCTCAGAGGCTTCCCACACCTCAAGTGTATAGTAACTCTTTCCTTAAAGCTCTCTCTCTTACGGTCCCAACACACAACTCAAACACAGAGTTGGTGTTCACCTCCAACCAGTCAGCATCCACTACTGCTAGTACACCAGTGCTCCACACATTCCATATGTGCTCCACACACTCCACAAGTGCTCCACGCACTCCAAGTATGCAAATGTACTTCAAGTAGATCTCCCTTGAACTACTACAACCTGCTCCACACACTCCACAAGTGCTCCACGCACTCCAAGTATGCAAATGTACTTCAAGTAGATCTCCCCTGAACTGCTACAACCTACAACCCAAATGATCTTACTTATGGAAGGAACTCCCTTGCCTTCCTCTTTGCTCTCTTTTTGAGTACACACTGTACTCCAAGTAGATCCTGCCTGATCTTGCTCCCTGTTGTGTTGCTGTCTTCCCTGATCTTACACACCTACAAATCAATCTAGTTTTTTTCACCTGCAAACCTGGATCATGCACACACATACACCTACAAATCAATGATCTTACTTACCATGTAGATTTCCTAATGTATCCATGCACACCTATTGACCAAGATCCTACACCCCTGAAGAACCTTTTTGATTCTCCAAAACCAGCACCCACACTTGGCATTATGGCACTAGGAGGAACACACCATGCTCTCTTCACACACAGAAGGAGCTTATATTTTTCTCTCTTACTCACTAGCATACTTTTACAATACAGCCCATGAGTTTATTATATAGATCTCATCCAAACAATAATTAGACATCTAATTACAATAATTAGATCCCCAGCTTCTAGTCTAAATTTGGCTCTTAACATGCAAACACTTGGTTCGTTAACTAACTACCTATAAAACTTGTAGTTCCAAACCACACAGGTGACTGATGTCAGTCCCTATCTGCTTGGAGGTGACCAACGTCAGCTGATCCCTGATCGATGTCAGTTGCTTCTCTTCACTAACCTGATCGACGTTGGCTAATCAGACCGACGCCGGTTGCTCTACAACTCAGCAACCTTCAGCAACCTCCTCCCCTGTTTGCATCAGTGAAGCTTTTAGCTCCACAACCTAACACTCAAGGTATTACTTGAGGGTACCCTTGAGAAATGCAATTGTCTAGTCTGAGTTATAGACCTAGAAACATATAAGCAATGGTATGATTGTATATACAAGTGTGTTGGTAAGGTTAGAGGAGATGAGATTTAAGGCTATGATTAATATTAAAACATTATTTTTTGGATTTTTAAAACCCATATAATATCTAAATTAATTTTATTTTAGCACCAACATCAACTGTTATAGTCCCATACAATAGACATTGTTGATCAAGACAATTTAAAGGAAAGATAAGGGTTGACAAGAGGTCTAAGTAGATGAAATCATGTGAAAGAGGTAGAGGTTAGATTTAAGGATGTGTTATGTACAATGATATATATATATATATATATATATATATATATATAGAGGGACTAAGGTTATAACACCCAGTCTGGCCCTATAAGACCTAAAGGCCCATCTAGGTCTAAGACCCTACCTCCACCTCAACAATAAGTCTAAACCTTCATGCAAGTTCAACATCATGTGGTATGTGTGGGAAGATGTTTAAGACCCTAAAAAATTAATTTGAGGTATAATAATGCAATAAAATATTCGTTTTGGGTTCTATCCCTCTCCTGAGTTCTATTTTTTTGAGTAGGTAGGTCAAGTTGCACTTTCAAACAATCGTGCCTTTCACCAAAAAGGGACCTAGGCCTAGGGATCTTAGAAAAACTTGATAACCCCTGTGGACTCAAAATACATCAAGTAATTAGAGGGGTTGAGGGGACCATCTTTATGAATTAATTTTAAGAAGGAAACCTGCTCAAACTACCTAGTAGAGAGCTTAAGGCACACCTTCCACTATTCATATCTCCACACACACTTTGCATGGAACCTAGAGCTATTTGGGAGAGATGAAGGGGTTAGTGGGATAAAGGTTTAGAATAATAAGTTTTGGATTGGAGGTCTATATTGTATGAGCCATCATTAATATTGTGGACCTCCAAAACCCTTCTCAAACCTTGGATTAGACTTAATGAAGGAAATATTCCCCAAGATGCATCTAAATGGAGTGATTAAGCCATGAAAGAGTCTTAATGGTTTTCCCAAGTACCCTAAGCACTTATATGACCTATTGGTTGGAATGTTCATGGGATATTCTATATTTATTAGGCCTAATAAGGTCTTTTTTATTTGGTGAGTAAATAATTGAGAAGGATTTGCATATACCACAAGTTCATGAGGAGAGAGATCGTCCCAAAGTTCCTAAATGACCTCACATTAGCCACCCTTAGGGGAATCCATGATTGGTAACTCTTGCAGATAGGCCCAAATGCTTGAATGAAGGATTATATGCATGTAACATGAAGGTAATTATATTGATCAAGACAATATAGATTCTCTAAAGGCCCTTATGTACCCAATCAAGTGTATTAGTTCCATGTTATTATATTGATAAGTTTATTTTATTTTATTCCAAATTATCATCCTAAGTGATGTAGAAGCATCAATATTATGGGTAAATTTTTTATTTTTATAATTATTATAGGTTTTATGAAATAATAATGGACCATTTTGAGGTCCTAAGAGTCAGTTCTAGGTCAGTTTTAAGCCTTTGGAGAGTTTCCTGCTAAAAGGCTAATTCAAAATTTTAAACTTGTTTCTTGTAAATACATAAATGATTGTAATTATTAACGAGTCAAGATAATTTTTATAGGTCATATATAGTACATAAAAATTGAAGGAGACCTATTAACCATTATTATAAGTCACATCATCTAGAAAAAACAAGTAACTAAAGAATGTGCAAAAAAGTCATTTGCCAAGTTGAGAGCAAGGTGGTTTCAAGGCAAAGCTAGAAATTATAAGCTTGGATTTACCTTAAAAAACCTGATGAAATTCAAACCTATGATGGAGGAGTATATTAATATAATCAAAAATTATAAAATTGATAAAAAACTAATGTTTGGATAAGAGAGAGAGAGAAGTGGAGAGAGTTGGCACAGTGGACAAATTATTTTAAAAAATAGGGGTCTGTACTAAATCATTAGTAGGTTTTATTGCATAATAAATGTATGTGTTTGTTTAAATTAATGGTTTTCATGTTATTCTTTAATTTATTAAACATTCTCAGATAATTTTTAAATAATATTGTATTCATTTAGAATTTCTATTGTTTAAACCCTTCTCAAACCCCTATTTTCTATAATCAATTTTGCATAAAGTAGTTTGTTTCACATAGAAATATTTATATGGGTCATGGTTGGAAATTATAAGGGTTAAAGGGAGTTATATAGGTATTAAATTAAGTTTCAATTTGATTCAAGAGCTCCTAGGCTTTATGAATGATCAAATTGTAGCTCTCAGCCTCTGATTACATAGTCAAACCCTAAATGAGACAAAAAGGGTTGTAGTTCAAAATTCAACAAATCAAATCCACTAAAAACTTGGGATAAGTTGGTAGATAGGATTTATAAATTAATATAATTGATTTCATGTGAAAATATAATTTTTTTCCATTATAGAGGACTGTGTGTTCAAAACACATAAATTATATGTTTCTAAGACAACAAATAGAGATAAGAGAATGAATTTTACAAATTTTAGCCAAAATTAGTCAAATAATATTTAGAAAACCTATGTTTTATAAAATTAAACCTATTTGAGGTATTATTAATTATTTTTAAGTTTGGATTGCACTTTGACCTATCAAAAGAGCCATTAGGCCTAGTAGTCTTAAGAACAAAATTTTGTTGTTTAAGGTTGTTATTTGGGACCAATGTTCTTGTCAAGATTTTATAACATTTAATGATCATTGGAGATGTCTTAACCTATGAACCAAGCTCTTTATTCATCTAATATGAGTTTACTCCTCTTACAATAATTTAGACAGCCCTAGTTCATCCTAAATAAGGTCAAGAAGAGAAAAGTTAGTTTTTGGTGATCCACTGATCCTAATCACTCATAATTTGATATAATTTATTTATAATTCATTTTATACATGATCCAATATTCTATGTTGTACAAAATTAAGTGGAGTAAAAGGATCTTATGACTGATTACTAAAGAATCTAGAGTATTAGGTCTAAAGGAGAGTTCAATGATCTTATAAATGTTTAATGATTACTTCTATAAAAATTAGTGTTTGAAAAGAAATTTATAGTCTTCACAATATTTAAATGATGTTTTGGGAGGAAAAAAATGAATCAAGGGTCATTTTATTTTGTGTTAAGAGTGTATATAATCCTAAAAGAGGCTGAATTTGGTTATACAAGATTGAGTTAGTTTATGTGGATAATTGGTGATGTTTGAAACTTGTAAAGAACTTTTGTAAACTTTGTACTATTGTATGAGTCTCTACTAAGATTGTTTGAGTTATTAAGTGAAGTTACATAAGGATTTATGTTCAAGGTATACCAATGTGTTAATACCCTATTTTACATCTAAGTGAAGTTATATTTTGTGAAGTTTAGAGATTCAAGTGTCTAATTCATTAAAACATTGAGAATAGATCATTGATCTAATCAAGACCAATACATATAATGATCTTATTATTATAAAGATTAATATATTGTCAAGGTAAAAAAAGGTCTATTTTTTCAAGAAAAGTTAAGAAAGAGTAAGTGGATCACTTAGTAAGACATCAAGTGGTATCACAACTTAGAAGACTTAAGCTAAATATTTGATTGCACTTCCAGTGGAAGTGACCCAAGGAGGATAACAAGTTACTAAAGACAAGCTTGTGGAGATGGAATTTAGGATTAAGGGTACAGAGAAGGGATATAGAAGGAAATTAGTAGAAAAATACATGATGAGGGAGCTAATAACATCAAATAATGCTTGCAATTAATGGAAAAGACACAGATAAGAGGTACTATAAGAGGCTACATTAGTGATGTTGATGTAGAGCCAAAAGAAGATATATTATTAGCGGAGGAGAAAGAAGGTATAGAAGAAATAATTATAAAGGAAATTGAGAAGGTAAGTATTAAATATAAATTTGAAATTCCCATTTATGAATGCAATCTTAATGAAGAAGAGTTGATAGATTGGATAAACACTTTAGATAAGTACTTTGATTATGAAAGTGTGGATAAAGATAAAAAGGTGAATTTTGTTATGACAAGGCTAAGAGGACATGCATCATTATGATGGGATGTAGTAAAAAATGATAGATTAAATAAAGGTAAGCATAATATTACCTCATGAGATAGGATGATGGCTAAAATCAAACGTAAATTTATACCTAGGCATTATCAAATTAATATTTTTAGTAAACTTCAAGATCTGAAACAAATAGATTTGTCAATTAAAGAATATATTGAAGATTTTTCTAGACTAACCATAAGATCACGTAATATTGAAGAGGACATGGAGAATGTATCTATGTATTTCAATGGGTTAAAATTTAGTATTCAATATGAAATTGAGTTATTATTTCCTAGAATAATATAGGAATCCTATTAGCTTGCACTTAAAGCAGAAGAAAAGATGAGCAGGGTTTCAAAAGACAAGAGTAATTACTTTAGCGAGAAGAGAAAACACAGTGAGATCATCTAGGCTCATGAAGAAAAATAGACTACACTTTCAAGTTAGGATGAAATCTCAAGAGGACATAATTCATACAAAAGGAGAATGTTCTATCTAGAAGGTAAGAAAGGTTTCTTTGGAAGTAGATGTTGTATAAGTCATGAATTTGGTTATAAACCTCATGAAACTCCAAATTATGATCAAATAAATCATTCTAATCCAATCTTACAAGCTGAAAAATGAAGAAAGTATAGGGTCAACTAAACAACCTAAAAGGAGAAGATTACTGTTGATGGGTAAGATGCTTCCCAAGCCAAAGAAGACAAATGCAAAACCAATACAAAGACAAAGTCTATTTAGGACCATATACAAAGTGCAAGGTAAGTATTTTCAAGTCATTATTGATAGTGGGAGTATTGGTAATATGGTATCTAAAGAGGTGGTTAATAAATTGAATTTGAAGAAGGTATATCATCCTACTCCTTATAGAGTGTCCTAGTTATAAAATGGACATGAAATGTTTATAAATGAATAGTGTAGAGTAGAATTTCAGATTGGAAGATATAGAGATGTGGTATTGTGTGACATGGTACAAATGAATGCTTGTCATATTCTTTTAGGCAGGCCATGTCAATATGATATGAAGGCTCTCCATGATGGATAAAAAAATACCTATACTTTTGAAATAGGAGGAGAGAAGCATATACTCTTTCCACTAAAATAAGGAATAACAACAAAGGGTAAAGAGAGGGTGTTGGTAATAAAAAACAAGGAGTTTATATCACAAATAGAATAAATAAAGGTAAATGACATCCTTCAAGAATTTTTACAATAGGTAAAAGAAGATGAAGAGGAGGATACAATATTTAATGAGGTATTTGATTTTCCTCTAGAACATCATAATTCATTTGATGAGAATATAAATGTGGAGGTTAGTAAACTTTATAATGAATCTATTTCAAAATAAACCCTATCAAAAGAGGTTGTCATGGAAGGTATTGGTAAAGAAAATATGTTTAGTAAATAGTATGGGGAGGAGAAACATGAGATTATCTATGAAAAAACTCTAATTGAGGTTAGCAACAATTATGAGAAGGTTTTAGGTGAAACAAATAGCCCATATAAAGGAGTAAAGGAAGGATAAAGGACAAAAAAGAAGATCATCCTTCAAGTTATTTTAACTACCATCTATTTGGTAGCCATCATGGTGACAGGAAATAGGTCTCAAGGACCTAGTAAATAATTATATTAATATGATATGTTTATTCTATGTGTAGGATCAGGTATAACAAGGAGAGGAAAAAAGTACAAGAATGAATAATGGAGATACTCAATCTTTTCAAGAAAATCCAAACTTTGTACTTCAAAATAAATGTATAACAATCAAATTGAAAAGATAAATATTTAAACTCAAAGATAGTCCACATCAACAAAAGAAAGTTTTGGATCCAAGAGGATAATTGAAGACAAATATCAAAATTATTAGAGTAAATATGTGCATTAGCAACCAAAAGCATGAAGCAAGCATAAAGCATTCAAGAATAGGAGTTCATGAAGGATCATTTTGTACCCTAGTAGATTGATGTAGGAGCGTCACTATTATGGGGAAAATTTGTCTTGTTATAAGTCTTAGAGGTTTTAATAAATAATAGTGGACCATTTTTAGTTCCTAAGAGTCATTTTTAGGTTAGTTTTAAGCCTGTGGAAAGTTTCCCATCAAAAGGCTAATTCAAAATTTTAAACTTGTTTCTTGTAAATACATAAATAATTTTAATTATTCATAAGTCAAGATGAGTTGTATAGGTTGTATATAGGCCATCAACATGGAAGGATACCTATTAACCATTATTCTAAGTCTAGGAAACTAATAAGTAACTAAAGAATGTGTAAGAAAAGTCATTTTCCAAGTTGAGAGTAAGGTGGTTTAAGGGAAAAGATAGTAATTATAAGCTTAGATTTACCATCAACAACCTAATGACCTTAGAACCTATAATGGAAGAGTAGATTCAGATCATCAACAAGTATAAAAAGGATAAACAAATCATGTTTGGGTAAGAGAGAGAGAGAAGTGGAGAGATTTGGCATAGTGTACAAACTATTATACAAAATAGGTGTCTATACTAAATCATTAGTAAGTTTTCTTGCATAATAAAGGTACATGTTTGTTTTAATTCATGGTGTTCATGTTATTCTTTAATGTATTAAACATTCTATTGGCTGGTGGAGCTTGGTCTTATTATAATGCCTAGTTCCTGACATGGGGGTGTGGGAAGGCAATGCCCCCCTCACTAGGGTTGCCATGGGGGTCTGGGGGGGTAAATTTTTTGTGAAAAATGCATTGTAAAATATTGTAATTTCATAGTAAATCTTGACCCTTCACTATTAGGTCACAAATCTAACAGTAGAAATTATGTTGGTGTATTTTTGCCCTAATATGTAACCCTCCTTTGATATGAGGGCATTATAATCATGATGGAAAATTGTGCATGAGTGAAAAGGAGATTTTAGTGGATGTATTTCAGGTTTTATCCCTTCATTTTTTGGACTAGAGAAGAACTGGTTGTTTCTGTGTGGGCGCAACCCATTTTGGGTGAACCATGTTAAATATGTCTCTCTTGTGTTGTTATTTTTTTGAATTTTGTTTCTATATTTATTTCATTAATATTACTCTATATTACATATTCCTAACACATTATCAATCATTTTGAATTAATCTTGTATTCATTTAGAAGTTCTATTAATAAAACCCTTATTTTTTATACTTAATTTTGCATATAGTAGTTTATTTCACATATATATCTTTGCATGGTTAATGGTTGGAAAATGGAAGGGTTAAAGGGAGTTATATATGTCATAAAGGAAGTGTTATTTTTATTCAATAACTCATATTCTTTATGAATGATCAAATTGTAGCTCTCGACCTCCAATTACATAATCAAACCCTAAATGAGACAAAAAAGCTTGTATTTAAAAATAAAGCTAATAAAATCCATTAAAAACTTGGGATAATTTATTAGATAGGTTTTATAAAGTTTTAAAATTGATTTTAGGTGAAGAGATACTTTTAATTTGTCATTATAAAGGATTGTGTGTTCAAAACACATAAATTTTGTGTTTCCAAGACAACAAATAGAGATAAGAGCATGAAATTTGCAATTTTTAGCCCAAATTGGTAAAATAACATTTGGACCACCTATGATTTATATATTCACACCTGTATAAGGTATTAAGGAAGTCTTTTTGAGTCTAGATTTCGCTTTGACCTATCAAAAGAGCTATTAGGCCTAGTAGTGTTAAGAATAAAGTTTGGTTGATTAAGGTTTTTATTTGGGATCAATGTTCTTGTTAATATTTGATAAAATTGAATTATAATTGGATATGTATTAACATATTAACCAATATATTTGTTAATATTATATGATTCTAATCCTCTTAAAAGAATGCAAACATGCCTAATTCATCCTAGACAGGTTTAAGAAGAGAAAAGTTGGTTTTTATTGATCCAATAATCCAAATCACTCACAATTTGATATGATTGATTTATAATTAATTTTATACATGATAAAATATTATATTTTATCCAAAATCAAGTGGATTATAAGGATATTATGACTGAGTACTAATGGACCTAGAGTATTGGGTCTAAAAGAGAGTTAACCGATCTTATAGATGTTTAAGGATTACTTCTTTAAAAATTGGTATTTGAAAAGGAATTTATAGTCTTCATAGGATTAAAATGATGTTTTGGGATAAAAATATGAATAAAGGGCCATTTTATTTTGTTTCAAGGGTGTATACAATCTTAAAAGAGGCTGAATTTGGTTATACAGGATTGAGTTATTTTTTGTGGATAATTGGTGATGTTTGAAACTTGTAAAGAAATTTTGTAAATTTTGTATTATTATATGAGTCTCTGATAAGATTATTTGAGTCAATAATTGAAGTTATATAAGGATCTATGTTCATGGTATACCAATGTGTTAGTACCCTCTTTTGCATTTAAGTGAAGTTGTCTTTTGTCAAGTTCAGAGATTCAATTGTCTAAGTCATTCAAACATTGAGAATAGATAATTGGTCTAATCAAGACCAATATAGATAAAGATATTATTATTTAAAATGTCAAGAGATGTTCAAGGTAAATAAATGTATAATTTTTCAAGCAAAGTTAAGAAATATTAAATGGATCACTTAATAAGACATCATTAAGTAAGGACTGACTTATACATGTCTCATTTTAGGTTTGCATCAATCATATTTCGACATTGTGGCCTACATTCAAGATTGCTCTTCATGGGTAATTTAAGATATATATATTTATTCCCTTTACTCTAGTAATTTAACTTTGATTCATTGCTATAATAAAAATGTGAAAATTTAGACATGTAAATTAAGATTTATTTCTAAAATAATACACTTATGACAACTCCTTATACACACTTAGCTCATGATTATTTCCATGGTCCTTGATCACCCTTCCTTCACTTTTTATGTTTATGAATCTTACCACTTAATCAAACTTATATTTTGAATATCCATATACAACATCCTACAAATCTTGATCTCTTTTTTATAATGATCCACACTTTCAATTTAGTTTTCTCTACTCTTTAGACAATACCACTCCTTTTGGACCTGGTATTATATTATTATTCTTGTTGTGTCCTCCCACTAAATAATGACATTTTATCAAATTAAAATTTTCCAAATGGGTCATCCCATATGTTTCAAAATATGCATCTAAATTAATGATAAAATTATCACTATAAATCCACATTTTCAAGCCATTATCCACTAGAGTCTCATATGATTGAAAATTACCAAAACATCTAATTTCACATTGAGAAAAAAACACCTATATTTTCCAATTCAGAGTCCACACAACCCTAGTAGCCCTGAGCTAAGTTTGAATACACCTCCAAGGTCACAGGTGATTACTGAATCTAAAGTTTCACACAAATTTAAGGTTGTCACATATGAGGAACAACATCATGATCCAATCATTATTATTAATAAACATTTTTTAGGTATCAATCCCACCATAGGTGTTCATACTACTACTATTGTTTTTATATCTACATCTACACCTTTAACTATATATTTGATTCCCACCTAAGGTTTAATGTAAACATTTTTTTTTTATTAAATTACTATGCCTATTCCTACATAGTCAACCTATTTACATCCTACAATTACTGCACTTGTGACATCATCATCCCCTCCTACTACACAGTCCCTCAAATAGACTATCATATCTTTGTAGCCTAAAGTGTTGCATTTAGATGAGGGTGATTTTATAGGTAGTCATATGATGGATTCTCATGCATTAATTAATAATCTATTAGCTTTAGAGATTTGAGATTATCCTTTAAAATTGGGATTCATAGCTCTTAAGCTTACATTTTATGATGGTAAAAGTGATCCAAAGCAACACCTAAGATCATTTCATGCAACATGTTTGGAATATGCATCTAATTACATATTGTTAACTAAGTTATTCCCATAAATTATTAAGGATCATGGTTTTAAATGTTTATATGATCTCCTATTGCAATTGATTAGGGAATTTAATCCTTTGGTTGATCAGATTCAAGCACATTTTTTTATCAATATCAATGATAAATTATCTTATGCTCAAATTGAAAATTTTAAGCAAGGATCCAATGAACCAATCAATGACTATGTGCTTTGGTATAATAACATGCTTTATAAGATTATAAATCTTATGGATAACATCGATTTATAATATATATTCAACTAAATTATGCTTTAATCTCTCCATGAATCGGTTATATTCAAGAAATCCAAATCATTTAATGAGTTATGCCATATAGTTAGAGATCAAAAAGTTAAGCTTATTGATTTGAATGTGTCTAATGCTACAATTCTTTCAACTTCAAAATTTAAAATCAACCCAATTTGTAAGGTTAAATCAAATGATACTAAGAATGAAGTAAATACAATAGTTAATATAGTATCACAACCCGGTAATTGGCTTATCCTATCCACTCTATAAATAAGGTAATTTTCACATTTACCTTAACCTCCTCATATACTATTACCAAATTTTTTAGAGTGCAACCTTATATATATCTATCCACCACAAGAGGATATTATAATAATATATATTATGATTATAACAAACGTGTTGGACATTATATGAATGAATTCTTCAAACTAAAGCATAAAATATAAGAAGTCATTGATGATAATATTGTTGAACTTAGTACACTTACATATGATTTAATGCCACAACCTAATGGGAACTAAAATTTAAAATATGTTCCAATCCCCTTATAAATCATGTAACTTAAACTTAGTATGCTATAGAGGTATATATGATATACAATGCACATCCTCCTGCTTTGCCATATGAGCACCCATTAGATGGTCTTATTGGTACATTCAAAATCATATCAATACAACAATATACAATTACATTTGATGATAGTGATATTGTGAATGATGACTCTGATTTCAATTCATTATTTGTATATGCCTACATTAATTCACAACCTATTCATAGTTTTATGAAATATAATGGTTCAAGAGAAAACATTTATATAATGACACTTCTTCACACTCTTAGATACACATGAGTATCTGATGAATACATCCAAGATATTCAAAGGAGTTAATGGACATGTCTCTCTTAATTTATGCTCATTTCTTAATTTTTGAAGAAGATAATAAACTAGTAATAAGGGTGTGTTAAAAATACCTGGTTGGTGTTGCACACGTAATTCAGGCAAATGTCGAGAACTCCTCTTTGTCTAGGAAGGAATAACCTATAAATAAGAAAGCACTAACAAAGAGGATTGTTAACAAGATAGTTAAGTGGACTACCAAGCATGAGCTAGATCAAAAAATCATACTCTCTCTAGGGGGATGCCAATGCACTATTGATAACAATCAAGTTATAAATGATAAAGTAAAGTACTTGCATAAAGTAAATGAAATGCAATACAATAAGGAAGTAGAATGCTTGTTAAATAAAATAATTAAATATAGAAAAATTTGGTTAATACTTATGCTAAGGTGGGTGAAGTCAAATTTAAAAAATTAGAAAAGGATCTATGAATAGGCAAGAATATAGAAAGTTAGGTTTGGTTGGGGTTAAGGGGCTGAAAATAAATTGCTATTATTTTTTACCACAGTGATCATCAGTGGTTAGGTGAACCATTGGTGGTTAAGCTGACCATTAGTAGTTGGATAACCATCAATGATTGGGGTGATCATTAGTGGTTGTGCTAACCATCAATGGTTATCTATGGGTTTTTGAAGGTTACTAAAAGAGAATTTTAAAAATGAGTGAATGGTCAAATAATGGTTCTGTCAAGGATCTAGTGGAAAGGAAATAAGGTACAAATAGGTGTGATTAGGTCTAAGGGGTTAGAAATCCAAAATAACAAAGAATAAGTATAATATACTTATATCTTGCTAGATTTTTGATAGTGGAAGGCTTAATCAATTTTTCCAGAGTAATAGTTCTTTGGCCTCAAAAGAAAATTTAGTAGAGGTTCATGTCTCTTTTGCTAATGTTGAGTTGTTGAAGGAAGAATGGATGCTAGAGAGATTGAATACCTATGTGCAAGAAGATTTGATAACTTGAAAATGGATCATTTTCACCTCCTACTCCCCTCATTTTATAGGCAAAGAGATATGGAGGATGGAAGGTTCACTAGAGGGTGAGGTTGTTGATCATGATGCTTGGAAGTTCATTATCACAACATAAGGAAAATGCATTAAATTATGCCTCTTTATCTTGCACATAGTTATTTAATGTGTCAAGAAGGTGAGGATTTGACCATTAATGGTTAGGCTAACCTTCGATGGTTAAGCTAACTATCAGTGGTAGATTGTCTAAGGGAAATAGGGTCAAAGTAAGTTAAAAGGGGTTGGTTAAAAGGTCAAGTTAGTAGGTTGATGAGTTAGCTAAGTAGGTGGTCAATTAGACTCAAGGTTTGATCGAGGTCCTAAGGAATTTTAACAACTAGAACTATCATGTGAAGTTTTATAGTGTTTACCTTTTATCCCTTATTTTTATGCAGCTTTGATTTAATAAGATAAAAAATGGATTATTGATCAAGGTTTGATTGCTTCAAGTATGGGAGGAGGTGTTCCCCCTCAAACTATGAATTGATGACGTGAAACTAAAATTGAGTTGAGGTTTGATAAGCTATTGATGGTGAATCACTAGGTGGTGATAAAGGGGTTAGGCATTTAAAATGCAAATAATGCACATAAAATGAGACTAAGTGTGATAGCCAAGATCACACATAGACTAAGGTTACTAATATTAGTAAAAATAAGGTTAGTTTTAGAAGAACAAGTGATAAGATAACTAGTCCACAATGTTGGTCATAGATAATCAAGTTACTCTATAAGTCTCCTAGATAGGGTTGGTGTTTTCATAGTTATTCAAGGTAGGAAGTACTCCCTTGAAAAATATAAATGGTATAGTTGTGCACTAGGTGGTGAAAAATTTGAATGGTCAACATGGCAAATTTTTTTGGTGCAATAAAAAATACCAATGCAAGGTCATCATAAAACATGCAAATAGTTTGGGTTAAAAACAACTAATATCAAGGTGGATGTGGTCTAATGGTTGGGTTAGAGAAGGGTAATATCCAAAAATTTCATGGTTTGGTATGGGGGAGGTTAGGTGATCTTGAAAATTTAGTATTTAGGTATAAGTGCCTAAAATGAAAATGTGTGGGACCCTAACCATCATAGTCAGGGGTTCCTAGGGTTGACCATTGATGGTCAAGGGGAAACCCTAAAAAGCCATCGATAAAAAGTGAAAAAAAATCATTTTCACTTTTTTACAAGTTTGACCTCCATGATTTCTGTGCTTTAGTGATTTTGCACTTTGGCATTTTGCTGAGAGTGTTGATTAAGTGTTTGGGTGAGGTAACAGTTATAGATTAGTTGAGTGTATGTATTGAGGTGATCAGTGGGGACCAGAATGCAGGGTGGATGAGGACATGGTCAAGTAGCAGGATGTGAGCTCCAACCTCGATAGTGATCAAAGAATGAGGTAGGTAGTGTTTTGAGTTTATAAATTAGTTGATTTTGGTGGTTGTTGAAATTGAATTTGGGTATTGTTTGGAAATTGGGTGTGGGTGGTTTTGCCCTAGTTTTAGGTTATGGGTGAAATCAAAAAATGTAGTAGATGAAAGTTAAAATTGATTAAGGTTTTGACTTAGGGTGGGTTGTAGGATGGTTTTAAGTAGTTTTATTTATTATTTTTGGTGTTGTTTTGAGGTAGGTAAGGTGTAGGATTTTACCATTAGTAGTCATACACAGTGACTATCAGTGGTTCAACCTGACCATTGATAGTCATCTTAACCATTGGTGGTCAAACATTGAGGAAAAAGGTGTACTAGATCATCAATGGTTTAGGCAAACTATTAGCCATTGAACTTTTTAAAGAAAGGTTTATTTAAAAAGGTAAAGATGAAGATAGTTTAAAATGTTGTTGAAAGTTGTGTTTGTAAATTGAAGTGTCAAGTTTAGGTTTAAGGCAGGTGGTGTGTTAAGTGATGGTGGTCTTGGTGAAAAAGTGTCAAGTAGGAATGTTTTATTGGATAGAGTTAGGTGTTATTTGATAGGTTAAGATAGGATAATTGTTAAGTAAGTTTGATGTTATGAAATAGTTTGTTGGGTAGAGTGGTAAATATAATATGGGGAATGGTGGATTGTTTTTATAATGCTAGAGGTAATGTGGTAGATGTAATGGGTTAGTTTGGAATAGGTTTAAAAAGGTGGGTGTAAGTTGGAACTAAGCTTGATTAGGAAAAATAAGTATGCATGCTAACATGGTTATTTTACATGCATGAGACTAGATCCAGATGAGGGATCAGGTCCCCAAGATCTTTGTAAAGATCCATGATGGGATGAATGTAGATGAGTGGATGTACATAGAGTAGGTAAACCTTAGATCCATGTTATACTATTAGCACCTGCCATTGGATGTAGCTATGATCATGGCCCTCATCGAGAGATGGGACCCAACCACGAACACATTTATATTATCAACAAGAGACATTAGCATCCTACTAGAGGATGTGCATAGGATTATATGGTTGCCCATTTAAGGGAATCCAATTTACCACATTAAGAGTAAGGCAAGGGATTACCATATGGAGCTATTATATGGTGAGGATTGGATCCATGCCAAGTGGTATTTTGATAGCTTTAGCTTTAGGCCTTTGTACCAGAGGGCTCTAGAGGACTGATGCTTGATGACCATGATGATGATGGTAGTGTCTTGTTTTTAATTACCTAATTTAAGTAGTGGATAATTTCCCTATCTATTGTTGGGAGTGTAGGTGGAGATGTTGCTGAGTAGGATAGTGTTTGGGTGGGCTCCCACTTTGTTAGTCTAGATTTATAGGGAGCTCTAGGGATTTTGAGCTCACTGATAATATGGTATCAGTGTTATGTTTGTACTCCATGGCCATGCATATGAGCACATTAGAGTGTTAAGGATACTAGGCTAACATGGGATGGATACACCCAAATACACTTCATAATGGTTTTTTTTGTGATGGATGGGAGACTATGCATTGATTGGAGCAAGTGGTGGTGTTAGAGACATTGACTAATTTAAATATGCTTTAAAGGGTTTAGTTGTAGGTGATGTGGTGTGGAGGCCATATGTGGTTTGACCTAGGTGGGCCTAGTATAGTTACCACACTCTATATTTTAAGAGCTAGTGATGGATATATGGGAGGAGAGAGAGGGAGATGAAATTGATCCCTTTTGATTGAGTTTAGTGGTAGTTTGGTCTCGTGTAAGGGATTTTAGCTCCTTATCAGATTTATATGGAAGAGGATTTAGAGTTTATACTTCTAGAGCTTTAGCCATAGGATGTAGTGTTGGATTATGAGGATCTACCAGCAAAAATAGTGATAGATGGTGTTGGTTTTGTTGATGGATATGTGGCATGGTATCAGGCCCTATATATAGTAGCCAATTTTGGATGGGATGATGGAGGCTAAAAGGTGATGGATGTGGATCCTATTGGGGTACCGATTCAAGGTGGTGGTTAGGATGGGTAGGCATAGGTACCACTAGTAGCTGCATAGGCTTAGATCACAGGTTTATAGGGATTGGTGGCCACTCTATAGGGCTAAATTGTCACTTTATAGCATCAAGTTACCATATTGATAAGAGAAAGAGATCATGCAAGGATCTCTCTTGGTTTAGTGACCTAAGAGAGAGATACCTTGAGAGATAGGGCAATAATGGTGGTAACACTAGTAGGAGGACTAGTTAATACAATTTTGATGACATAGTACTTAGCTACGGTTGAGGAGTTGAGATACTACGAGGTGATAATGCTATTATAGTGTCCATAAGAGCTAAGATATGGAAAGTATAGGGCCAACTTAGTAGGTGGTCTAGCTATAGATACTCTAATACAGTGGGCATCTATAGTGAGTGGTCATACTGGTACTCTAGGAGGACCAACACCAGATGGTAGTGTAGGTGGAGTAAGAGGGGCGAGTGGTAGTGGTACCCTAGAGTCATAATCATATGATGTATATGTTTTTGATACCTGTCTACATGTTGATGATGTAAGATGCATATGAGAGAGAGGTTTATACATTATTACATGCATTTTTGATGGACATGATGTTTGTGATGATATATATATATATATATATATATATATATATATATATATATATATATGATGTATGTTCATGACTGTATGTTTTGATGTGATGTTTATGCTCATGTTTATGGTTCATGGTTTGATTTCATATGATGTTGTGATGATGGTGATTTTGTTTATGGTTATGCTAATGTGGTTATATGATTTGATGTTATAAGATAAATTATTGTGATTTTAAGGTAAATGGATAGGATGATACATAGATAGATAGATGATGTATGACATGGTTCATGATGTTTTGATCATTGATTTTGTTTATGGATATGATAATAAATGGTTTAAGGTTGTTTATGATATGATGTATGTTCATATGATGTTTTTATGGATAAGATGATATTATAGATAGAGAGATGATATATGATGTGATTCATGATGTTTTGTTCATAGATAGATATATGATGTGGTTCATGGATATAGTTCACAATGTTGTGTTTATCATTGATGTTTGTTGTTCATGATCATGGAGATGTAATGTGATGAGAATCATGAGACACATGTCTACATGAACCAATGATAAGAGGGTAAATAAAAAACATGATGATTTTTTATTGGTAAGGACCTAACAAACCCAAATTTAGATTGGCTTAAGGAAACTAAGCCTTTTAAATGCTTTGCATCAACATGCTTTGGTTGATAAATAAGTGTCTTGGTCACAATTGTGTCAAGTAAGCTAAAAATCCCTTAATTAAAAGATGGTATAAAGGGAAGGTAGGTGGTAGGTGAATAATTGGATAGGTAAGGTAACCTTATGTGGGTTAGTTTTCCCCTTCTATAGGTGACCTAAGAACCAAACTAGACAAGTCCATGTCTTAATTATAGGTGTAGATTGATTGATGTGGGAAGTCTACTAATGCTAGATATGAAAGCTAATTGAAACTTACTTGGGATAGCTGATTTTGACATAGAATCTTTTGTTTATTGCTTTGGTTTTTGATAATTTGTGAAGCTAATCAATGTGATGTTTATGGTTAAGGATGTGATGAAAATACATAAAGCAAGTTAGTTAACAAACTAAATGTAGGAAAAAGAGATGAGAATCATGAAACACATGTCTACATGAACTAATGATAAGAGGGTAAAGAAAAAAAATGATGATTTTTTATTGGTAAAGACCTAACAAACCCAAAGTTAGATTGCCTTAAGGAAACTAATCCTTTTGAATACTTTGCATTAGCATACTTTGGTTGATAAACATGTGTCTTGATCACAATCATGTCAAGTAAGCTCAAAATCCCTTGATTAAAAGATGGTATAAAGGGAAGGTAGGTGGTAGGTGAAAGGTGAATGGGTGGATAGGTAAAGTAATTCTATGTGGGTTAGTTTTTCCCTTCCATAGGTGACATAAGAACCAAACTAGACAATTCTATGTCTTAATGCTAGGTATAGACTGATCGATGCGGGAAGTCTACTAATGCTAGATATGAAAGTTGATTGTAGCTTTTTTGGGATAGCTGATTTTGACATAGGGTCTTTTGTTTATTGCTTTTATTTTTGATAGTTTGTGAAGTTGATCAATGTGATGTTTATGGTTAGATATGTGATGAAAATACATAAATCAAGTTAGTTAACAAACTAAATATAGGAAAAAGAGATGAGAATCATGAGACACATGTCTACATGAACCAATGATAAGAGGGTAAATAAAAAAAACATGATTTTTTTTTATTGGTAAGGACCTAACAAACTTGGAGTTAGATTGGATTAAGAAAACTAAGCCTTTTGAATGCTTTGCATTAGCCTGTTTTGGTTGATAAATAGGTGTCTTGATCACAATCATGTCAAGTAAGCTTAAAATCCCTTGATTAAAAGATGGTATAAAGGGAAGGTAGTTGGTAGATGGTAGGTGAATGAGTGGATAGGTAAGGTAACCTTATGTGGGTTAGTTTACCACTTCTATAGGTGACCTAAGAACTAAACTAAACAAGTCCATGTCTTAATGCTAGGTGTATATTGATCAATGTGGGAAGTATACTAATGCTAGATATGAATCTGATTGCAGCTTTCTTGGGATAGCTAATTTTGACATAGGGTCTTTTATTTATTGCTTCTATTTTTGATAGTTTGTGAAATTGATCAATGTGATTTTTATGGTTAAGGATGTGATGAAAATACATAAAGCAAGTTAGTTAACAAACTAAATGTAGGAAAAAGAGATGAGAATCATGAGATGCATGTCTATATGAACCAATGTAAGAGGGTAAAGAAAAAAACATGATGTTTTTTTTTATTGGTAAGGACCTAAAAAACCCAAAGTTAGATTGTCTTAAGGAAACTAAGCCTTTAAAATGCTTCACATTAGCATACTTTGGTTGAAAAATAGGTGTCTTGATCACAATCATGTCAAGTAAGCTCAAAATCTCTTGATTAAAAGATGGTATAAAGGGAAGATAGGTGGTATGTGATAGGTGAATGAGTGGATAGGTAAGGTAACCTTATGTGGGTTAGTTTTTCCCTTCTTTAAGTGACCTAAGAACCAAACTAGATAAGTCTATGTCTTAATTCTAGGTATAAACTGATCGATGTGGGAAGTCTACTAATGCTAGATATGAAAGTTGATTTCAATTTTTTCTTGGGATAGCTAATTTTGACATAGGGTCTTTTGTCTATTGATTTTGTTTTTGATAGTTTATGGAGATAATCAATGCGATGTTTATAGTTAAGGATGTGATGAAAATACATAAAGAAAGTTAGTTAAAAAACTAAATGTAGGAAAAATAGATGAGAATCATGAGACACATATCTACATGAACCAATGATAAGAGGGTAAAGAAAAAACATGATGTTTTTTTATTAGAAATGACCTAACAAACCCAAATTTAGATTGGATTAAGGAAACTAATCCTTTTGAATGCTTCACATTAGCATGATTTGGTTGATAAATAAGTGTCTTGATCATAATTATGTCAAGTAAGCTCAAAATCCCTTGATTAAAAGATGGTATAAAGGGAAGGTAGATGGTAGGTGAAAGGTGAATGAGTGGATATGTAAGGTAACCTTATGTGGGTAAGTTTTCCCCTTTTATAGGTGACCTAAGAACTAAACTAGACAAGTCCATGTCTTAATTCTAGGTGTAGATTGATCAATGCATGAAGTCTACTAATGCTAGATATGAAAGTTGATTATAGATTTCTTGGGATAGCTGATTTTGACATAGGGTATTTTTTTTATTGCTTGTATTTTTTATAGTTTATGGAGCCAATCAATGTGGGAAGCTTCAAATGTTTGTGTTCGACCCATTTGACTAAGCCATCCTTCAAGGGAGTGGTTTATGTTTGGGTTTATTTATTTTGGTAGCTATCCTTCAAGGGATTAGTCTATCTTTTAAGCAATGTAGAGGGTTTTTGGGTAGTTGTCCTTCAAGGGAGTAGTCTGCAATGCAAGAAATATGTAACCCAAATGATATTTATTTTGGATTTCAAGGTTTTAGACATGGACAAGTCTAATTATTCTTAGAGTTTTACCTTTATGAGGACAAGACTTTTAGCACAAGGAGGTTAGTGATGATGTAGGGTCCAAGCCAATTGAAAGAAAATTTGCCTCTTTTGTTTTTTGCCATGTTGGTGACATATTGGTTTTCCTTTAAGATGAGGTCTCCAATATTGAATTCTCACTCTTTTAGGTGTTTATTATAGACACTCTTAATTTGTTCTTAGTAGACATGAAGATGGTTAAACATTCTGAGGTGATGTTCATCAAGTAGCTCAAGTCATGCTACTCATTCTTGTTGATAGTTTATCTAAAAAATGATCTCTTAAAAAGATATGTGAAGAGAGAGAATCTAGACTTTGAGAGGAAAAAATGCTTCTACTCTGAATGCTAGTATGATATGCCCATAAAGTGAAAGGGATGTGTAAGTGCCAATCTAGACCTAAAACACTAATGAATTTGGTTAGAATTTTGTTAAGGATTTTATTAGAGGCTTCTACGTATCCATTTAAAATATGGATGATAAGGTGAGGAAAATCTTAACTTGATTCCAAATGTGTCATAGAGACCTTGAAATTTATTTTTCTTGAAAGATTTACCATTATCAATATGATATTATGAGGAACACTGAAATGATAGATGATGTGATGGTTGATGAAGTTGACAATCTTCTCAGATTTGGTAGAGATGAGAGGAATGGATTCCACCCACTTGGTGAAATATTTAGTGGTGGTAATGATGGATTGGTGATGTTATGATGAATGAGGATTGATTTTCCCAATAAGATCTAGGCCCTATTGTGAGAATGGCCAAAATTCTTTGGATACTTGGAGGCCATGGGTAGGTGCATGGTGTAAATTAGCATGTTATTGACATTTAACACACTTCTTTACATAATCAAAATAGTCTTGGTTGAGGGTAGGCCAATAGTATCCAAGGTGAAGGATATGTTTAGCAATGGCTAAACTATTAAAGTGTCAGCCATAGATTTTTTCATGTGTTTCCTTGATGGCATGAGAAGCTTCATGACTATGAAGGTAATGGAGTAAGAGGCCATCAAATCCACATTTGTAAAGGATTATCCCTAGTATGGTATAATGAGAGGCACTCTGAATAAAGGCTCTTCAAGCATTCTTAGAGAGGTTGGGAGGAATAATACTGAGGTTAAGGTAGTCACAAGTTTATTCATATCAAATGTTTGATGGAGATGTGTCTACATTAAAAATGGTAGGAAGGTCAGAATATATATAAGATAGGCTAATAAAACAATGGATAGTAAAAAAGAGTTTAGAGTTAGAAGGTTGAGAAGGAATTTGAGAAATGAGGGAAGCCATTGTATTTATGAACTTATTGGTAATGATCAAATGATGCTAACAATACATCTACTAGGTGTTTGTACTTTAGTAATAAATCATTCTTACATTGGTAAGATTCATTGACCTAGTTGACCATAAGTTAGGAATCACCAAAGACAATGATTGTCTTGACTCCCAAGGCTAGAGCAATTTAGAGACCTATGACTATGGATTTATACTCAACCATATTATTAGTTTACTCAAAGTTAAGTTTAAAAGAGAGGTAAAGAGGTTCACCATCAATGGGAATGAGAATAACTTTGGCACCCACACCACATTGGCATTTAGAGCCATTGAAGAACATGGTCATTTGGTAGGTGGGATCCTCTTGAGAAAGAGTCATGATGGACTCATTTGGAAATGCAAAAGGAAGTAGTTAGTTATCTGGTAGAGGGGCTTCAACTAATTGGTTAGTAGTGACTTATCATTTAATTGAATTATATTAAAGGAAATCAAGATCAAACTCAACTAAAATCATGAGCCAATTAGCCATACACTAGTTTTGGTATAGTTTAGAGTGCATATACTTGAGTGGGTCAGTGTTAGTGATGACATAAGTTTTATGATTGAAAAGGTAGGGGAAAATATTGGAAGCCAAAAAGATGATGGTGAGTCAAAGTTTCTTAGGATGGGTGTACCGAGTCTCATATTCTATAAGTGTTTGACTTATGCAGTAGACAACTTGATCTTTATTATATTCATCATGGTGAACGAGCATTACCCCTAAGTAATGATTAGTGGTGGAGATGTAAATTTATAAGGGTTGATACTCTTTAGGGGGTCAAAATAGGTGGTGAAATAAGGTATTATTTGAGTGAATTGAAATCTTGTTAGAAATATTTAATCTACTTAAAGGTGGTGTCTTTCTTAAGGAGATGGTGAAAAGGTTGACATCTATCTGATAATTGAGAGATGAAATGTTGGATTGATTGGAGCTTCCCCTGAAAGATGTGGAGTTGCTTAAGGTGGGTTAGAGGTGTCATTTCCAAAATTTCTTTGACTTTGGTAGGGTGTAATTTGATTCCACATAGGGAGATAATGAAGCCAAGAAGCTTTCCAGAAAGGACCCCAAAAATACATTTCTTGGGGTTGAGTCAGGCATAGAAATGGATAAGGCATTAAGATATGATTTTAAAAATGTCTAGATGATCCTTATAGTGTTTGGATTTCCTAAGGTGATTGCACACATTGTCCTTTATGATTTTATGGATGAGGTCATAAAATATGTAAGTCATGACATGCTGGTAGGTTACACCCACTTTCTTTAGACCAAAGGGCATGAATCTATAGAAAAAGGTTCCCGATGGGGTGATGAAATAGGTTTTATGTTGATATTTTGGGGTAATAAAGATTTGATTATATCCCAAGAAACCATCCATGAGAGATAACATCTCGTGGCTATCTATAAGATCAACAAGTTGGCTAATCTTAGGCAAAGGGAAGTCATCCTTTGGACAAGCAAGGTTGAGGTCATGAAAGTCGATACAAAGGAAAAGTCCCCATATGGGTTTGGTAATGGGAATAATGTTAGAAAACCATTGAGGATAGTCAATGGGTTGGATGAAGTCGATAGATAAGAGGCATTGAATTTCCTCTTTGACTAGAAGGGTGATATGAGGGTGCATCCTATGAAGCTTTTACTGAACAAGTTTAACATCAAGATGGGTGATAATGTTATGGAGAGTAATATAAGGGTCAATATTAGGCATATATTGATAAGACCAAGAAAATCATATGCTTTAGTCATGAATGAAGGAAGGGTAATCTTTTTATTTTGTATAATTCAAAGATTATTTATCTTGATGATGTGAGGGTTATCTTGAGTACCCAATTTGACATAAATGGTAGATTCATTCAACATGGTTTGGTTTTAAAGAGGAAGCAATTTATGGATAGAATAATCCTCTGTACGAAGGTAGGTGAGAATGGAATCATCATCCTGATGTTGAATGGTGTTGATGGTATGAGAATCATTTTCTACCATTTCAAGATGGATGAGAGGAAGAGTTTTAGTTTGGATATCCTTTTGATAAATTAGGGGGCCCAATATAATGGTATTGATAAAATAAAAATTTATATGGGATGAAATATAAATCCTAAAAATTTGAGGGAGATGGGGTTGGTAAGGATGGGACATCCTTGTCGATAATAGTGATGGGATTAGATGAGGTGGGTTCTTTGGGTAATACAAACCCAAGGCTGAATAACTCATGAGGTTTTTGGGTTTTGATTATGGGTAAATCATAAGGTCCATGTTAATAAAGGCTAAGGCTAAATCACTTCTATTCACACATGTGAAGGTATGTTTTGGTAAATTTAAGTTTGTTGAGATATGAGGAATCAGAGGTAAATAGTCAGATATGAGGGGTGGTAGAGGAAGCAAAAAGTGGATGGTTGAGTCCCTCCTAGATGAAATTGGTTCGATGATTGGATGGACTAAAAGGGATGATGGTTTTGATGTTATGTTCATAATTGGGGTCATGGTCAAGGTTCCCATAATCTTGAGGAGTAACAAAAGCATCTAAGGCTAGAAAGTGATAATCCCCAAGTGAGTTACATTGGAATGTGGGTTCGAAGGGCTCCTCTTTTGGGATTTGTGAATAATGGATGGATTAGATTGTTAAATCTTCATCAAATATAGGGGTATAATTATTGGTAGTTGATGGTGAAGTGGATGTATATGGAAAAAAAAATCATTGGGTTGGTACATCATATTGCAAGATGAAAAGGGACTAGGGTCAACTGATATGGTGATGACATGACCTTCATGCTCAAATTTGATGTAATGATGCAATGATGGAAGGGACACAATTCATAGTATGGGTCCAAGGGTGTCAAAGTAAAATTTTGTATTGGAACTCACCCTCTACAATGTAAAAGAGTTTTGGAATTATGCGAGGTCCCAAATGGATATGGAGAACAACTATTCCCAAGGTAGTGGACATTGTATCATTGAAAGAGTGAAGAATCACTACAGTTTTAGACATGATCTTATTTGGAAACTCAAGTTGGTCATAGGTATGGGAGGAGATAATGTTTATACTATCCCATTTATCAATCATCACCTTTTTGATGTGGTTTTTATTTATATATGCCATGATGAAGAGGAGAGGATCAAGATCTTCAAGATGCATAGAAGGTATTTATGAATCCTTAAAGGTGACTAGGTTAGAAAATTGAAGGGCTCCAACAAAGGCTATAAGGGGTTGAGGATATTTGGTTTGAACTTATATGGATTATAGAATCTCTATTAATGTTAGATATTGAGGAGGTGAGGTGTTGATTAATCCATAAAGGCTCATCTTCACTAAATTTTGGTGAAGCTGTTTCAACACTACATGCTGAATGGATTCAAAAGGGTTGGAAGGGGATGCACCCAAAATAGATACTTTGGGCTCAGGTAATGGTTGAGGGTTGGAATGTTATGTCCATAAAATGGATACTTTATCCTTTCCCTTATCTTTTTATTAGGCCTGAGATTGGGTAACCATATGAATGGTGTGGATAAGAGGCAGTGTTGGGTTAGATTGTTGTTTAAATTCCTCCTTAGTCTTAGGTAAGAGTGGGGGAGTAGTTCAATGTTGTATGGTTTAATTTGGTGGTTAGGTTGGTAAGGGGTGTAAGAGAGGTTCATCTAATAACATATCATCCTCATCCCATAGGCTATAGATAAGTGTTTGGAGAGATTTATAGTTATCCATATCGTGTATTGGTGTCTTATGGTACAGGAAAATCAAATTATCATTGAACCATGCTGGTTTAGGATGTGAAGGGTTAAAAGGTTTGATGGGTGGTACATTTAAAGAAGAGGTTTACAAAAACCTTTATATAATGGTTGAATAAGATTCAACCAAAGGTGTTGAGGGCATTGAGTTTTTTTTTAGGAGTGGGAGCCTTCTTAGGAGTAGGATTTACCATGGAAATTAGAGGTGGTGGAATGGTTTTGGTTGGGGTTGCTTGGATGGTTTGGTAGAATATTTAGAGGTGGATGATGAAGGTAGAGGTAGCTATGTTAGTTAATAATGATGGGTATTTTGTTGTTTTGGTGGAGGTAGGTGTAGGTAGAGTAAAAGGAGAAGGTTTACTAAATGAGGAATAGGTAATGGGGATAGTAGATGGATGGGGTCCTAAAATTGAAGGTAAAAGAGAAGGTGGTGGTATGGGTCTAGTTATACATGGTTTAGGTGGTTTAACCCTTTTGATAGGTTTATTCAAAGGTTTACCAGGTGGAATTGATGGGGTTAAGTCCAAATTCAAAGATGGGTAACCCAAGCTAGGGTTAGGAAGGATTCCTAGGTTTATGTTGGGTTTGGTGAGACAAAAGTAGGGTGATTTAGCAATTTTAGATTGAGGTGGGTTGTAAGATTCTTATATGGTTTTGGTGGAAGAAGTATCTAAAGATGGGGTTGAGGTAATGATGGATTTGAGGGTAGATGTAAGTGAGGTTAAAGGTTATTTTTTATTTTGGTAAGGTATCCTAAGATGGTGTCAAAAGGTGACCCTATCTAGATTGGGTTGAGAAGTAAACTCTAGATTTTGGACCAATCTAGAAAAAGGTTTATAGATGGGTTTGATTCCTTGTTTATTGGTTTCAGATATTAAACCCATATGTTGAGGTGAGGTAATAATTTATTCACCTTTGTTTTGGGTGGAAGGTTAGATGGTTGAGGAAGATGGTGTCTCTATGGAAATAATAGAGGAGATGATCTCTTCCTTTGGAGTGGTTCCCAAAGAAGGAGTGGTTGGTTCTATGGTAAGTAAAGAAGGTGTGGTTTGTTTAGATAGAAAATGGGAGGTTGTTGATTCCTTTATTTGGATGTCCAAAGGAAAGAGTAGTGATTCCACCACTTCCATAAGTGGATTGGAGGAAGAATCAGTTGAAATAGTGGTTGGATCCTTTGGTATTTCTATCAAAGGAGAGGTGGGTGAGTCAATGGTATATTCAATTGAAAGAGAGGGGGTTTATTCCATTGTTTGGTTGTCTAAAGGAATAGAAGAAGATTCCACCACTTCAATAAGTGGGGTGGAACAAGTGGTGTTTGAGGTAATGGTTTCCTCAATAATAGGTTTAATGGTAATAACATTGATCATGTTCACCTCAGGAGCATGAGATGATTTTGGTTGGCTGTTATCATGGTGGGTGGAAGGTGCATGGTTAATAAAAGGTTTCCAAAAGATGTCTAATGATTGGTTTAGAGGTGCATTGGGATTATCTAATGCTAGTTCACCCTTATTAATTGTGTTTTGGATAATAGTTTTAAAGGTATTACACCTACTAACACCATGTCTGATAATGTGATAGAAGGCACATAGATCATTTTCATTGTACCAACCAAGTGTGGGAAAAAAATCATCAAATTATTGGGGTGGTTTTATAGGAGGAACTTGGATGAGGTTAGATTTATGTAGTGTATCCAAAACTAAAGCATATAACTCCCCAATGGGATGTATTGTCTTAGAGTGGTTTGATTTTGGTTGTGAGTTTGTTGGTTTGATGGGTTAAAAGAATTGGTTTGATTAGGTTGGTTGATAATTAAAGGTGAAGCTTATTTGAGGACAACTATGTTTGTAGTTGCCTTTGTCTTGGTATTGGGATGGTTGGATATGTTTGTAATTTTGGTTGAAGAAGGGTCATTAGATTTAAAACTAGAATTCTTGTTTCTTAGTTTCAATTTCCCTTCATCAATGGCTCTAATTTCAAGTTTATGTGCCATAGTAAATTACTTAGCAAAGGTTCTAAAATTTTGAACCTAAAGAGTTGGATAAATATGTTTGGTACAACCTCAAGAAAATATTTCAATTAGTTTGGGTTGGGGTAATGATAAAGAAAGTTGGTTAATGAGACCTCTCCATCTATCTAAAAAATTGATAATCGATTCATCATCAAATTGCTTAATAGAATAAAGGTCAGTAATGGAAACCTTTTTAGATATGTTGAATGAAAAGTTATCTAAAAATATTTGGGTTAGTTTAGAAAAGGATAAGATAGAGTGCTTAGTGAGAGCATTATAACAATCCAAGGCTAGTCCAAATAGGGACATGGGGAAGGTACGAAGGAGAAGAGCATCATCATATGAAATCAAAGATCAAGAATGATAGAATGCTCTCAAGTGTTTTTGGGGGTCATCCTTTCTTTGAAACTTGGAAAACTTAGGTAGTTCCCATTGAGGAGGATAAGGTTAGATAGGAATGGATGGATGAATGGGTTCATTGAATAATTGATCATAAGATATAAGGTTATGATCCTAAAAAATAGATGATTCAAGAATGGAAATTTTATCCATTAACATATTAACTAAATATGTTTGAGGTTAGGGAGCTCCATAGTTGGGTAGAAAGTTTAATTGATGTTGGGTGGTTGCAATGTATGGATAAGAGGTGGGAGGTTGAGAAGATGCCACATATTGGTATGTGGTCATGGAAGGTTGGGATGATCCCTTATAGTGGTATATGGGCACAAAATATTGGGTATAAGGTGGTATGTATCCTTGTGGATTAGGAACATATTGTTAGGAGGTCATGGTTGTTTGTTAAGGGATAGACATGGGTTGGTTTGGATGTATGGTTGAAGTGGTAGGTTGAGGTTGAGTGGTGAACCTTGTGCTAATGGGTAGAAGGGTAAGAGGTATGAAAAGTACTAAATTTTGAAGAGGGGTAGAGATGGGCTGGTTAATGGTGATAAGAGGAATGGTGTAAATAGGGATAGAATATATCCCCATGGTAGGTGGGGTATATGTAACAAGAGGTAAGGTTTCCCCTACATTAGAGGTGTTGGTTGGTGTAGGTGTGGTTTGGTTATAGGTTGGAATATTAGATTAGGTTTTAGTGGTGGTAGTGGATGGGATATTGGTAGAAGAAGAGGCTTGGGTGATCAAAGGTTGGGTAGAGGTAACACCACCCATAAAAAGAGGAGGCATACCAAAGGGTGGATCCATGGGAGGAACTGGAGATGTAGAGGTGAGGTGAGATAAGGTGTTAAGGTAGTGTTGAAGGGCTGTGGGGTTATTATAAAGGAATGTGGAAACATCACCCTCAATAATTATTTGAGGCATGGTAGGAGGGGGAGAATGAGGAGGAGAACCCTCAACATCTAAATTATACTCCATATAAGAAGAGGAAGATGGTCCTTGGTTGGTTTGATTTCTTAACTACTATCTAGTAAAGGCCATATGAGAAAATAAGAAATAAATGACGAAACTCACACCTATAACAAAAATCAAGTAAAAGAAAAGAAATCAATGTAATCCAAACATACACTAAGAGTGCATTTAAAACTTAGGATTCATTTTAGATCACTTTTGGCTTGTGCCTTAGAAAGTGTGAATAATAAATTTGGCTTGTAGATTAGGTACTAAAGAGGAAATATAAGGTTGATTTTAGGTTACATTTAGGTGCTCAAGAGAGAAATCTATATTGATCTTCAATACGTGGCTTAGTATTGGGGCCTACCCCCTCACTTCACACACCACACTGATAAGGGTGTTATATGCTTAGCCAAAACATACTAAATTTTAGAGTTTATACTCAGCCAAAGAGCTAAATTGGCTCTCTCCTTGGTAATGGCCTCCAAGTAAGATTGTTGGGAAAGGGTAAGGTTTATCGGTAGGTGATGAAATCCTAGTCTAGCCTTATCTCAAGTTTGTTTTGATGTGTTGATTTATTATGTGGTTTGGATAAGTGTGTGATAATAATAGTGAAACTATGATTAATTACTTTGCTTTTAGTTAACTAGATGAACTAAAACAAGCAAGCAATAAATGTAATTCAATGGGTTTATTTTATGCAAAAAGAAATTTCAAATTTCATTCGATGAACATAGAATAGAGGAAGAAAGAAGGGGCACCTGGATGATGCTATGTACCACTAGGTGTGCCAAAATGTCTCTTAATTTCTACTCATTTCTTAATTTTGAAAGAAGATAAGAAACTAGTAATAAGGTTGTGGTAGAAGTACTTGGTTGGTGATGCATGCGTAATCTAGACAAATGTTGAGAACTCCTCTTTGGATAGGAAGGAATAACTAGAAAATAATAAAGAAATAACAAAGAGGATTGTTAGTAATATAGTTAAGTAGACTACCTAGCATGAACTAGATCTAAGAAGCATATGATTGCTAGGAGGCTATCAATCCACTATTGATAACAATCAAGTTGAAATGATAAGGTAAAATTCTTGCATAAATTAAATGAAATGTAATAAAATACGGAAGTATAATGTTTGTTAAAGAAAATTATTAAATATATAAAAAGTGGGTCAATACTTGTGGTAAGGTGGGTGAAGTCAGGTTCAAAAAATTAGAAAAGGATATGTGAATAGGTAGGAACATAAAAAGTTAGGTTTGGTTGGGGTTAAGGGGATAAAAATAACTATCAGTTGGGTGAACTATTAGTGGTTAAGGAGACCATTGGCAGTTGGATAACCATTAGTGGTTGGGGCGACCATCGACAATTATGCTAACTGTCGATGGTTGCCTATGGGTTTTTGAAGGTTACTAAAAGAGAAGTTGCAAAATAAGTGAATAGCTAGATAATGGTTCAATTAAGGATCTAGTGGAGAGGAAATAAGGTGAAAATAGGTGTGATCAAGTTTAGGAGGTTAGAAATCCAAAATAACAAAGAACAAGTAGAATATACATGTAGCTTGCTAGATATTTGATAATGGAAGGCTGAAGCAATTTTTCTAGAGTAACATTACTTTTGACTCAAAATCAAAAATTTTAGAGGCTCATGTCTCTTTTGTTGATGTTGAGTTTCTGAAGGAAGACTAGATGCTAGAGATCTTGAATACCTATGTGCAAAAAGATTTGATATCTTAAACATGGATCCTTTTCACCTCCTACTCACCTCCTTTTATAGGCAAAGAGAGATGGATAATGGGAGGTTACTTAAAGGGTGAGGTTATTAATCATGATGCTTGGAAGTTCATTAAAACCACATAAGTCAAACACATTAAATTATGCCTCATTATCTTGCACATAACTATTTGATGTGTTAATAAGTTGAGGAATTGACCATTGAAGGTTAGGCTAAGCATCAATTATTAAGTTGACCGTCGATGATAAACTGTTTGAGGGAAAAGGGGTCAAATTAAGTTAAAATGGGTTGGTTAAAAGGTTATGTTAGTATGTTGATGATTTAGTTAACTAGGTGGTTAACTAGACTCAAGGTCTGATAGGGGTCCTAAAGCATTTTGATAACTAGAACTATCATGTGCATTTTTCTAGTGTTTACATGACATAGAAATACCCCCTAGGATGCATTGTATTACCTCTTAAGGTAGGCCCTACAATGGTTTCTAATTTATTCATGTTTTTACCAAGAACATGGGTATTTCACATCTTAGGATCCTATTTGATACACAAGCTTCATGTAGTACCATATTTAGTGCATGTATGTGTTAAGTATATACATTATAATAGAGAGGTGATAGTTTTGGGTATTCCATATGAGTATCCTATTCAACCAAAGGCATTTCCCCCTTCACCCCCACCAGCACCATGTTTTTTTATTTTTTGACCCATTTCAGAATTAAGGTTAAAGATAATAGCCTAATTAATTAAGCAATACACTATTCTATAAGTATGCTAATTAAATAATTTAGATTCATAATATATTCTGATCTAATGTTGAATAATAGAAATATGTTAAATATATAAAGTATAATGTCTAACAATAATTTGATTGCTTAATCACAAAAAATGAATAACACTTAGTTTATTAAATGATGTGCAAGCATATCTAAGAAGTGAAATTATATAAATAGTCATGATGATGCTTAACTAATATTCGCCATATTATTGAAATTAGTTGTTTGTCAACCTAGACACTTGCATCAAAATAAGGACACTAACATTGGCACTTCTATATTGTAATTCATTTTTCTATCTATAAAGAAGTATAATATTTTTCTATAAATTCTACCTATGCCTTTTAGGGTTCCATTTTCCTTGAATATTTTATAATTAGATCATGTGTAGAGGTTTTGAGTATCAATATGTAGCTAAAAACCCTTAGTCCTCTAATTAAGGCATGACACCCTAAAAAATATGGGTTAGTGTGCTCAATTGAATTTAAGATAACCTCAAACACCCCTCTATCAGTGAATGATTCCTACATAGCCAATATTCTGAAGAATGCCTCAAACTAATGTAGTTCTCCCCTTATGTGGTTTTATGTGTGAATAATTATGCAATATGCTATATACGAGTGCATGTTTTGATCTTGATTGTAACTTTTAAAATATTGATCATGTCTACTCTTTGGATGATTCAAACTTGTAAGAAAGTTTTCCTATGGATGGTATGGAAATAGGGAAGAGTAGTGTATTTTTTAAAGCTTGATAGGTGCTTTTAGATATATGTGTGCTTGCAAAGTACTTGGTATTTGTTGATTGATAATGAAAGGTTTTTGGCTTGTATTTATATAATACATTTTGAAATATTATCATGGGAGGATTAAAAAACACTATATGCCAACTCATACATTTTAAAATATTTTAAAATTTGAGTGTTTTTGAGGTATGGACACTAGTGTTAGAACTATGACACTAGCATCAATGTTAGTGTCCAGATTTAGATGGTAGTGTCTAGGAGAATAAGAAAATGTTAATCATATGTAATTGATAGTGAAGGATATATATCATGTTTTAAAAATATTATGGGTTACAAGTGATCTAGGTAATCATAATATCATGTTTGGAATATAAGATAAACAATTAGGCATAGTGATATGGTAAATGTGTACTTTATGGCAACAAAAAGGTCATAAACTAAAGGGTTGATCCATAAGTGATATTTTTCAAGTGTACAAGAATAGTTTATCATATAGAATATAGATTTAGAATTTACAACCCCCCTTAATATAGTAATGCATAAATATAAAATTATTAGGTTAAAATAAAATAAATGCATACCCTAGTATGTATAACATACTTTGCTTTGACTTGAGCCACGTTTGAATTTTATACTTGTGTATTACCTACAACTAAGAACATGTTATAGTGTAAATAGTGCATATAATCTAAAATTTTAAATAATTGAAATAATTGAAATAAAATGGAGCAAGGAAGAAGTACACATGTCTATTAACAAAACCCTATTTCCCCTTGGCAGTATTATTTGGTAATGATACTTCCTAGAAACATTGGAGAGAGAGAGAGGTTCAAAACTTAATATTAAAGATGTGAAGAGGATAATTGGAAGGTGATAAATTCCACCAATCTATTTCAAAGATGAGTTGTGCCAAGGCCATTGAGTGTGTTGAATATTGATCACTTAACTCAAGTGTATACATAATCTATCCAATATCAATTAGATCAATTGGTATAACCATATCAACATGTAAAATGGAAGTAATGCCAAGACCATCAAGTGCATTAAATCTTTATTGTAGTACTCAAGGGAACCAAATTACTATGATAAATAATATCTCAAATGGTGCATCTTGGTGAGGTTATGCATAAATGTGTATATAATCTAAATATGTATATGTGATTTGGTGAATTTTCATAGCATATGCACCTCATGTCTCAAGTTGAAGTATTTTTCAAATTGTAATATTTGATTTATAAATTGTGTATAATATTTGTCACAAATTTGAAAAATTATATCCCAAATCTATGAAAATTGATCCTAAATGCATAACATTCTGACCCAAGTATATATCTAAATCATGTAAACTATATCAAATTTTGTCAATTCTTACAACTATGTGAATGTGGACTCATGTATCTATGACATTCCCAAACTAATATGACCCCCCTTTTGAGGTGACAGGAATGCAATGTGATAGTCACCTTATCTCAAAAATATAAGATAACCATATATATACATACATGTATGTATGTATGTATATCATGTATATATATCATGTATCTATATATCATATATTAAATAAGCATATAATGGTATCATGTCTAAGTAGATATATCATGAAGCTCGTATTATCCAAACATAACAATCCCTAAGATACATGATATGGATCATGAAAACATATAGAAGTTATAAGAACAAACTCGATAAATAATTAAGCACACACATAAGAACACTCAATGTCATGAAAAATTGATCTAAGGAGATGCAAACAAGGATCATTTTTAAATATCACACATTCAAATTAGAGGACATGTTCAAATGTCCACACGCCCAAGAAATAATCAACATGTAAGGCATTAGGGTCAATAAAAAAGGAACATGTTCAATGTTCCAAAATAAATACAACGGAGCAAAAAAGAATTAAACTAAATTAATCCATGTGAAAATATGAATAAGTGTAATATATAATCAATTAGCATAAGCATATCATATTAGTCCTTGAATACATGTGTTATCTAAATGTCATATAACATAACATATTTAATACATTATATAAGATGTAAGAATGAGTAAAGGCATATGTAAAAATTAGTATACAAACTCAACATGATAATGTAAAATTATCATAAAATAATAGAACATGTATCAATCATGATCAATGGAAATAGATACCCCCAACATAGTGTGTCACGTGGCTAGAGGAAAGGTCCAACATCTATATGTACATGTATCATGGATATAGTTTATTCATTTATCACACTCAAGTACATATGGAAAATATGTGTGTATATAAATAAAATTATATATTCTCTACTAACATAAATTAAACAACATATGCAAAAGCTAGTAAACATGTGTATGCTAAATATTTTTTTATTTTAGATTTATTTGAATAGTTTTGTATTTTCTTAATTTTTTTCTTTTTTCTTTTGAATTATTTGGAATAAGAAGGATATCTTATGATCCCATCTAAGGGATGCCCATATAATACTCTATGTTCATGATGAGATAAAAAAATTGGTCATGCTACCAAGGATCATGTATATGTGCCAAATCTAAGTCTATAATATGGCATATATTATCTATGCCTCATAGGACTTTGTAATCATGAAGCAGTAGTAGAAGTTGTAGTGGTTTTTGGAACCCATTATTTAGTTTTATGTTTCTTTTTTAGTGTAATTATTTTTGGGTCTTTATACCTTATCTGAAACATGATGACCTAATCTTAACTATTGACTGGGTTGTGTGGGTGTAGATGGGGGCTCTATAGATTCTACCATGTATCTATGATTCAATGACCTCTCAAGCATCAGTCAATTAGGAAATGGGATTCCCTTTTGCTTATTTGAAATAGTGATTACCTTATTAACATGAATATACTTAGACATTTATGCACTATGTAGGGTAATGCACATATATTATGAATCTAAGGTCATATAAATAACATATCAAAGACTCCTATGTGTGGTATAAATGAAAATTTTGAGGTCACATGAGATGGACCAACTTCTAAATGTAAATAAATCTCACCAAAAACCTCTTGTGTTTTCCCATCTAATGCCTTGATTGTCTTGTTCAAAGGGTATAAATCATCATGTGTATATCATAAATGTATGAGTAGTGTCATGATACATACATTGTCACTAGAATAATTATTAACCATAACATTATGTATAGGCTAATGATCAATATATTATTTAATAAATAATGAGTGAATATATGATTCATCATCCACAATTTCACTATCATAAAATGTAATAGAAGGCCTCTGAGCCATAGGATGTATCTTTAATTTAAGTGTGTAAATAATAACATATAATTGGCGACCATAATTTGGTGGATGAGGATGTGAATTATATGAAATTTTAACTTTTGGTGTTTCCTTAGAATGATACTATAATGGATTGTTAAATATCTTATGGTTTTGATGACCACCAAGTTGTGATACTAAATCCTTTGGAGAATCATCAAATGTAAGTTGTTCAATATAAATGATATCTAATATCTTGTGATTCAACTTAAAACATTTGTTTGTGGAATGCCCACTACATTGGTGATAGTCACAATAATCATTTGCATCATATCCTTTTGGTATAGTTCAACTTGTATCAACCTCAAAGGGAGGAGAGAGAGACATGAGATGCCACTCCACGAGCTTCTTAAGGAGTAAAACTGGAGACTTGGGTAATCATGTTAATTATCTCTTAGGTGCATTAGATAAAAAGAGCATATAAGTTATTGTGACACCATATTCACCATTATTATATCTTCCTTACTAAAGTTTTTAGGTTCTAGTTCATAGTTTGGTTTTATATGAAACTTGGTATTAGATGTAGTAAATGTTTTGGCTACATACTTAAGCTTGTTCAATGCAATGAGTTTCATTTATTGATATTGAACAATATGGCATAAGTCATATTTAAAAAAAATATTATTAAAGAAAATATAATCATGTAATGGGGCAAGAAAACTTTGATTGAAGATATTTTAAAGCTATTTATCTACTAGTGGATTTGTCAATTTGTCCAAAATTGTCTTGTACCTCAAAACATATTCATTAATGGGCTCATTGGTTCCTTGTTTGATATTTGAAATTTATGCATGTGACTTATTGTTAGTAATATTGATACAAAAATGTGTTATAAACTATTATAATATATGTTCTAATTTTTTTACTAATTGTATTGGTAAAGCATATAACCATCTTAAAACATAGTCCTTTAGACTTCTTGGGAATAATTTGGTCAAAATTTTATCATTGGAAACATAATTAAGATTTGATCCATTGAAAAATAAAAGATGTTATTTAGGATCACCCTTTAATAATAATGTGTGAAATTGGGTACTACAAAACCAATTGTAAAAGGGTGAAATTATATTTTGGTTGAAAGAGGGTTATGCAATAAATCTTGTGAATCAATAACATGAGTTGATTTTGAAAGTTTTTGCTCAATATTTTAAACCTTATCTTCTAAACTTGAATGACTTAGAGAAGGGTTTAAAAAATAGACCTATTGGGATTAATATTTTATATTTGGGAAGTCATCAAAGGGGATGTAAACACTGATTGTGTTAATTTAGGTATTAAAACTGATAATTTAATTGAAGTATTAATTATTCACATTGATGATGTAACAATATTTGTTTGATCTTCGAGAACAATGGATTGAAGACATATCACTTTATCCTACTAGATGTATAAATAAATGGTGTGATCAAGGTAAGATATATTAGGATTGAATTATTTATATTACCATTTAAAGATTTATTATTACTAGATGTGGATGCATTAACCTTTGCATGTTTATTGATTTCATCTTGTGTGATATACAATAATGCATTAATTAATTCATGAATTTTATTTGGATGATGGATTAATGATTTCTTATATTTAGTTTAAAAATGATATTTATTATTAACATTTTCCATTTCTTATTTTTTAAAATCCTATATTAATGGAAAAATTTAGATCTAAAAAATGATCATAGTAATCAAGAAATTCTAGAAGGTTGCAAAACTAGAGTAAACTATGGTTACGCAAGAAGATTCAGAGGTCAAACTCACCAAATGTTTGAAACTTTTTCTAATTAATGGTAAAAAAATATCCTAATTAATTAATTAATTAATATAGTATTATATAATTATACCAATTAAATAATTTGGATTCATAGTATATTCTGATATAGTGCTAAATTATGAAAATATGTTAAATATATAAAGTACAATACCAAAAAATAATTTGATTAATTAATAATGAATAATGAATAAAAATTATCTTATTTAATGATGAAAAAAGTATATTTATAAGTGCAAGTGCATAAATAGTCAGTATGATGCTCAATTATGATTCATCAGATTCAAAAAATTAGATCTTTGTCAGTTTAGATACTACTGTCAAAATAGGGACATTAGCGTTGACACTTATATCTTGAAACCAATGATTTTGTCCATAGTGAAGTACATTTTATTTTATCAAACCTAAACATGTGTCTATTAGGTTTCCCTATCACCTTGTAGATTATCTATTTGGATCATGTGCACAAGTTTTATACATCAATATGTATCTAAAAACCCTAGGTCCTTAAATTGGAATGATGCATTATAAAATAAAGGTAAGTGGGATAAAATGAAATAAAATTGACCTCAAATACCCATTTTTTAGTTATCACTACCTACATAATTAATAATATAAAGATATCCTTAGACTTATGTAGTTCTCTCCATTATATGGGCTTCTGTGTGAACAATTATGCAATATGCTCTATGTGAGTGCATGTATTGATCTAAATTGTAACTTGGAAAATATTGCTCATGGACCAATATTTATATGCTTCAAACCTATAAGAATATTTCTCCTATGCGTCATATGGAAATAGGGAACAATAGGGTAGTTTTTCAAGCTTGATAGGTACTTTTAGATATATGTGTGCTTAAAAAGTACTTGATATTGCTTGATTGAAAATGAATGGTCTTTGGCTTGTATTTATACAAAATATTTTGAAAATTTCTCATAGGATGGTCAAAATAAAACTATATGCCAATCCATACATGTCAAAATATTTATAAAGTTGAGTTTTTGTGAGGTACAAATACTAGTGTTAGGGCTAGGATACTAGCATTGATGTTAGTGTCTAAATATGGATGGTAGTGTTAAAGAGAATAGGAAAATGTTAAAGATATATAAATAATAGTGTGGATATAAATCAGGTTTTTAGTTTACTATGGGTTATAGGTGATCTGGATAATCATAATATTAAGGTCAGGCCGTAGGATAGAATTTTAGGCATAGTGAGATGGTGAATGTGAGTTTTGTAGCAGTAGAAATGTCTTAAAATGAAGGGTTGAGCCATGAGTGATATTTTTCAAGTGTAAAAGACTATTTTATTATATAAAATATGGATTTAACATATAAACCTACACTAATTTAAGATCATTCAACATGGTCAATTACTCAACTTATTTAGAATCATTCTATGCATCTATTATACTACCTACTAAGGTTAATTTTATGTATATAATTTATAGGAAGGTAGTTGAATTTCCTAGATGACTAGTACTTCAATTCTAATTAAATTAGAGAGTCATTAAAGACTCACAACATCCACAATTTTCTCCACATCCTAAGGTACTATAAAAAATAGTTTGAATGTTCCAAAATAAAACATAAGAACCTATTTTTCTTAGGATATAATATATTCCATGTATGATACTATGATTCCTAGAGCTACCCATTATATATAAGATCTTATGAGTCATGATAAAGATGATGGGTACACTACAACACGAGATCATTTTTTATATTCATATATAGTTACATATGATACTAATCCCTAAAAATAGGTGATCATTCCCATATTTTATGTAGGACCTCCACATGACCATCCCCTAGATTGTTTAATTAGTTAGTATCTCATTTAAGCAATATATGTCAAAAATATTAAAAAAATCAAAATATTCCAAAAACTCAAGACCTAGGCATGACATATTTTCTAGTTTACATTATTCATTTATGTTTCTTATCATATGTTTTTTATATTACACATCCTTTTTCACACACACATCCATTTCACAGTAATGAGTAAGATTCAAGACATTCATGTTACACATGATACATGGATACATAGATGTAGGGAATTTATGTACCTAGGTTCCATGATAATGTTGGGAGAATATCACTCCATATGTCATCTGGTTACAATTTATATCTTTCAATGACCTTTTTCATCTACCATGTTGAGTTATATTTATTTATTATAGGTCTTACTCTTACTTATATTATTTACAATTCTACATTTCCTAGATGTGATACTTTTGTATTCTATGACATTGAGATAGATTAATGATGTATAATAGTTTAACATGTTATATTGTTCATTATTGTTGTTTCCCTTCTTAATAGGATAATCATTACCTATTTATTGTGTGACACCCTTGGGCTTGTGTGTGCAATTTGATTGTCCATTGTAAGCATCCCTTGGCCTTTTAAGTGATACCTGATTGTCCATTGTATGAATCCATTATCCTTGTGTGTGACATTTTTTATCCATTGTATGTAGCTCTTGAATTTTGTATGACATTTTATTTTTCATTATATGCATCCATTTTCATTTTTTGGTAATGAGTGTTATTGTGTGTCATGACCATAACAATGTGTGATTATGAGTAGATAAATATAGGTTTGCATGTTGAGATTTTTGAGTATATGGTGTCATGATTTATATCATTCACCTCTCCATTTTTATGTGGTGACATGATTCACATCATGCACCTTTATTTCATAGTCTTATTTAGTGCTTATATCAATGGTGGTTATTATTGTGTGCCTAATTACTATATCAATCTGACATGTCATTTGTATGCCTTAAATTACATGTATCATATATGATTTGATGATAAATTCATATTATTATAACATAATATCCACATGTTAACATACACTTATACATGATTGTATGTTTTAACATAACATGATGTGATTAACTCTTTTTCTTTTGAGATGAATAATTCATAGGCCATATCCCTCACCTAAAA
This sequence comes from Torreya grandis, assembly GCA_037957365.1. Taxonomy (NCBI): domain Eukaryota; kingdom Viridiplantae; phylum Streptophyta; class Pinopsida; order Cupressales; family Taxaceae; genus Torreya; species Torreya grandis. The sequence goes on along the minus strand of JARHVA010002165.1, from coordinate 965,100 downwards.
AGGTGGGAATGTTATTTATCTTTTTATAGATATTTAAGCCTCCATGAATTAAAAAAAATGGGGGGAGATTAAATGATTTAAAGAGTTCATATTAGTTTGGTTTAAGAAAAAGATTTAGATTGAGAAAATTTTGGGAGCATATGCACACATTTTACAAGAACAAAAGTTACAAGTTTTTAGATATTTATATATTTAGATACATTTGGGGGTCTATGAAATGCATATGTACACAATTAATAAGATATTTTTTGACATGTTTTCATATATTAATAGATTCATATACATTTGGATGCATGTAAAATACATATGCACATAATTTACATGGACATGAGTTACAAATTTTATAGTTTGGGATAAAATAACATATAAAAGCATATAATTCTATATCATGTTATAATTGATTGGATAAAATAATGGGGCATGAACATTTTTATACACACTATTAAAACTTTATATTATGACATAGATCATACCTATAAGTAAGCACTTTTGAATCTATAAGTCTATTTGTAATAGTTAATTCATTTAAAAGAGTAATGAAATTAAGATTCAGTGATGTTCAATGGAATAGAAATAACTCAAAGTTTCCCAAATTTGTGGTTCCCACCTTTAATCTTTAAATTCAAGTTTAGTTACATGAATAGAGTGGTTGAGGTTTAAAAACAAACAAAAACTTAGGCATTACTCATTTTTCAATTAGGATTAGGGCATTTATTATCACAACCCACAACCTTGCCTTAGTACATAAATGTGGGGAATTATAACCCCAAAATTATCAAAGTGCTTCAACAAGGAAACATAAATATTTAATTATTCAACAAGGAAACATAGTCTTCAATGACATGATAGAGGGAAACATGGTTCACTTACTCACAATCATATTCCTTCCTTGCTCACTAAGTTTTGAAAGTTTCAATTTCATTTAATATTCCATATTTTATACATGGGCATTGATTGTTGCATATTAATTGTAGGTTGTTTTGAGAAATTTTAATCTTGATATCCTCCTCCCAATGACAAAATGTGTGGTACAAACTCATTTACATTTATTTATCCTTTTACTCTAGCATTGTGTTTCATTTAAATACATAAAAGGGGGAGATTATTAGACACTAAAATATGGAATTAGATATTTGGAAATGTCATTTTTGATTTACCTTCACCTTACGTAACTTTTGCATACACATATTTCTCTTATTTTATATTCTCACATTTACATGATTTCAATGGCTTTGACCTTTCTGATTTACTATCAGTCACTTATAAGAATTCCCTAGCCTATGTCTAACCTATTCAAAATCATATTAAAACTATCTATAGATAATCATATCAATATTATTACCTTATAAACAAAAACGTTAGACTTATATTGTTCCCAAATTATGGACTCATCCCATGCCAAGAAAAAAATCAATTTAAAATTCAAATCCTTATTTTGGGTTAGACCTATACATTTCACATGTTAGTGGTGTGAGAAATTACCCAAATATTCCAATATAATTACACAATATATCTTATCATATTCCCTATCTAGTTTCATTTATAATTTTTCAATCAAGCTTATTATGCACTTCTACAAATTTAAAGGGACTTCCTTATTCTTCCCAATTCAACCATTAGTCACAAAGATGAGGTCTTAGACAAGTCTAAAGCATCTAAAACTCCAAGCCAAATTTTATTGTGATAAACAAATCCCTTTTCATAAATGGAAAGTATAAATACACCACATACATATAAAAATTATCATCCCGCCAATTAGGCCCTAGTTGATCCTTATGTACTTAAAAATGTGGATGTTAGTTCAATCTCAACGAATAAAATATTTTTCAGCCCCATCGGTAGTTATTTATTATGTTGGGACATCTTTAAAATATATTATAGTTTAAAATAATGAGTTCCATTGAATTACTTAATTATTTTCATATTTGGTCCATTTTTTGGATGCTAACTATTTCCTATAGAAAATCCATGCACATACTTCCTGGAGATGCAGTCTTAGAGTTCTTGCTAGTGTGTTCTTAGAGCCCTTATGGTAGATAGGTAATGGCCCATCTAATTGCATGGATATTATTAGTGACTTAATAATTTTTATGTTTTTTCATAGGTTCCAAAGGTGTTAGATCAATCAAATCCTTGGGAAGCCTAAACTAATGAGGAATTACCATGTGTACCTAGCAGTCCTAGAGGCATCAGAGTTGTCAAAGCCTTGAGAGGCCTAAATGAATGAAGAAGTGCCATATGTACCCAATGGTCCTAAAGGTTTTAGAGTTATTTGAGCCTTGGGAGTCTTGATGAATGAGAAATTTCCACATGCACCTAATGGTCTCAAAGGTGTCATAACTATCAAATCCCTAGGAGACTCAAACTAATGAGGAGGTACCCTATGTCTCCTAACATGTGGAGGTGTCAGAGTTATCAAAGCCTTAGGATCCCTGATATAATAAAGAGGATCCACATGTCTTATAACACCCAAATAAATTAGATCTATTAGCTCCCTAGGAGACATGAACTAATGAAGAAGCACCATATGTACCCATTGGTCCTAGAGGTATTAGAGTTGTTAGAACCCTAAGAAGCCCAAACAAATGAAAATATGTTACATATCTCTTTACACCTAGAGGTGTTAGATCTATTAGAGCCTTGAGAGGTCTAATTTAATGAAGATTCACCATATGTCTCCTTACACCTAAATGGTTTAGAGTTATTATATCCCTAAGAGGGTCAATCCAATGAGGAAGTGACACATGTCTCCTAACACTTAAAGGTGTCAGAGTTATCTAAGACTTGGGAGGCCCTATCAAATGAATATCCACCATTTATATTATAAAAATCATAAGTGTTATATCTATCAAAGCATAAGGAGGCTCAATCTAATGAGAATGTGCCAAGTGTCTCCTAACACTCAGATCTATCAAAGCCCTAAGAGTCCTAACAAATGAAGATATACCACTTGTCTCCTAACACCCATAGGTGTTAGAGATATCATAACCCTAAGAGGCCTAATGAATGAAGATATTAAATGTGTCTCTTAACACCTATAGGATTCAAAGATGTCAAATTCTTGGGATGTTTGATAAAATGAAGACACCTAGAGGTTTCATATCTATCATAGCCCTAGGAGGCCTGATCTAATATGGAGGTGCCATGTGTATCCTAAAACATGGAGATGTAAAATTTGTTAAATCCCTAGGAGGCCTTGTAGAATCATTAAAAGGGTACATGTTATCCTCCAACCCAATCATAGGTGCCATGTGTACTTTTTAACACTCAAAATGCTAATTTATACATGAACAATTATAAAAAAAAGAGCTCCTATAATAAGCACAACCCTACCTAGATGGGATCATTCATGTGGATAGAAAGTGAAAAAAGGTATATGCCATCATAAACAAAGGTATGTTCCTATAATTGTAATTGATTACCCTCATAAACTAAATTTATGTCAAAGCTTCATAAGAAACATGAAAACCTTACTTACTTCAATGAAGTTAGCATCATTGTTATCTTTCAATTGGATGTAATTTTTCTTGTGCAAGAGTAATTCATATTTCACTTGGCACATTTCAATGAATCCATGAGGAAAGGTGGAAAAAACCAAAAAATATAGATCCAAGGCTATCTTGGAAATTTCCACCTAATTTATAGATAGCATTAGCCAATTCAATGAGGTAAAAATATCATTAGAAACTCCTCTCAAGGTGCACAATATGATGTTAAATCAATCTTAAGTGATATTATTATATCCACCTATCAACTTGTAAAATATTGATCGAGAGGCTAATTTCATAGACCAATCATTGTCATCTCATCAAGGTGCTCAAAGTTAACTAGGAAGTGGACCACCACTAAGCTAGAACTAATTATTTCTGTGGACCTAAATGGACTATGTGCCAACATGTCACCATCAATTATCATCTATACTTTATCATTTATAGGTGGTATCACATGAATGATTTGTTCTAATTATATCAGGCCATGATGGTTGAGGGTGGGATCTCATGCTACTAAGAGATGGGTCCCACCTCTCTTCTATATATGTTGTTGTGTGGCACCTTTTGGTGGTCAACATTTTTTATAATTGAAAACTTTGAATATTAATATAAGTTTTCTCTTTCTACATATAAGGTTTTTGATTCATGAATGTCTTCCAAAATTTTTCTAGTTTAATGAGTAATTTTAGTGTTATATAATTGAAGTGTGTGTTTTATTTAGGTGTATTCTTGAATTAGAATGATATTTGAGATATTTTAGTTTGTTTATTGAATTATCTAAATCTTTATAAGCCCTTATAAGTCTATGTGTGATTATAAATAGAGCTCTTGTGTGTTTAAACATAGAAAGGATTCTAGGAATTTAGCATTCATCACTTCCCTTTGAGTCCCTCCCTATGTGGCTATAGTTTGAGCCCTCATAAAAGTCATTATATAGTGGTAAACTTTTATTTAGACACATCATTGGTCTTCAAGCATTGATGTTGTTTTTTAATCCAAAAAACTTCCTTTTCTACCTTACCCTCTTTCCTTTTGATGTTTATTTCTTGTTAAGTGATCTTTCCCTTCTTTTATAAAAGGTGAAGTGAAGTGTAAGGGGATGAACTTGTGGAATTTTATTACCTAGTGTAAAGAGGTTTTGTATCAATTGGGAAATAATAATTTAATGTCCAGTGGTATCACTGCATCTCTAAGAGATATATTCCAAGTAGTCTATTAAATTTAGCCCAATACCTATAGCTCATGCCCTAGATTGTCTCAACAATAATACTAAAACAAGAGGATGGAAGTCCCCCAATTATTCCCTGAGCTTGTTCATTATACCTAATTAAACGGGTGTATTTGGAAGAATGAGATCTTAGACCAAAAAATAGCTAACACTAGAAGGTAGGTATCTCATATCCATCTGATATAAAGCCCATAGAATACAATTTGATATAAGAAAAATCTAGATCCTCCTACATGGATTATTAAATTTAGGTTTAGTAATGATTAGTTATTAATCTCACCTTTGTTATTTCATGTAAAAGATAGATATGGTAGAGGGATACTAATACGCATGGTTGACCTATCTAGTTCATTTAACTAGATCGCCCCAAATAGGCTTATCTCTATGGCTGCACCCATGTCATGGTTATTTGGGTCTTCCATTAATGTTCTTAGAGTCATTCATGATTTACCATAAAACCCATAAATGTACCTTATTTGGTTCACACCCAATAGAGGCCACACTTTTTAGGAATAAATGATTAATTATGCAATTACATGCAATATGGAATTTGTTCTTCAAAATCACAACAACAGAAAGCTATGAAAGAAAATTCAAATCTAAGAAAATACACACATAACACTGATATAATGTGGTTCACCCAATGTGGGATAGGTCCACCAAGAATATCTCTATAATATTATAAAAAAGATTACAAGACAACTCTCAACAAGAAACCTCTCACAGAGATAACTTTCTCAAACTGAAATTCACACCAGAGTTCCTGAGATGCTAAGCTACACCTCAAACTTGATCACACCGATCAAAGAGAGAATACAAAGCTTAAAATGAGATACAAAATGCAATGCTTAATGTGTTTCCCCTTACCAATATTTATAATTTCTAAAATCCCTTGAAAAATTCACCATACCATGGAGATAACCATATCCTGACCAAATAAGAGAGGTTACAACCAATCAGGATAAACATAATCCCACGATTCTCTCAACACCTTACCCACTTCTCCATAAAATGTGCCACAAATGTGGAAAGTGGTTATCATACTCAAAAATATGCACCACCATTTTTGAAAGTAAAACTTACATGTTAAAATTACCCTAGTAATTTTATTTTTACCTTATGGGTGTTGAAACAGGTTATACATTCAACAATCTCCCACTTGGAGTTCATTTATCCTTGAAAAAAATTTAAAACTCCTCCATGATATTCATGAATACCAATCAAAGGTGAAAATAACCTCAAATTTTCCAATATGAATACCTTGGTCATCATATCCATAGGATTTTGTCTTGTATGTATCTTCTCTAGATTCACCATGTTTTCCTCCAAAGCTGTCTTGATGAAATGATATTGTAACTATATGTGCTTCATCCTTGAGAGGAAAGCAGAGTTCTTAGCTAAATTTATAGCACTCTAAATATCACTATGTAATCCTCTAACTTCCTACTTATGACCCAACTCATTAAGTAACATTTGTAACCAAATCATCTCCTTGATAGCCTTTGTAGCAACAACATACTCAGCCTCTATGGTTGATAAATCCACAACCTTTTACATTCAATAAATCCAACATACATAAATTGTCATAATCCTCCTAATATAAACATCCATATCCATATCTAAGTCCACATAACCATGTAAAGTGGTGTTTGATCCACCAAAACACAATGTTGTACCCATGGTTCCTCTTAAATATCAAAGAATCCACTTCACTACTTGCCAATGCTCATAACCTAGATTGCTCATGTACCTACTTACTACTCCTACTACATGGGCAATATATGTCTGAGTATAAACCATAACATACATCAAGCTACCAACCACTTATGAGTAAGGTACCTTGGATATCTTTATCTTTTCTTCTTCTATCTTGGGACACTACTCCTTTGATAATTTGAAATGTCCTGCCAAAGTAGTCCCAACCAGCTTAGCATCCTACATACAAAACCTCTCCAAAAATTTATTCACGTACTCTTCCTAGGATAATATCAAATTCCTCTCCTTCTTGTCTTGATTTATACTCATACTAGGGATTTTCTTTGCTGCACCCAATTCCTTCATAGAAAAGGAATCACCAAGTTACTTCTTGAGTACTTGAATTTGTTGCATGTTGTTTCCTAAATTCAACATGTCATCTACATAAAAGCATAGGATAATATAATTACCATCCTGAAATATCTTGACATACATGCAATGGTCAAAATGACACCTAGAGTAACCATGTTCTAACATAAACTGTCAAACATTTTATACCATTACTGTGGAGCTTGTTTCAGGCCATACAAGCTCTTCTTTAGTATGTACACCAATTTCTCCTTTCCTTCAACCTCATAACCCTTTGGCTGATCCATATATAATTCCTCCTCTAAATCACCATCAATAAATGCATTATTCACATATAATTATTATAAGTGCAAATCTTCTACTACACTTATACCAAACACAGTTCTAATAGAAGTCATCTTAACAACATGAGAAAAAATCTCATCAAAATCAATACCTTTCTTCTGTACAAACCCCTTGACCACCAATTGAGCCTTATACCTTTTCCTTCTTCCATCCTCTTCTTTTATTTTGTATACCCACTTGTTCTACAATGCTTTCCTACCCTTGGGTAGCTTCACCAAATCCCATGTTTGGTTTTCCATGAGAGAACTATGTTCCTCTTCCATGACTTGCTCCCACTTCTTAGCATTCACCTACATTTCTTCTTCAAAACATTCTAGTTCTCCACTGTCAGTAAGTAACAAATAACTCAAATATGGGTAAAAATGTTAAAGAGCTATTCTTACCCTAGAAGACCTTCTTACTATAGGAGTGTGGGGTTCCTATGTAGAAGGTTCCTGAACTGTCTCCTTGGACACCTTACCATTCATAATATCATCCAACACTATGTACTCTTTTTATTCCTATTCCTACAACTAATCCTTATACATGAATTTTTATTTAAAGATAACATCCATAGACTAGAATATTTTTTTGTCTTTAAAACTCCAAATCTAGAAACCAAAGTCATCCTCACCATAACCAATAACGGTGCATCTCTCAGACTTAGCCTCTAACTTGGTCCTATGTTTCTTGGAAAAATAAACAAATGCCTCACATCCAAAGACCCTAAGAAAATAATAATTAACTTTATTACCAGGCCAAGCTTCCTTAGGTATGCTTCCATCAAAAGGCATTGAAGGTCCTTATTAATAAGATATATTGATATGCTAACTATTTACACCCAAAACATTAAGGGTAGTCCTACATACAACCTCATGATCCTAACACACTCCACAATTATCCTATTCATCTTCTCTGACACTCCATTCTCCCGTGGCATCCCTGGCACTATCCTTTGCCTACAAATTCCATTATATGAATAATAATAATAAAATGCTTTGCTACAATACTCACCTCCATTGTCCAACTTGAGACATTTCAACTTGAGACCTATTTCATTCTCAACCAAAAATTTCCATCTCTTGAATGTTTCTAACACATCATATTTCTTCTTAATGCAATAAACCCAAACTTTCCTTGTTTCATCATCAATAAATGTAACATAATAATTTAAACCACTAATAAAAGATACCTAAATTGGCCCCCATACATCTAAGTGAACCAACTCCAACTTATTATCCTTCTTCATAGGTCCAACCCTTAGGAACTTAACTCACTTCTACTTCCTATACACACAATCATCATAGAAGTCCAAATCAACCTATTTCAATTTGGGTAACTTGTCTTTCAAGATCTCCATGCCCTTTCAGATCATATGACTAAACTTGTAGTGCCATAAAGTTACATCTCCATCTACAACAACTAAATTATAGTGATTGACACTACTATTCAAATACAAAGTGACAAATTTTTTACCTCTTGCAACCATAAGAGCATCCTTGATAACTTTCCAAGAGTCTATTGTAAACATCACTGAATAACCCTCACTATCTAACTACCCCACTGATGTTAAATTCCACCTTAACTATGGGACATGCATGACATCCTTTATTATCCATGTGTTCCCATTCTACATATTCACCTGAACACAAAATTTCCCTACTATATTACATGGTTTATCATCACCAAGATAAACATGTCTAAAATCTCCTTGAACATAATCAATAAAAAGATGCCTATGTGGGGTGGCATGAAAAGAAGACCCGGAATCTAATACCCAAGATTTAGAAACATTATCCAAGGAAAGAATTAAATCATCCTGACTAATAGTACCTATTGTCATATTTACCTCCTTGGTCTCCTCTATTTGGTCTTATTATCCTAAAGTTCCCAACATTCCTTCTTTGTCTATCCACTTTTCCCATAGTGCCAGCACACCATCTTGGCTCTAGATTTAGATCTTCCCTAACCCTTTGAATTTACATGGTTTCCTTTACTTTTATACTTTTATCTCCCTCTAGTCTCCACTATTAAATAATTCCATGAATATGATTCCCTAGTGCTCTTCCTTTGCATTTCCTCGCTAATAATCACACCTATAACATCCTCAAACTTTAAACTTCCCTTAGTAGGGATGACATTACTCACGTCCATAGCCAAGCTATTCCAACTATTAGGTAAAGAGCATAAAATAAATAAATCCTTAACTTCATCTTCAATCTAATACCAATAGAAGTTATCATACTCACAACCATATTAAAATCATTCAAATGATTAGCTACATAACCATTTTTAGAAATTTTCATATTAAATAACCTTTTCATCAAATTTTTTTAATTAGAGGTAGAGGGTTTTTCATATGACTCCCCTAATTTATTCATCAGACCAAATATGGTAATCTCCTCTAAAATATTGAAGGAAACCAAACATGCAAGGCACAATCATATGGCTCTCAATGCTTTCCTATCAAGAAAATTCCAATCTGCTTGATCCATAGCTAAAGGTTGGTATAATTTCCCCATTAAAGGGTGATGAAGATCCTTTTGAAATAAATAATCCTCTATCTACATCTTTCACAATCCAAAATTCTACCCATTGAATTTTTCAACTCTAGATCTGCCATTATCCACCATAGCTCCCACTCAAGCTAATATCTTTCCCTATGATTCACCACTTTAGCAAAACTACTAAAGCTAGATATGATACTAGTTGTTCAGAATAAGTTATTAATTATTCAATAACATACAACATGGAATTCATTCCTCAAAATCACAATAGTAGAGACATATGAAAATAAATTCAAATCTAAGCAAATATACACCTAATACCAATATAACATGGTTCACCCAATATGGGATACATCCACCAAGAAACTCTCTATACTATTATAAACAAGAGTACAAGACAACTCTCAATAAAAAACCTCTCATAGAGATAACTTTCTCCAACTCAAATTCACACCAGAATTCCTGAGATGCTAAGCTATACCTCAAACCCAATCACACTAACTGAAGAGAGAATGCAAATCTCAAAATGAGATGAAAAATTCAATGCTTATTTTTTTCCCTTCACCCCTATTTATAATCTCCAAAATACCTTGAAAAATGTGCCATACCATGGAGATAATCATATCCCCACCAAATAAGGGAGGTTACAACCACTTGAGATAAACATAATCCCCTGATTCTCTCAACACCTTACCCACTTCTCCATAAAACATGCCACAAATGTGGGAAGTGGTTATCACACTAAAAAATATGCCCCACCATTTATGAAAGTAAAAATTACATGTTAAAATTACCCTAGTAATTTTATTTTTACCTTAGGGGTGTTGGAATGGGTGCCACATTCAACAACACTATTAAGGTGCATGTGACTTATTATAAGATGGCCCTCAGAATCCTGAATGTGGATCAAAAATATGTGGCATGTAGATGATCCCATTTGACTCTGATGGATGTATCATGTGACTAGTTTCTAAACCCAGTTGAAGATTCCATCATAGGATTAGAGGAGTTTAGAAACACCTTCTTGGTTTAGTTTGGATAAGTCATCAGCCTTCACATCTTATATCAATAGTTTTATAGCATCAAGAGATAATTAAATGATCCCATTAGGTTATTCAATGTTAGTTTATATAATATGTATAATAGGTTTACTACATTATATAGGTTTGATGCTCAACTAGCTTTAGACAAGTATAAGAATGCCCTACATCCTTAGACTATGATGTTATTGCACATTTATCCCCTCATTATGGATTTTCCATTAGAATATGTTGAGGCTATCAATGTAGATATGTAATTTAACCTCAAGGCCAAATAGAGCTTTCCATCCCAAATATAGTGTCAAATATGCTTACCTTGAACCCTATTTTTAACACCAATTAGAATGTGTCAATGCCACAACTAGTGCCCATGATGAACCAACTTCCTTTAAGGCATGATAATCCTAATCAACACTTGAGCTTTATTTCCCTAATTAATAATTAATTAGTTACTCGAGCTCACAATTAAACATTGAACCCTACCATGAACAATGTCTAAAGCATACCCGAAGAATATACCAAGAATGAGCTAGTTATCATATAACGTATGGTACAAAAGCTCAATAATGAATTCTTACATTTCCATAAGCATGTTAGTAACAATGGTGGTGAGAATTCTAATAAGGATTTCAACTATTAGAGGTGGTACCACCCTAATAACTATTGTAGTAAACAAATAGAACCCTTGTCCAACAAGCTACTTGAGATTAACATCTATGAGCTAACATTACCAAATTGGTGTCATGTGTATAACACCACCCAATATGGTGATTTAGATTATATCAATTTATACAGTGCATTTGATATCTTCCAAATATAAATGGAGGAATTCATGGTGTCCCAAGCCATCCAAATGCCACCAATCAGTCTAATGTTCTTAGTTATTTAAGATCCTCAAGCATGGCTATGGTATTAGATACTTTGGAGTTCCTAGCCAAGTTCATAATAAACCTAAAGAAGATACTAATGAGATACACACTTTCCAATAGTATTAAATAAATAACTATACCATTAATAGTCAAACATAGTAGCACCCCCTTATTACAACAACTTCTTCCAGTAATGGTGTAAACCCTCTTGATACTATAGTTAAAAATGATCCTCCACCTCTAAATAACACTAATTACCCTAAAGAGATGCATCCTAAAAATATTGGGTATAACATAGTAGAAGATGTGAAGAAGATCAAGGTTAACATCACATTGCATGAGCTTACCCAAATCATTGAGCAAAGAGACATCCTCCTAAAATCCCTAAGAGACATACCAACTCAGTCTAAGCCTAGGTCTATACACACCAATGTACTCATAAATAAGAATAAGGTTTAGGTTCCCCCTCTCCTCCTTACAGTTTGATTATTTGGGAAGAACCTAAATAATTATCTAGTGGACTCAAGAGACTCATAAAATTTCATGCATGTTGGGTTCTGTGAAAGATAGGGTTAATAACTATTAATTTAGAAAAAATAATAGTCTAGATGGATAAATCTAAGGTCAAGGTAGTAGGTAAGGTCTTAAATCTCCACATGTAGTTGGAATCTAAACCCATATTCTAATTTTTTTCTATGACCTTAAATTATAGTGAATTTAGGGATGTGTGTGGCCAACTTGTGGCTTACAAACCTTCATATTATCTTATTACATTTCTCTATATTCTTAGTATGGTCAGCCTATATAATAACCTTCATAAAGTAGGGTATAAATGGGAGGTAATGATTAGTCTTTTATCATCATATTATGAATTCTATTTTTATTGCATTGTTGTGGAGGTTACCCCCTTGAAGTGGCTTAGTAATAATATTCAAGTATTTTTCCCTTTTGGAAATTTTTGTTGTGGATCTATTTATTTTGCTCTTAATTATATGATATATATAATTATATTATTATGAATCATCTAAGTAATTTCATTACAAGTGGTATCAAAGCTTTGATTTGGGTAAGTTTTTATGATGCAGTTTTTTTGGGTTTGACATCTTGAGTAGTAGAAGGCCAAAAAAACATAACTTATGATCTGGAAGGAATTAATTTTTTTCATCATCATAGTTTTGTTCATGAGGTTTTTTACAAAATATAAAAAAGATTTTTTAAAGTAAAAAAAATTCTATAATTTTTTTACTTTTTACAAATTAGTAGTCACTGGATTCATCTCTGTAAGATGATCATAATGGTATATTCTATTGGTTCACTTTTTTGGGCTGAAATTTTTCCTTATGCATATTAACAGATGTTGGATTTATCTTGGTGAGTTAATCATAATGGTATCATCTATTGATACAATTTTTTTAGGTCATGACCCTCCTAATGTTTATATATGGCAGGGCCTAACACTCATGGTCATGAGAAAGGGCAAGAAATGCCTAAAACCCCTCACAAAGTTGACATGGAGTCAAAAAATTCTAATTTTAGTATTTCATAGGTAGTTTAACAACTTAAGCTAGATTAATAAGGCATGGTGTAGAAAGATGATATTTATACAATTAAAGGGGACCTCATAGGGTTGAAAGGGGAACTAAATAGCTTCTAGGATCAATTACAACAAATCACTGGGCAATTAGCCAACTTTTCAACTCATTAATTTCAAAATAAATCTCCAACACTTTAGTGTGGTTCTTCTCTTCAAAAAAATCACAACACCAACCATTGTATGAATTCATTATTTCTAAAAGTGGACCTACACACGTTTGATGGTAATGATCCACTCACATGGATTACTTAAATTGAAAATTTATTTGATCTACATTAGACTCCCTATTCACAAAAGGTGGTCATGAACTCTCTTTACTTATAATATAATTAGTTTATTTTGTATCATTGGTTGTGCACTCAACATAAAAAGAAGGGTCTCTTGGCTTCCTGGTCTATATTTTCTAAAGAGATGTAGCTCTACTATCAGAACAATGTTTCAAAAAACCACTTCATCCAACTAGCCAAGTTGCATCAAACTGGGATGGTAAATGATTACATTCATCAATTTTAGAATCTCTCCTTACATGTGATAGACATCATTGAGTAAAATCTAACTGACCTATTTTTGGGTGGCTTCAAATATAACATCTAATTATAGGTTCACATGTTTCATCCTAGTAATGTATCTGAAGCCATACCAAAGGCATGTCTAGCTAAGTAAATAGAGTTGATCAAATGAATAACTTGTACTAATGTGCATGAATGCACCTTCTTAACACCATAATTTCCATATCCTACTATAATGACAACTCAACAAGTTAAAGAAAAATATGCAAAAGGTTTATGTTTTAGATACAATAGCAAATGGAAAAAAAACATCGATGTGCTGAAAAGAATTTATTTTATATTGAAGGTGTCAATGAGGAGGAAGAAGATGATGAGGCTTTAGGGGTATGTTTAAAATATCCTAAGGATGAATCTAAAAATTATTAACCTATTATTTCTTATCATGCACTTTTACACATTAGTACTCCTCAAAATCTTAAGGTAGTGGGTTTCAATAAATAAAAGGTGATTATGTTAATTGACTTTGGGAGTACACATAACTTAATCAATAGTAATTTGGATACTTGTTTAAACTATTTCATTTACCCAGCTCTAGGGGCATGATTGTAGATATTGGCACAGTCAACTATTCTATAAAATGGCATAACATTAAGCTTGTTATGGGAGACTACTTGTTAGATTCCCCTATGTTTGTTATTCCCATGGGAGGAGCTGACATTATTTTGGGAGTGCAGTGGCTCACCACTTTAGGCACTATTGAGATGAATTTCCAAGAACCATTCATGAGGTTCCATTTAGAAGGTAGGACCTTTTAACTATGTGGATTATGGGCTAAATATCCACAACTATTTAGTTCTCATCAAATGATGAATATTATTAGAAAAGGTGTAAAAGGATTTATGGCACGCTTATTTTCCATAGAGGTTCAACCAACCAAGGAGTCTACACATCCTAATTTTCAAAGGGTGTTGGATTACCATTCTATTATTTTTATTGACATGCCAAAAGGACTTCCTTTAAGTAATGCACATTATCATGCCATATGGATCATTCTAGGTTGTACGCCACCCAACATCACACCCTATAAATATCCTTAAGCCTAGAAGAGTGAAATTAAAAATATGGTATAGGAGATGTTGGAGGTAGGAATCATCTGACATAGTCAAAGCAAATATTCCCCCTTGATGGTTATGGTGTAGAATAAAGATGACAGTTGGAGGATGTGCCTAGACTATAAAGAACTTAACAAGTACAACATCAAAGATAAGTTTCTTATTCTAGTAACTGATGATTTGTTAGATGAATTTCATGGTGATATTTATTTTACCAAAATATACCCTCACTATGGTTATCATTAAATTTGCATTTGCAATGAGGACATACCTAAAATAACTTTAAGAACTCATGAAGGCCATTATAAATTTATGGTGATGCCTTTTGGCTTCAAAAATTCACCATCTACATTTTAGAGTTTGATGAATACTATTTTTAGGCCATTTTTGAGAAATATTTTATTAGTGTTTTTTGATGACATCCTCATCTACAACAAAAATTGGGAAGACCATTTGAAGCATGTGAAATAGGTACTTTAAGTTATAGAACAACATCAACTTTATTCCAAAACTTCCAATTATACTTTTTGTATTGAAGAGGTGGAGTACTTGGGTCATATTTTTGCACATGGAGTGAAATTTGATCTTAAAAAATCTAAATGATGATGAAGTGGTAGGTTCCTAAGACCCTAAATAACCCTCAAGGATTTATGGGGCTAATTGGCTACTAACATAGTTTTATCAAAAATTATGGTAGTATTGTATCCCCATTCACCTCTTTGTTGAATAAAGAATCATTCTAGTAGACCAATTCAACTACCAAGGAATTTAAATAGTTGAAAATGGCTAAGTGCATGACTCCAATTTTGGCTACTCCTAGTTTTTAAAAAAAATTTAATGTGAAGTGTGACACATCAAGATATGGTATAGGGTTTATACTCATGAAATAAGGAAGACCACTATCATTTGAAAGTTTCCAACTGAATGGAAAAAATAGGTTTAAACCAATCTATGAGTAAGAGATGATAGCTATTCTACATGTAGTGAAACAATGGAGACCTTATTTGATGGGTCATCACTTTTAGGTAAAGATTGATCATGATAGTCTCAAATATTTTTTGAAGCAATGATTGTCATCTGAAGAACAATAAAAATGGGTGACTAAAATGTTAGGATATGATTTTGAAATATTTTATAAGAAAGGAAAAGAAAATGTGGTGGCATATGCCCTCACCCAATGGGATGAATCAGTTGAGGCATTGTTGTGCACCATGACCATATGGTAGGCATATTAGCTAGAAAAAGCAAGATCTAAATGGGAAAATGATAGTACTACCAAATTTGATTCAAAATATTTAGTAGGATACTGATGAATCCAAAAATTTTAAATTAAAAGGGAAAATATTATGGTATAACTATATAATATACCTCTGTAAGCATTCTCTCCTCAAACATAAAATTTTTCAGGAACTTCATGCCTCTCCCTTTGGAGGTCATTCTACATTTTTGAAAACATATCATAGAATCAAGAAAGATTTATTTTGGGAAGGACTCAATGGGGATGTCCAAAAACATGTGGTTGAATTCATGGTATGTCAATAAAATAAAGGTCAAACCATTAAGACCCTCATTCTTTTGAAACCTTTATCCATCTTTAGCTAGCATTGGGAGGAGGTTTTCATAGATTTCATTATTGGGTTACCATGATCTAAGGGTAAAAATGTTATCATGGTATTTGTGTATCAACTCACCAAGTATGCTTATTTTCATTCCTTATCACATCCATTTATTTCCAATAATTATCTTATGATTTTCTTAATATAGTTAATAAATTCTATGTTACTCCAAAGATCATTGTAAGTGAATAAGATCCCATATTTACTATTAATTTTTGGAATAAATTATTTGCATGTTTGGGTACCCAATTGGCTCATATATTATAATATCATCCTCAATTTGATAGATAAATATAGGTAGTCAATAAATGTCTATAAGGGTCTTTTTATTATATTGTTTCTGACAAATAGGATAAATGGGTTCCTTGGTTTCCACTTACTGAATGGTGGTATAACACTTCTTAAAAAAAGTATCCCTTTGTGGAATTATATGGGTATCACCCCCCGTCCATCACTTCAACTTTGATAGTGAATTTTAAGCTTCTATCTATTGAGTAACACATTCACCATCAACATGAGGTGTTAGTCAGTTTATGAGAGAATTTAGTAATAACACAAAATAAAATGAATCAACAAGTAGATCAACACCATAGTGAGAAGAATTTTGTCATAGGTGATTTAGTCTTTGTGAATTTTTAGCCATATAAGAAGATGTCTCTAAAGAAACATAAAAAGGATAACAAGATGTCATCTAGGTATTATGTCCATTATTAGATCTTGCATAAAATTGGTAGTGTGTATTACAAGCTAGAATTATCTCCATCCACTCATATATATATGGTATTCCATGTATCTTTCCTGAAGAAGGTAATTGGACATAGAGTTTTCACTTAGACTAAGTTACCTAAATTGGATGAAGAATGTCAGGTCATTCTAGAGCCTGAAGAGATCCTTCACATGCACATTAAACAACTGTGGAGTAGAGCCATTAAGGAGTATCTGATCAAATGGAAGAACTTACATTCTAAATATACAACATGGGAGGATGAAGTGTTCCTATGAAATATTAGTTTGATTCAACATTGAGGACAATATTGTTTTGAAAGGGAGGGGCATGTTACACCCTTAAACTATAGTGTGTCTATGGATATGTGTGGCTAACTTGTGACTAACACACCTTCATTTTATCATATTACATTTCTCTATATTCTTAGTATGGTCAACTTATGGAATAACCTTGGATAAGTAGAGTATATATAGGAATTAAGGGTTAGTATTTTATCATCATATTACAAACTATGTTCTTATAGCATTATTATGGATGTTTCCCCCTCGAAGTGGCTCAGTAATAATATTCAAGTATTCTACTCTTTTGATAATTATTATTGTGGATATGTTTATTATGTTCTTAATTATATGATATATAATTCTATTTTTGTGAATCATATAATTAATTTCATTACAAATGTATAAGCATTCAAATGGTGGAGATCATAGAAGCTTACGAGATGTTACTTAAAAGGGATTGGTGCAAAACCTTAAATGGGTATATGGATATAGACTTCTCCCATATATGGTTCCTTTAGAGAGGCATGGAAAATAAAATATGTGTCAAAAGAGAACCTAGGATGAAACACATGATTACAAAATATAATGTAGTTAATGAGAATATAAACATAGTATCATCTGATGTAGGTGTATATATCATGTCTAAAAAAAGAGAAAAATACAAAGTAGACAAGAGTTGTTAGTCATCAAGATTATGGTCCCTATACTTTGATAGGGCCCATTCCTAATAAGGATATAGTGTTGGGATCTTTTTGATTAATCTATAGGGTAAATGACACTTAGCTGCCTATAGGTTACTTTTTCCATGCACAAATAACCTCACTAAGCACAAAGCCTTGATCTTAAGATATAGTTTTCCTTGAATCACAACGTCAAAAATCTAAAGGAATTTGGGGGTTTTGAATTAGTATTTCATCATTAAAAGAGTAAGTTCTAGTGTAATTTATCTTACTTAAGTAAATAAAAACATAGAGTGTGGAACTTAATAGCATTTGATGTATTTAATGTTATCCCCATTCTTAGAGGGGTAAACCAGGTGGTTGATTCATTGGAAAATTATGCTATAAATATAACACCCTTATATGACTCGAGTCTACAAAATTTTTTAGTAGAGATTATCCCATGCCCATCATTACTAGACAATGTAAAAAAGTTCCAAGTCTTTGAAGATGACCACCTTATATTGACTTCCTTAATAATCAAGGAGTCTTTGATGCCTAAGTTATATGAGGAAAATAGAAATAATTCTAGAGATAAGGATTTTTATCAAGATGGTATTGTGAACCTAAAATAAAATTGGGTTATTAAAGGTATGATCTCCCTCAAGATAATTTTGTACTTTGATAGGTTCAGACACTGACTAGAAATACCAATATGTCTAGACTAGCGGTCAAGAATGATCAATTTAGGATCAATGGACTAACCCTAAAATGTTAATATTGGTCGTGACTACACTCTCACTAAGATTTAATAACTCAAAAGGTTACTGATACATTACACAAATGTCAATATTGGGCCTATGGAGCCATTAAATTCTTTGACCCAATAGTAATCATGTATGCCATCCCACTCAGATAGAATCAGAAACATTTCAAATAGGAGTAGTGACCAATGAACCCAATTCTAAAGCCCCTTATCCATAAGGAGGTTCATAATATCCTATCAGCTAGGATCATTTTCCTAGTCTACTACTTTACACGGGTTTACAACCTAGAACCCATTACCAAAAAGAATGGGGAAATCAAACTATGTATCGATTTCAAAAATCTAAATAGTGTCTTTGAGAAAGACTTTTACCTCACTAGATGAGGTAATCCAAATGGTGAGTGGGTCCTAGATATAATCCTTATCAAATGGATTCATGGGATATAATCAAGTTTTGTCAAGCTAATAAAATATAACAAATATTGCATTAAAAACCAAGTGGGGTACCTTCACTTATAAGAGAATGTCATTTAGTATTATCAATACAATGGCCACTTTTTAGAGGGCCATAAACTTAACCTTTGAATATTTGATAGGTAAGTGAATAATTATTTATATGTATGACTTGATTATTTTATCAAAATGTAGGTATAATAATATCCACCATCTACATAATATTCAAAAGGTGTAGAGGGTATGGTATCTCTCTCAACCTAAAGAAGAACATCTTTGGCACCACAAAAGGTAATCTCCTTGGTCAAGTTATTAACAAGGAATGCATTTCTAATGATCTTGAGCATGCTAGTGTAATTTATAAAATACCTCTCCCCATCAAAAAAAGAATTAAATTCATTCTTTGGCAAAATTAATTTGTTGCACATGTTCATATCTATTTTTTTCAAGAGTGTTAAGCCACTGAATATAATGTTGAAACATGACACAAAGGTGGATTGGACACCTATATCTAGAAAATCCTTTCAAGACATCAAATACACTATCATGCAAGAATCGGTCCTAGTTATCTCAAACTACATGATGCAATTTTACCTTTACTTCAAAACACACTAGAGTTGTGATGCTCACCCATAAGCTAGATCAAGATGATCATTTGATAGCCTTCATGAGAACAAACTTGAAGGATTTAGAGCTAAATTATTCTACCCTAGATAAAAACACTTATGCTTTGGTGAAGGGTGTGAATAAATTCCACCACTATATCCTTAATAATAAGGTACATGTTATTGTTACATATCCATCCATAAAATGCATGCTTGGTTAGAACAAGTTGGGAGAATGTAAAGGCCAATGGATATCCAAGTTGTAGGATTATGACCTAAAAATCAAATTGATCAAGTTAGTGAGAGGCCAAGGCCTCAATTTATTATAAAATCAAACCAATGATTACTATGGTATGGTTGGACTAGTTAGAAATAGTCTGTTAGTACTGGTATGATCTAATTATACATTATCTTCTTTATGGAATTCCTCCTCTAGGATTTAACCAAAAATAGAAAATAGATCTAAGGCTAAAACCAACCCATTAAATGCTCAAGAAGAGTCATCTTATAGAATAATTATGAAGGAATATACTTTAGAATAATATTTTAGACACCCAATTTTGGCCACAACTAGATTTTGACTAGAATTCAAATTGATTCTTACCAAACATTGAAAATTAAGCCTAGGAATCATTGAACATCCGAAATTTATTCATGCATCATTTATCAATGCTTAGAATCATGTTGAAGTATCTTGATTTGGGATACTAGCCTGTATGCAATAATAACCTCTCATGGATTCATCCTAAATCACCTTAGACATAACAACTGTTGATTTGGCCTATGGACCAATTAAGTGGGGCACTTAATCAAATCTTAAAAGAGAAAAATGCTAATCAAAATCAACCAAATATTACACAAGATTAAATTTTTAGTTGAATTATCCATTTTAAATTATTGAATATTTAAAAATGGAAATTCCAAAAATAAAAATATCAAGCGTTTTCATCATTGCCTTTATAAGTTGTCAAGCTCTTTCAAAATATCCAAAAATAACTAATTTGAGAGCCATGCTTAGTAATTAAAAATCATAATTAATTGACAAATTTTAAATCAAGTAGATTTAGTCTCAACTCACCTAGGGTTAGTTTGAACCATTCCATGTTTAAACTAAACCTTAACTCACTTTGGGTGAGAGTTAATTATTGAGGCTATAAATACAAGGCCATAACCATTGATGTTTAATCTCTTTTAGTGTAAATTTATTATGCCTAAATTCGTTCAAACCTTTGATAAAATTAGTGTTATAATGCCTAAATTCCTTGCAAGTAGTGTTACCATGCTCAAATCTTAAGCCAAGGTGCCAAGGAAAGTTGAAGCCAAAAAAGTTATATTGATGAAGATTTCTTGAACAAGCTGAGTAAGCCACTTCAACGAACCATTTGGAAATCCAAGGAAGTTAAAAGGGTGTTTTCTTTTATGTTTTAATTGAGTTTTCATAGGCATGTTTGTTACCTATGCTCTCCCTAGTGTTTAGGTTAGAGGTGTTAAGATTTTAGTATTATTTTGATTTGTTTTATTAGACTAACACAAGAATAACCTCTCCTCTACATATTCCTTATTCACATATTATCATGCCTGGTGGGACTAAGCATCCTATATGGCCAAGGAGATTGATATGTTGGTTTTAGTTTTTTTAATTGATGCATAAAAATATTCAAGTTTCAAGTTTTAGCTTCATTTTTTACATCTTTTATTTTTAAGAAAGTCACAAGTTGCATGGATCGACATTAATTTTCTAGATTGACGCTAATTTTCTAGATCAACATTGATTACAAGAATCGATCATGATATCTATGTGAAAAATAGAGCATGATAAGGAATAGGGCAAATAATGGTTTTAATTAATTTTTTCTTTCCTTCATTTATGTTTGATGATCTGTAAGTTATTCATCTAGCCCATTTCTCACATAATCTGTGAGATGTTTGGATTTTGAGCTCCTTTATTAACCATTTTTCTATTAAAATAGGCTTTGTTTTTGTGTGTTTTATAGGAAATGTCAACTATCTACTTGATCAATGTTGATTTCTACAATTGACATCGATCTCTATGAATCAATGATGATTGGTCTCTAAGGTAAAAAATCAATAACCTGAGAGCTAAATTTAAAATGCTATTTTCTCATTTGATTTTAGGCTTTTAAGCAGATAAAACCTCTAATAATTTTTAGGTCCTAAGGTGGAAAGAGAAAATTTTAATCATGGTTAAATCTTATAACATTATCTTTGGTGCTTTAAATGTACTTAGTTATTTTCATCTCTTAGTTATTTTTGAATATTTTTGAAATTATCAACAATATATTCCATGGGGCTCAAACTTCATAAGACATTTCATTTTGATGCTATAAAAATGAACTTTCACATTAGTTAAATACTCATAAGAGTTTAATTTTTATGCTTGTTTTTTGAAATTGTTTGTTTAGAAAAATGTGTGTCACGTGTATGCTCTACCCCCACCCCTTTAGGGAACTTGGGTGATCAAAAACACTCACTCATTGCATTTTATCACTTTAATTAAAAAGTGTGGAAGGAAAGTCACTAAAGCCCTTCCAAAAATCCATATGATTTGGGTGACCCCAA
Source organism: Torreya grandis (assembly GCA_037957365.1). NCBI lineage: Eukaryota > Viridiplantae > Streptophyta > Pinopsida > Cupressales > Taxaceae > Torreya > Torreya grandis. The sequence continues at coordinate 942,675 of JARHVA010002165.1, read as the reverse complement.
CATGGCCCTAAATTCCTTCTACTTGTCTTTATTTTCATGCATTTTGGTTGTGATCAGGAGTTCATCACCTCCTCACAAGTTCTATAAGGAAGTGATGACCCAAAAATTCATCTTTTGGCATAGTTTCAACCCCACTCCATGGTGGGGTATATAAACTGAGGGTGACCCACTGGTATGCTTTTTTTTAGAGGTTAAAATAATCTCATTAGTATTACTTAGCCTCAAAGCATAGGGGCAACTTAAACACCACACTACACTAAGAAATTGATGGATGTAGTGGTTGTGAAAAGGACAAGACCTTTTCACAATAAACCAGTTAACATAGAACTAAATAAAGTTCTTATGACCTAGTGTTTGCCACACATATGGGATAATTTATAAATGAATGAAAATTGATAGTTTAGATAACGCCACTTGCCATAGACATACTATTGATGCAGGGTGAGTAGCCCAAATTTCCATGTCACTATACAAACTCTTGAGAGAAGAGGGGGATTAAAAACCCTAATTTTCATGTGATTTTACTTTTTGGATTAACAACTTAAAATCCTCTCAAAATTAGTTATATAGATAGAATTTTATAGTATGATGCAACTTTGTTAGTTTTAGGATTTAGGACATTACACTTAGGTGTTTTTTGTCATAATGTCCTTTTTATTTGCATCGTCTTATATCTAAACTATTTGTTTGTCATACTAAATAAAAATGAGTCTTGTTTATACAACAATATTTTTTTTAAATAGGCATTATGCTATCTATTTTATATCACACCTTTGGCTTAAACCATTTATCAAAACATTTATTTGTGTGTGTCACTTGTTTGAAAAGGGTATCATTATGCTACCCATTTCATTCCAAGTCTTGTGACTTTGAGTCTTAAAAAACACCATTTTACATATCTTTATAGCATGATAGCATCATTACATTACTCAATTTGTTTCAAAGACTTGTTTGCTTGTGCTCAAATTTAAATCAAAACCACGTGTGCCTTTTGGATTCTATGCCTAGTACCATCATGTCATTCATTCCCATCTAGCTTGTTATCTATTTTGAGTAGCCTAATATTCCAAATTAAGTTTGAAATTAGCCTTGACAAGTTCAGATCCAAAAATTGATTGATTCATGCCTATGCCTCATGTAATTTTGGCCTAGACATCAATATTTCACTTTCAGATTTTGTAACTTAGGTTAATTCCTTACTTGATTTAAAGACTATTTTTGTGCCTAGATTTGGGGAAGTGGTCTATCTTCCATGTGCCTAAAGTTCAATATATTTTTCCAAATGATCAATTTTATGTTTAAATTGAATTCCTAGTTTGTGTCAAAGTGTTTCAAATATTTTAGATTAAATCTCTTGCCTTTTAGACCTCATTTTGTTCAAAGTCTAGATTTTGTGCCTTGTTCCCAAAAGACCTAGCAATACATATTTTGAGTCTAGCTTTTATGCCTTGTTTTCCAAAAGACATAACAACCTTTATTTATTTAAACTTAGATTAGACTTGTTTGAAACACTTTATACGTAATTTTGGAATTTTAGTTTTATTTCATCCATGTGACCTTTATGTGTAAGACATTTGACGTTAGATATTTGATGTTAGACTATTTTAGACCAAGTTTTAGCATAAACCTTTTTGGAGATACAACTCCATTTCCTAGACCATGTTAGACCAAGTTTGGACCATTTTTCCTTTGGACAGTATTTTTAAGATTTTATATAACTCTAGGCCTTTTCATGTAATGTTCATCATTGAGTTGGATATGTCTCATTACACTCATTATGGAGCCATGTACAATCCAGGTTATGATAATGTGGTCAAACAAAATAACTTTGTTCAAGACCCCTACGATGATGATGTTATTTATGAGATGGATCCTTATCTTCTTTACAATTCTCAATTTAGGGAGTAAAGAAAAGATACACCAGCCCATTATTTGGTAAACATGCCTCCATACTTGGAGTAGGACCAATATCAAACCATGCAGTACCTTACTAACATACCATTGGTTATACAACAATCAATTTTATGTTACTATGCCATCAACATATGATCCCTATTTGTTTAACTGACACTTTCTTGAAAATAAGGATGAGGTTTTTTTAGAGATATGGAGGTAGGGGCCAAGTTTATAGCATACTTCCCTAATGAAAATTTGCTTAGTCTAGTTAGAGTGTTTTTCAACATACCTTATATGCAAACCATTGAACATGCCTCTACTAATAATCCTCAAGCACTCATGTTGATGTCATATCAAAATCCAAATATTATTTTCAAAGGAAAGGGCCTCATGGAGGACCAATTTATGCAAATGCAAATAATATATTAAATTTATTTGAATCTAGTGCACAAATTTAATACCATGGCCATGTCAAATGCTCTACTCATAAATTTAGCTCCTTTAATAGTGATATTGATCAAATTAACAAGTTAATAAAATTTAGGTATATACCCATTTTCATAAAGCACTTTAGTTTGTGACATGTTCAACATCCCAACTATTAAATAAGTGTCTACTACTTGTATGCAGAACATTATGCCAAACATAATGGATAACATGCAAGTGTCTTATAATCCAAGCCAAAGTGGTTTAACTACACCAAATACTAGTATGTAATAACTGCATTTAGTTAACACCATAAATGGTTCACAATAGTGAACTCATACATCCCAACCATAAAAAATTACCTCTAATCCTCAAATAGCTACTTATTCAGGCACACAACCACAAGGATTGAGTAATCAAGCACTAACTAGTTCCTTGCCTCAACAAAACATGATGAATGCTAATCCACCTCAATGGGTGACGACTAATATTCCACAATAGGTAAAACATTATGCCACTTCAATATAAGGTAACAAATGTTCTACCTTGTTAGGTAGTGACAAATGTACCTCTTCAATTGCAGAACAACATGCCTTTACAATCACAAATGTTGTCTAATTAACAACCTATGTCCATTGGTCATATATAAATGTTAAACACATTACAAATGTCTAGTTCACAACCAGTGTTTATGTAACAAAGAGGTATTACTATCCAACAAGTACTAATTAGGAAATAATTATCATTTGTTCCAAACATTCCACAAATCCAATGATAGGGCCTTGGTCCACAATAAGTTCCCCTTTTTCAGCCAGGTTTGCATAGTTGGTAGAAAGTACCTACTCAACCTTAGAAGGCATAATACTTTACCCAAATCCATATCCTTCCATCATAGCCATAATTCACTCAAAATCAAGCCTATATACCAAATCAAAATTAGAATATCACACCATAATGCATGCAATTTAAAAAAACACATCCTAATTTATGAATGCATATTCCTAGTTAGTTCACTCATCAAACCAACATACCATAATAAACCATTCCTCCATTATGCCTCTATCAAGGTAATCCACCTTTGACCACCTAACCTCCACCTCAAGCCAATGTTCCATCTAGTTTATTGGCACAAGAATTATAGAAAATGAAAGATTTAGTTACTACCATTCAAGCAAGTAAACAGACTAAGAAGTTTAAACTAGATGATGTGTGTTCATACCCATTCAACATGGAGTATTTGCAGATACCATTTACTCTAGGGTATGAACCACCAAAATTTGATAAATACAAGGGTAAATGAGACCCTATGACCCATTTGAAAAAATTCTTTGTTTCTTGCCAACCAGTGGCTTAAAAAAACATTTACATACTCCTCTTGTTTCCTCAAAGTTTAGCATGATAATATTTGTAGTGGTTATTAAAATTTCCAAAGAATTATGTATCTAATTTTGATGACCTTTCAGACAAATTTGTGTAACATTTATCTTACAATCTTGAACATTATATTTCATTGGTAAATTTGACTTAGGCCAAATAGAAAGTTGGTGAAAGTTTCACAAGCTATCTACATTGATGGATAACACTTGCTAGTCACTTCACCCATAGCTTACCAAATAAATAAATGACTGTTATGTTTACTAAAAATTTTCACAACTCATCTAGAGATTTAATGCACACATACCTTCAAAGAGATCATAGACAAATGTTTAATAATTGAAAAGGCCCTTATTGACAAAGAGATTATCAAATTAACCTTATCAAACTAAAATTAGAACCAAAATCAAGTCCAAGCCAAGCATCAACACTAGCCCAAGCTAATAATTATGAAAAATCTAAGTAATTTAATGATACTAAGAATGTTTTTGGCAATGGAGTAACTAAATCATGTCATGTCCAAATGGTACAAACATCAACTACTCAACCAACATTGTAAACATAGCTTACTCCTCACCAGTAACCCATTTAACAAGTGTAACCTTTGTAGCAACCTAGACCAACTCAAAAAATGCATCAACCACTACCTTTTCAAACCCCTCCTCCAAGAATAAATTTGCATACTCATAGAGTATTCAATGACTTTAGAGAAACTATTGAAGCCATGTTTCACAAGCTAACCATAGCTAATCTGATTAGTTGGCTAATTTCAAAGCACTATCCTAAGGGTATTTTGTATCTTGACTGGTATAAAGAGAATCAATTTTATTAATACCATCATTTTCATGGGTATAATCTATGTTATTGTGTGAAAATGAATCTTATTTAAAATATGTTATCAAATGGAGAGATTACATTAGATAATAGAGCATCTATATCCAATCAAAACCTAGGAATCTATCAAAACCCTTTTCCATAACATAACAATAAAAATAAAAAATAACAACAATAAAGGATAGAAAAATATCAAAAACAATATCAATAGCCATGACAATAATTTTAATACTAGTAGCAATAAAAATAACATCAATTGAATATGAGGAACTAAGTCTAGAATGATTCTAATACCCAACATACTTACCACATAGTTACACATGACTAAACTAAAGTTGTAGGACATATTTTGGGAGGTCACATTTCCACCATCACCATTAATACTAGACCAAGTGTTAATAGAATATGACTATTTCTAACCAATTCCAATCAACTCATCTATGCCAGTAATCTTTCCTTGACCTAGGATTGTAAACAACTGCAATAAAAACTAGGGATTACTATTTTGGGACCTTATACTGATAACTCATCATTACCTTATGATCACAAATAACTACATAAACAATCAATATTTATCCTATATGGCCCCCTCCATCATAATTTTCTAGTAACAATGGTCTTATATCTAATCCTAATTATACAATCACAACTCAATGGTCAAATATTACCATTTCTAGCCCACAACCATTTGCCACCAAACCCATCCAACCCAATGCCCTAGATAGGAACAAGCCATTTAATATTGTTAAGGAAAATATGTTTGATATTGTGTAACAAATTAAGAAGATTATGACATAAAAATCCATTTTGCATCTATTACTTACATCTTCTATCCACAAAAACATCCTAATAGATTCCTTAGGCCAATCCTAAGTTCCAAATGACATAAGCCCAGACAGATTCAAAGATTTTTTTAGATATATAACCCTAGGCTAATAGTTGACCTTCAACCAAAGTGAAATAGCATGCCTTAACCCTCTCCATAATAATTTGTTGTACATTAAAGTTGTCATAGCATGGCACAAAGTGAAACATGTCCTCATATATAATGGGTTAGGCTTGAATATTATGTCTCTAAATCTCATCAGATATGTTAGATATATAACAGTTAATATACATCTAGAAATGATCATTATCAAGGCCTAAAACAATGAAAAGTGGGAATCATAAGGCACCATAAGCTTGATAGCTATCATTGGGCCCTTGACACATGATACACTTTACCATGTGTTAGACCTAGATTTATCATATAATTTGCTCTTGGGTAGACCTTAGATATATGAGATTTATTAAATCCCTTAAACATTGTACCATTGTCTCAATTTCTCTCACTCATGCATGGTGGTTACTATCAATGGATATTTTTAGCCTTATGAACATTGTAAAAATTTGGAGGTAGAGTATGAAAGTTAAAATTACCACTTTGGCTTAGATCAAATTCCCAAAAAGGATAAAGGTAAATAAATACTTATTGATTTACCAAAGGCCAATTGCATATACCTAGACAATCTTGATTCATATTCACATATGCCACTTCTTTAAATGTCTAATCATTTTACCATCTCAGCCAATGGTCTAGGTGAGTATTTGACACATGACACATTTTGCATTGCCAAGCTTCCATAGAACCCCATTTACTATGTAAGACCTAAAGCCAAGCCACTTTGCATAAAATAGAAATAAAAATGAAAATCCAAACTTCATAATCCAACTCCTATCATTTTCACACCAGCCACTAGTTAAGAAGAGGACCCACTTATAAATGATGAAACTTTGTTATATAATGACAAACTAGCCAATTATTACAAAAATGATAAATACCCCATTCCTAGTAAGATCATGGAGAACCAATACTAAGAAGGAGGAGGCCTCGATCTAAATCAGTAGGGAACTCTTGATCCATTCTCTATAACTCGATACATAAGAACCTATGGTCTCAAATTTATACCACATAAGGGTGACCCCATGTATCTTATTCATGTTCCAAATCCATTGACTAGTGATGATGATGCCAACAACAAAATAGACTTTGATCACAACATTTATATATACCTTGCCAATACCAATTTATTTGACACCCATGTCATTTATACCCTTACCCTAATTATATGCAATAATCCACTTCTTCTCTATCACCCTCAAATTATAGCCTAGGATCAATAAAGATCCATAGTTCCCCTTGATGAGTTTGATGAGGCCTTTTGTGATTTTCTAGGCCTAATAGATAATGTTCCATTGGGAGACCACAAACAAGGGTTCTTTATCAAACTGTATCCTACAACCTATTTTGGAGAATGGGTGAACACACTTAGCCACAAATAAATAAATATATAAATAAATAAAACATTGAGATCCCAAAGTGAAAACCTCTTTTAGGCACTTTTGGACCAGGTTAAAAGTATAGAGAAAGGCTAGTCTTCTAGTGAAAACCTATTTCAAGTACCATTAGATGGGGGTGTTCACCTTTCCTCAAACATAGCTCATGAGACCACCAATGATGAAATTACTTTTGGGTCCAAGTTCAGTTCTAAAGAATAGCATGCCTTTGACCAAATTATCCAAGAGTTTACAATAGGTATTTGTAACATGGCCATCTCTAGCATTGGGAGATTATGATTCATATTTTGTTTAGGAGTACTTGAAGAGCCAGTCTGAATAGAGGACTTTATATTTTTAGGCCAATTAAAATCATTGTCAACTATTCTATAAGATAGTTCTACTCTCCTCATAGAAGACACTATGAAAGTTAATATTTTAACTCTAGATGACCCAAAATGGATAAAATTAGGCACGTCCCTCACTAAGGAGTAATTTGAAGTCTTTACATCCCTTTTGAGGGAAATTTTTGACATATTTACTTGGGCCTACTCAGACATGCTAGGTTTGGATCTAGCCTTGGTTGTACACCACCTTATTGTACATCTTGATCCCAAACCTAAGAAATAAAAATTGTGAAAAATACATCCTTGTATTTTCGTATTAGTAAAGAAAGAGTTGGAAAAACTCTTAGAATTGAGATACATTCAATTGATCGACTACTTAGCATGGATCTAAAATATTGTGTCAGTTAGTAAGAAGCTAGAAAGAACTAGAATCTGCACTGATTTTAGATATATAAACAAGGCATCATCCAAGGATGACTTTCCTCTACCAAACAATGACATGATATTTGACTCTACAATGGGGTAAAAAATGCTATCACTTATGGATGGATTTTCAAGATTTAACTAGATCCAAATTACATTAAAAGACTAACATAAGACATTATTCACCACTCCATGGGGAATGTTTTATTATCAAGTTATGCCATTTGGTCTCAAGAATGTTGGGGCCACATACCAAAGATCCGTGACAATCATATTTCATCATATTATTTAATACTATGTTGATGACATATTGGGTAAATGTAAGACCCATGACAATTATCCAACCATACTAAAAAATATATTTAAGAGGCTATATGAATATAAGGTCAAACTCAATCCTAAGAAGTGTGTCTTTGGTATTACTTTAGGCAAATTTTTAGGCTTCATCATCTCTCATAGAGGCATTAAAGATGATCCTACCAAGGTACAAGCCATTACTAAGATGTTTCTACCTTATAATTTGAAGCAAATCCATAGTTTATAGGGCAAGATTTAATTCATCAGATGCTTCATATCATATTTGGCCAAAAAATTCCATCCATTTACACACTTGATAGAAAAGGGTGTCACATTTCATTGGGATGAAGAATGACATAAATCCTTTCCACATCTAAAGGAATATTTTGTCAATCCACCTATTTTGTTACCACCTATGCTGAGAAATCCATTTCTACTATATCCATCTTCCATAGATAAATCCTTGGGAGTACTTCTAGCTCAGCATGATGACAATAGAAAACAATATGCCATGTACTATCTAAGTCATACACTGGTGATGTATGAACATAAATATACACCTATAGAAAAATCTTATTTAGCTATGGTATTTACAACCCAAAAGCTATGACACTACATGCTTAACAACAAGACTATTTTATTTCCAAAGTAGACCCACTCAAGTATCTACTATCCAAGACAAATTTACAAGGCTGCATGGCTAAATGGATCATACTTCTGAGCAAGTTTGAGATCAAATATGTTAACTAAAAAGATATAAATAGACAACTGATTATAGATCAACTTGTTGAAGCTCCCATTGTAGATACTAAACCATTGGCTTTTCAATTCCTAGACAAGTCCATCATGACCATATTTGAAACACCTCTTGAGGAACATCACTAGAAGTTGTATTTTAATGGATCATTCACATCACATGGATTAGGGGTAGGTTTATCATTTATTATACCATAGGGGGATCTTATCCCTAAATCATTCTATATCAGCTTTCCTTATACTAACAATATCATTGAATATGAAACACTCATCATAGGGCTTCACTAAGTAATACAATGGAATATTTAACATCTCAAGGTTTATAGTGATTCTTAGTTAATCATTAAAAGAGTTACAAACCACTTTCAAACCAAATATGAAAAGCTAGTGCCATACAAGGCCATGATTGACACTCTCAAACAATATATTTACAAAATATAGTTTGAACACATACATAGGGATGGTAATAGGATAGTAGATGCCATGGCCACCATTGTCTCTTTGATCCGTCACACTGACAAGACAAAAGAATATCAATTCTTCATTAAAAATATTCTAGCACCTGTTAATGAACCTTCTACCATCACAACTATCTATGATATTATTGGTCCAAGTTATATATGGTATTTAGACCTCTTTACCTATATTCATGGCCATATTATGCTATCAGACCTATCATGCAAAGATAAAAAGGCCTTTACCCACCAAGCCTCATGATATAACTTATTTGACCTAACCCTTTACCACCATAGCTTTGATGGAACTCTAACTCATTATTTAAATTCAATATAAGCACCATTAGCATTATGGGAAGTCCATTAAGGAGTATGTGGATCCCACACTGGGTCATCCTAGCTAAAAAGCTCATACATACTAGGTATTATTGGCCAACTATGGGTGTAGATGTAGCTACATATGTTAAAAGGTGTGACAAATGTCAAAGGCATGCCAATCTGATTCATGCCTTAGAAAAAAACTAAAACCAATGATTACACCATGGCAATTTGTAACATGGGGACTCAATATCATTATAAATATTAACCTAACCTCAATTAATGGCCATAAACACATCCTTACTACTACCAAATATTTCACTAGGTGGGTTGATGTTATAACCCTCACTTACATGACTAGAAAATAAATTTTCAAGTTCATCTTTAACCATCTCATTTTATGCTATGGTATCCCATTTGACATTATCTTTGATAATGGAAAATCATTTAAAAACAAGGATGCCAAAATGCTTTATGTCGAGTATAATATTACTCAACATTTTTTTATTGCATATTACCCATAAGGTAATGGCCAAGTTGAGGCATATAGTAAAACCATTATCAACATCCTCAAAAAGAGTGTTAATAATATTGGCTATTATTGACACCTCCAAATATTTTATTCCCTCTGGGCATACCGCACTAATTACCTTACTCTCATAAGAGCCACCTCATATTCCCTAGTTTATGGCACTGAGGCCATCTTTCCTATTGACATCGAGTTACCTTCTCTACATATCTCATTGAAACATGTCCTAGATGATGAATATTACCAAGTTTCTCACCTATAAGAGATGAAGTTACTTGATTAAAAATGCATGGTTGATGTCAACAACCTTCAGTCACTATAACTAGTAGGTCAAACATGAAGAGTTCAAACTTAGGGATCTTGTTATAAAGAAAACCAAAAGAACACCATGGATGAAAAGAATAAGAAATGCAAGTTAAAAATCAATTATATAAGACCCTATATCATTATTATAAATTATGGATCTAGAGCATACAGGCTCACTACACCAGATGAGGATGAATTTAGTGAACTAATGAACATTATACACCTCAAAGATTACTTCACTTAAGAGACATGAAGTATTATTAATGAGGCACATTTCCATTATACTAAAATATTGAAATTCTTCTTTATACCATACAATATACCATACCTTATCTATTTACTAATGTTGTTCTTACCCTCCCCACCCAATCATTTGACCTTGGTTTCATTCCATTGGTTCTTTGGGCACATTTAATGAGGGGATTCAGATCAAGTTTCAGTAGTTGATTCAGTATTCTAGATAGAGGTAATATCTTGGACTAGTACAATAGTGATTTGGTATTTACATCCTTTATTTCTTATTTTATTTCATTCCCAGTGCTCTTGATATAACCACTTTTGGGTAAATCAACATTCCACTATGTATTACTAATTATAACCACCTTTGGAAAAATTAGTATCATTGACCTAGGCCATTATTTCCAAATTATAATTACTTATGGGAAAATTAATAACAACACATTTATCATGCCTTAAAGTCCCAATTTGCCATTCCTATGTCATACTATGCCATTTGTCTACTTTGAAAACTTGTTACTACCTAGTTAGATTCCTCCATTGTAAGGCATAACTGTAGTGATTGAGGTCCCAGAAGGAATATGTAGGTAATGCTCAATTTATGTTGAGGTCAACTCAGTCACCCTTTTTCCATGCTTTTGCCATTTTATGAGGATTTTTAAGGTTTGACCACTCTTATCATTTTGTGAGTTGAACCATTTAGTATCTCATAATTCTCAAATTGAGTTGAGATGCTTTGAAAATTTCAAAAAATAATCATTTATAAAATATCTTCAAAAATCCTAAAAATCACCACATCAACCACTTCTTTGCCTTCAGGATCTTGGGAACTCTCATTAATTCACAAGAAACCACTTGTATTTTATTTTCCCCATCCTTGTTGGACCCTAAGCCTTATGTTCTTGCCATTTTGTGAGTTTTATATTATGCACATTATGTATTTGAATTTGATATATTAATGACCATTTAGCTTCATTTCAACATTCTCACCATTTTGTGTGACCATTCCCATATTACCTATATAACATCAATCATGTTCTTCTCAATCATCATTTTTCTTCTATCCCATATCTTGGGAGAACTACATTTGGCCTAAATTTTATGTTGGACCTTACATCCATAGAACTATGTAGGTAGCATCCACTTGCCTTGTGCATATGGAGTTAACTTGGATACCCCTTCCTTTTATTCTATTCCCCCATTTTGTTTGTGTCATCATTTTCCTTCTTTCGAGGGGCATTGTTTATTATTTTGTTTGTGTTATTTTGTAATTTGCACTAACATTATGAATAATCATTGTTTATCTTTGTTTCATTTTGTTCTCATTATTTTATTCTATCTTTATTTTCCATTTTCTTGGTGTTTTGTCTTCCTACTTATTTACTTTATTTAAGTGTTTGTTTTCCTATTTGTTTGCTTTCTTGTTGTGCCTTAACTTAGTATCTATGCATTCATTAGATGATTCCTTACGCATTATACTTAAGTCCATCTATATTCATATGCCAACATTATCATCATGGTTTTTATCCTTCGTGCATTATTTTTACTTGATTATTAGATTACGTGTCATTCCTTATGCATATTTTGGCTAAGTTTCTATGGTGTTATACCATGAAGCCTATTATCACATGTTATAACAAAAACCATCTTAGGAAATCTCACAAGCAATGATGCCATGTTACTTCTCCTTGGCACCTAAACAATTCCCAATCTATCCAAATCATTTACCCAAATACAAAGTAGTTAAATCATGAAAGAATTTTGATCCTTGTTATTTAGGACATATATCTCCATACTAGTGGGTTGCCCAAATTCATCTTTAACCTTTATATTGGATTACTCTTACTTCATGAATATGGATTTAGTATGTAAGCCCCCTTTTCTTATTTTACATTTTATCCCACCTATAGTACTAATGATTATAACCACATTTAGACAAATCATTGTGTTTTGATCCAAATTGACATGCCAATGATTATAATTCCTTTGGGTAAATCATTGTATTTCAACCTATCTATATGTTAAGGATTATAACTACTTTTGGGCAAATAATTATCATTTTCTTGCCCAACAGGGGCATGCTTTCATTGTGCTAATTATTATAACTACCTTCGGGTAAATCATTATCTCTATTTTCCTAATTAGGGAATGTTTTTATCTTACCAATGATTATAACCTCCTTTGGGCAAATCATTCTGTTGTCACCTTATCCTTTAGCTAATGATTATAACTACCTTTGGGTAAATCATTATCTCATTTTACCTTGTTATGCTAATGATTATAACCTCCTTTGGTCAAATCATCCTTTTTATCTACCCAACTGGGGTATCTCACTATGATACTAATTATAACCATCTATGGGCAAATCAGTCTTTTCCACCCCTTTAACCTTTTGGTCCCATCCTTCTCCTTCTTTTGAGGGACCAATCATCGACATTATTTGCTGATCACTCCCTCAAGGGGGAATTTAGAGCTCATTCATCATCATTATAGCATTAATCATACAAGACCTTTTCATTCCTTGAGAAGATGTTAATGTGCCTATAACTTGTAATGCCTTCCTAAATAGGGGCAAACTATAGACACCCAATTTTAGCCAAAACTAGCTCTCGACTAGAATTCAAAATCATTCCTACCAAACATTGCAAATTAAGCCTAATAATCAATAAATGTCCCTAATTTGTTTGTTCATCATTCATCAATGATTAGAATCTTGTTGAGGCATCCATATTATGCAATAATAACCTCTCACAGATTTATCCTAAATCACCTTACAACATAACAACTATCAATTTGGCCTATGGACCCATTAAGTGGGGCACTTGATCAAATCTTATGAGTAAAAATACTAATCAAAATAAACTAGATAATTAAAAAAGTTTAAATGATTAGTTGAATTATCCATTTATAATTAATGAATATCTAAAAATGAAAATTCTAAAAAATCAAAATATCAAGCCTTTTCATCATTATTTTTATGAGTTATCAAGCTCTTTTAAAATATCCCAAAATATCTAATTTGATATCCATGCCTAGTAATTGAAAATCATAATTACATGACATAACTCAATTAGAGTTAGTCTCAACTCACCTAGGTTTATTTAAAACCCATTCCATGTTTAAAATTAACCCTAACTCACCTTGGGTGATAATTAATTTTTGAGTCTATAAATACAAGGTCATACCCATTTATGTTTAATCTCTTTTGGTGTAAATTTATTATGCCTAAATTCCTTTAAAGCTTTGGTAAAATTAGTTTTATAATTCTTAAATGACAAGTAGTGTTACCATGCTCAAATCTTAAGCCAATCAATCAAGCCAAGGTGCCAAAGAAAGGTGAAGCCAACAAAGCTCCATTGATGAATATTTATTGATCCATAAGTTGATAGAGCCACTTGAAAAAGCAATTTAGAACTTTAATTAATGTAAACATGTGTTTTCTTTTATGTTTTAGTTATGTTTTCATATGCATGTTTATTACTTATGATCTCCCTAGTGTCTAGGCTAGAGATGCTAGGATTTTAATGTGTTATTTTGATTTATTTTATTGGACTAATACAATAATAACCTCCCCTCTACATATTACTTATTCACACATATCAAAATAAGAAGCAAAAAAATTCATGACTAGATTCCATGAGTAATTGGGTAGCGACCACCCATTGAAAGCCACAACATCCCATATGATACTGTAGGCTAGATATTATTGGCCCACCATATTCAAGGATGCCCATGTGCATGTTATTACATTCCATCAATTCTAAACATTTGTTACAAAGGAAGTTCATGCAAGAATTTGCATTCAACCTATGATAGAAAAGCATCTTTTCACTCAATGGGGATTTGACTTCATTAGAGTCATTAACCCAAATTCATCAACTAGCTATAAGTTCATACTCATGGGCACTAATTAATGCATAAGATAGATAGAGGTATTAGTGACCAAGAATAACACATAAAAAAAGTGATCAGGTTCTTTGAGGGGAATATAACTACATAATTTATCACTCTAGCTTCGTTAGTCTATGACAACAATCATGCATTCCAATCAATCAATCTCATTGAATGGGCTTACAATAAAGGTATCAACTTAAGGTTATCATCAAACTACTACCCATAAAGGAACAAGTTGGTTAATTCAACCAACAAGAACCTGATCGATGCAATAAAGAAATTCATAGAGATAAGACTCATGTATTGACATTCACTACTAAATTATGATTTTTGGGTTTATTGCATCTGATATAAATATGCTCTCAAGAGTTCACCTTTTATATTGGTATTGTAATGACTTTTAATTGACCTATGTATAAGTTCATGCAAGATTACATGGAGGATGATGGGAAGACAAATGCTAGGCTATTGGACATTATTCAAATGGAAGATGTAAGAGAATAAACCCTATAAAATTTTAGTAGACATCAATACACTATAAAAATATTTTTCAATAAGAAGGAACAGGTGAAATATTTTTGAATATTAGACTTGGTCCTGTTGTGGGACAAAATGCATAAGAAGAAAAGGAAGCATTCCAATTTGGACTCATTCTAGATTGGCCCTACCATATTTATGAGTTGATTAGGTAGAATTTTTTTAGACTAAAGGATCTCCAAGGAAATGATATCCCACTACCTATGACTAGATAATTATTGAAGAACAACTTCTTAGCTATTACATCCACTTTGATCTCAGAGTATCCCTCCTAGTAAAGGATGGTAATTTATTTTACATTTGTTGTGTGTTTACTTATTTGTGTGTTTCTTTCTTATTCATTCTAATTTGTTGCTTTGGTTATGTTCTTTTGCTCCCCTATGTTATTCCTTTTATTTTTGATCCCCATAATAGTCTATCTCTACACCATAGAAATAGAAACCCATTCCCATAATGAATCAAGAATAATAGTTGGCACCAAGCACTAGTCTCTATAGCCTAAAATTTGGTATTTTCAAAGGTAAACAGGACCTTAAAAATATAGTTCAAGAAGTTGAAACATAGAAAATGGGATTCCATTATTAAAAAATATAATAGATAGATTATCATTTTTTTTACAACTAGTAAGGAAGAGGGCATCGATTCAATATTGAACATATGAATTGAGAAAAGTTATTTTTTTAAAAAAGAGGTCATCACCACACTTAAATAATATCAAAGGTCACTATAAATTCATTAAATAAGAAAAAAAGACCCATTTAGTGCTAAATAACTCATTAAATCAACCATTCACATTGGTTGCATTAGTTCCCAACCCTCACATATCAAAAATAAATAAACATCATGATTGAAGGAAGTCTAAACTTCAATAAAATATCAAGGTCTCTTCCTAAGAAAGGGTGATTTATGTAACCTCCATCACAGGATTTTTTTCTTGGTCATTAATAAAGTAAGGCCCAAAATGGAAATAAATGTATCTATACTAGGACTATAAATGCTTGAATGGCATTAGAGTAACACCTAAGCCTTCCCTTCCTCAACCAATTTTTATAAAGAAGTAAGTACCCTTCAAGAGTTTTACACACTTAAGTCAATTATAATATTGATCATAGATGAGGGAAAAGATAAAGGAGATAAATCACTCTTCACACAAGATGATCTCTTTAAGGATTTGGAGCCCAATATGTTATATGTTGAAATAGTCTTAAGAACTTCTTCCTCTTCTAGTTATGTTAAATAATTATAGGTTGTTTATCTATTTATTCAATAAAGAAAGTCCACATTTTGGTTTTTAAACACTTGGTAGTGTTTTCACGCATAGTCTCCATTTGTTGTGACCAACTTTGCCCTTTTTGAAAAAGGAAAGGGGACCTCTACACCACAAAAATATGAAAATTCTTACCCTTCTAATTAGAAACTATTTAATCCTCATGCATGTAAAAATATAGAAATTAGTTTAATCTTGATTGATAAAATATTATGTAGCACCATTGATAGTTGTTTATTATGTTTGGGCATCTTTCACATTATTCAAGTTTAAAATAATGAGTCCCATTGTGTTCCTTAAGTGTTTTCATACTTGTTATGTTTTTTAGATGCTAATTGATTCCTATAGAAAATCCATGCACAAAATTTCTTAGAATCCCCATTGGAATGTTCTTATAGCCCTTTTATCAAATAGGTAAGTGCCCATCTACTTATGTGCCTCTTTTAAGTGACTCAACCTTTTTTGTGTTTTTACAGATCCCAAAGGCATTAGATATATCAAAGCCTAGGGAGGCATAAATTAATGAGGAAGTACCATATGCACCTAATTATCTTAGAGGTGTTATAATTTTTAGAGCCCTAAAATGCTTGAATAAATGAAGAAGTGCCATGTGTACCCAATAGTGCAAAGCTATCAGAGTTATCAGAGCCCCAATAATCTAGATGAATAATGAAGTGCCACATGTACCTAGTGGTATAATAGGTGTCAAAATTATTAGAGCCCCAGGAGTCCCAAAATAATGAGGTGTCACCATGTGTCTCCTAAAACTTGGAGGTGTTAAAATTATCATATCCTTAAGAGGTCTGATCAAATAAAGAGGTACCTCATATCTCATGACACCTGGAGGTATTAGGTCTATCAGAGACTTATGAGGCTTGAACTAATGAGGAAATGCCACATATACCCAATAGTCATAGAGAGGCTCAAATGAATGAAGAAGTGTCATGTGTCTCATAACACCTAGATGTATTATAGTTGTTAGATCCTTGAGATGCTTGATTAGATAAGGAAGCACCACATGTATTCTAACACTCAGAGGCATCAAATTTATTAGATCCCTGGGAGGCCCAATTTAATGAAGAATTTACATATATCCTTTAACACCTAGAAGCATAAGAGTTGTCAGAGTCTCAAGAATTCCAATCTAATGAGGAGGTGACACATGTCTCCTAACACTCAGAGGTGTCAGATCTATTATATCTCCAACAGGCCTAAAGAATGAAGAGATGCCATGTGTCTCTTAACACCCAAAGGTATAAGAGCTATCAGAGCCTTATGAAGCATGATCTTATGAGGAAGCACCACATGTCTCCTAACACCTAGAGGTCTCAAAGAGTTAGATCTATGAAAGCCCCAGGAGACCTCTAAAAATCTCCAAAAAGGTATAGATTAGCCCATGACCCAATCAAAAGGGCCATGTGTACTTGTTTAACTCAAACAACTAATTTTTATAGGCATAGTTTTCAAAACAAAGATTTCATTTAATGAGCATAAGCCTACCTAGATGTGATAATTTGTGTGAATTACAAGTGCAAAATAAAATAACAACTACCCTCATAAACAAGGGAATGTTCCTAGAATTGAAGTTGATGCCCCTCATGGACCTAAATTTTTATCAAACCTTCACAAGAAGCATGAGAACCTCCATTGAATACTAGTTAAAAAATTCCCAAGACACCATGAAGCCTTTGGAGAAGAGAAGGGACCAAATCCTTACTTAAATGAAGTTAGCATCACTACTCTCTTTCACCCAAATGACACTTTGTTTAGGTAGGACAGATTCAGAGTTCACTTGGCACAGTTAAACAAAATCATGAAGAGAAAGGTGGAAAAATACAATAAGGATGGAGCTAAGGATATCTTGGAACTTGAAAATTAGTCTAAAACTAACATTATAAAGGTTAATGGGGTGAAATTATCATTGGAAGCTCCTCTCAAGGTGTTTTTAGTACTCCAAGTTGAACCCTTTAAAGGAGATAGTTTAATTATCTTCAATCTTAGACTAACATGGGATTATCATAAATATTGAGGGTGACCCTTAGTAAGACCAAACCTATAGATTATGGTGATATCTCCCATAATATATCAACTTAAGCTCTCATCTTAAGAATTAATAATATTGGTATGAAAAGAGATAACATGAAAACCTGAAAAGAAAACCTATTCTAAGGGTGTTGATGCACCAATCTTCACTTTTACTCTCACAACTGATCTTCAACACACTTTGTGAACCTAATTAAAGACAAGTAAATAAATAAGATTCTTGAAAAAATCTTAAAAATTATTATTTCATCTGGAGGTTATGTGGAAAGTCTACAACTTGAAGGCAATGGAACGAAGATTTACTTGAGACACTGCCAATCAACTCACTCTTCAATACAACTACCACCTCTCACAACTTCACATGACTTGCATAGGATGATAATATAAAACTAGGTGAAACATAAGACCTAAAAAACAAGATGAACATAATACTTCTCTGCAAGTCAACAACCATAACATAGACTAATGCTGATAAGAAGTTTACAACTAATCTTTCCTTATTGATTCTCAAGGCTCAAGATATAATTTGGCAGAGTTTTGATACACCCAATTAAGGGATGACAAACAAAGGATTCAAGGCTTTAATATATAGAGTTGTATACAATAAATATAAAGGAATCTTGGCATATAAGTGTAATGAATAGGCCATAATGGTTATGTAGCAATTACAATAGTCTTCCACGCTCCTCTATGCATTATTTGGGTTGATAGGTACCTTGAATGAGATTTTTGTACTAGTAGGGTCTAATTTTAGTAAATTTTAACTCATGAAGAGCCCATGCAAACCATCCTTAGTCAATTATCTCTCCCCTCATCAATTATCAAACATTTAAAGAGGTTTAATTAGGCCTTTTCCATGAGACATTAAGTAGTTTCCCTCATCTACACATTGGTCATGTTCAAGAAACCACCCAAAATTATTCATAATTCCAATTAATATGGATTTTTATCTCCTAAATGGGTATTTATATATGTATTAATATGTAAAATTAACTCCAAAATGGCCTTGTATGCCCATGAGATTCTCTATTTTGTTGACTAAGTAGGCCTCATGGACTAGTAGCTTAATTTTTGCTCATTCACTATGTGGAGAATCTTGAGGATTAAATCAAACCTTTACTATATCTAAATTAACTTATTTTAAACCTAAATAAACCTTACATACTAGGATATATACATTTATAACATCCCATACTTGTAATCTCACTTCACTTAGATGACTAGGCCATCTTCAGTAGCTTCTACAGACTGGCTAATTGGTGGAGGTTTGAAGAAGCATTTCTAGGAATTTTTTTTGGACATTTCATAATTTTAGAGGATGAAACAAGCCTCAAACCATCCCATAAAATAATTGGTAACCTATGACCAAGTTTTTCACTTCATCTCCTACTAAAAAACTTGTAAACTTGTAGTTTCTAGAGGTGTAAGTACATTGTCCATACATAACAATATCATGATAGTAACCTTCTATAAGTGACTACATGACCCAATTTTTTTCCAAGTGATTCAAATGATTTTGGATGAATTTTATCGTAAATCTTTCTAGTTAGGTATTTATTAGGATTTTAATGAGGTTTAATAGTGTCTAAGACTCTTAACAATGGTTCATAGAGGTTAGGATCTAAATGTCTAACCCAATTTCACTAATCCCTTATAGACAAGGCTCCCCACATCTCCTAAAGTGCTTAGCTCCCCATGTGGAATTTGTGTATATTTTTGATCATGTGAATTTTCCTCTCAAGTGAGAAACATGAATTTTGAACAATATTGAGGTGTCTATAGGCCAAAGGACCAGTTGTGGCATCTCCCCTATAAACCAACATGACTCACACATCTAAAACAACCTAATGATCATTCCCATAAAGGTTTGATGTGACCTATAGTATCCTTTTTTAATATGATCTATCATTTAAGTGTAACTATCTCTTTAAAGGTGCTAGATCAATAATCATAAGTGCAAGGTTTCTGAGTTTTGGTCTTAACATAGAGCTATGAGGCACCTAGCCACTATTCTTAATATGAGAATCACCCTTTGGTGAAAAACTAGGGACTATAGAGGGTATTACCCTTGGATATATATATTTTTTTGAAACACTTGGATTGAATTATGCATTCCCCAATCCTCATTAATAGGAGAGTGTGCTTAAGAACTTATGGTGTGTTTTAATCTATCATTAAATACCCCAAGAATTATGAATTCTAATAGATAAATTTGGTGAAAAACTAATCTAAAAAGATGAATCAGCCACTTTAGACATAATATGATAATTTTTGGTGAAAAAATGGTGTAAAAAAAGTATAACCCAAGTCTAATGTGTATAATGTAGATAATGACATTGTTGGTGTAGGCCTTTTTCCTATGGGTTTTGGCTACATGGCTACATTAGATTGCTTAGGGCTATAGAGGTCGTTTAAAAAGATTAGTACCAAATTCACTAGAATGTGGGGTTTTAATATCTATCCAACTTATAAATACCTCTCTCCTTTTATATTATTCATTCAGTGAGCTTAGATTCATTGAGATTCTTAGTTGTGAGCTATGACAGCTTTGAGAGCTGTGAACTTCATCTCTTTGTATAAGCAGTTCATCTCTTTTATTGAATACTTTGTGTTTAGTTTTTTCTTTATTCTAGATTTATTGATTTAATAGTTGTGTGTGTTTGCTCTATAGTCATGGTCTTGGATGTCTAATTCTGGAAAACTCTTTCATGGTATCAAAGTTCTAGATATCTTATATCAAACATCATTATTTTTTGTTGTTCATTATTGAAATCTTGAGTAGTTTTCTATTTTGTATTATTCATCAATTTCAAGCAATTTTTTAGAGGGTTTATGAAAATTTGAGGTTGTTTTGAATTAAAAAATTGTAGGGGTCATTTTTGAAAAGAAAATCCAAGTTATTACTGGTATGTTGGCCTTTTGCATTGGTTGTATGAGTTTGATTACAGATCTACCTAGAGTTTGGAAAGTTTAAGCATAGACAAACTGTGCTCATGGAGTTTCAAATCTAAGAAAAACCTTTCCAGATCTGGAGGTGGCATTTGGCATTGAAATATTAGAGTTTGGCATTGAATTTGATCTTGGTTGGAGAGAGAAAGAAGAGACCAAATTATTAGCATCATTCTCTTCCAATATTGCATCTTAACATTTTATGCTCATTTATTTATGAGCTAAAATCTTAGATCTTTCTTTGGTATTTTTTGAGAGTTTCAGCTTAAGCATAGGCATCTTACACCTTTTTTCCTCAGCCAAAGCATTGGACCCTAGGATTGGTAAGCCATTCTGTGGAAAGCTACAAATTTTCAAGAGTCTTGAATCTATGGTGCAAGATCCAAAGTTTGGATTATTATTTTTTAGCATAGCATTAAGATTTAGAGAACTATTATTTTGGCATCTTTCTATAGCATTGGATCTGTAGAGAAAGAGGCATTGGATTTCTTCTTTTCTACCAGAGGTGTCTCTTTCTAGATCTATAGAATCTTGATGTTAAATCTAAGCTTTAACCAGTAGGAGAGAGGCATTGTAACATATGCTATTGCATTGAGTTTTATATTATGTTTATAGTGGATATTATGAGACATGTTGATCAGATCAAAATTTTTTTTGAGTAAAGTCATTGACATCTACTTATAAATTTTTTTACTGTGGTATTTTAGATCTATAGTGGAGAACAAAACATCTACATTGAAAGGAGATTTGACTCCCAGCTACTATGTGGGAATTCCCATCTGCTTGCTTTCAAGGTTCAATCTATTGGTATATTGGGATATTTATGGATAAGCATTGAAGGAAAGCTTGGATAATATACTTTCATCCCATTTTGATAAATCTGATCTACATTACAGCTTACATAGCCTCTCTTCTTGTAGTAGTGGGATGTTGAGCTTATTGATCCTCCATTTCCTAATGCAAATCCACATCTGAATCCAAAATCATATCTACATTTCTATTTATAGACCTACTGGTGGTGCATACCTAAAGGACATCTCTTTGATTTGATAAAGAAGCCAAACCTAAAGTGACACCTCATTATCTTCTAATTCTCTTTGCTAAAATTCAAAAACTGTCCTAGTATAATTAAAAAGAAAAACATGTTTTTATTTTGATTAAATAGCTTTTTATATTTTTTAATTAAAACCCCTTTCAAGAGGATTTCTCTAAAAAATATACATAAGGGTGATTGGGCAAAGTTTTTTTTTAATTTTTTTGATGTTAGGAGGTCCACAGTTCAGTGCCGATTCTAATGACTAGCTGGAAGGCTAGGTAACCCCTTAGCATCAGGTGAATGTTAATCATTTAGTGCAATTTTTATTAAAAATAATCTATTTACAGGAAATCATTTGATTAATATCTTACAAATAATAGCTCAAAATTGAGTGTCATCTTTTGCAAAAGTGCATATTTTTAAATTTCCCACATAGCTATCCCATTTACAATGTAAAATGCACTAAATTATAAAGTGCCAAAATTTGGGGGGGCTACTTGACTTGTTCACACATTTACTTATCATACAAATACATTATCGACATAGTTTTATGTCTTCCTGCTTGGCCTATTTGTAGTTTTCATTTATGCCAATTTAGTGGATATTGCACTAATTTCTCACATTTATGAACATATTGTCAACTGAGTCTGACATCCATTCATTGAGTTGTGTTTTTTCACTCGTGCATTGATTGTTCTTACTTGTGTGGATCTATTTTGGTTAATTCCAACATCCATACTTAGAGCATACATTGGTACTCAATCATAAGCACATATTTCTCTTTCCTAAGCATGTTTTGTAATTACAAACATAGGGGGATCATTTTTGATTGTCTTGGGAGATTGTTGTGGACCCTACATTATTTCATGCACACATTCAATTTTTGTAACTATTACCTATGCCCATTTAGTGACTACTTGCATAGATTGCTCTTGTATTCTTAGATGGATTATCAATAGATATTGACATCTATTTAATCATGCATTATCACCTATGTACATATTGTTCTCATTTGATTAAACTCATTTTTTATGTAGTCCAAAGTCCATCTCTATAGCGTGCATTATTACTCTTAGTTGTGGTCGTGTCGACTACACTTGAGAGATACCAAATGAAGAGAGTTTTTTTAATCTCAAATGATTCTTTTTGGAAAGGACAACTATGCTTTATGGTGTATGTACATGGAAAATTCACTCAAGAAATGGGAACTTATTCCATTCTTAAATGGATATATTGTTACTCCTATTAAGCTAGGCCAATATAATGATTGGGCTAACTCTTGTGACTGTGTCCATGGTCACTTATTGTTGCATGTTTCATGGGATCTACACCATCATGTGGATAACATAGAGTGTCCTTCCACTATTTGGATCACTCTACAAACTCTTTTTAGAGATCCAATTGAGACTTATGTTACACCTCCTCCTCCACTACCTATTGTCTCTTTAGAGATAGTTGTACTCTCACCTCCTACTTTTATTCTCTATGATGACACATTCTAGGTGGATATTGCTCTTACTTCTATCAAGCCACCAATACAAGATGATATTATACTATACCTCAGTTATCTCATTATTTATTCTTCATCTATTCCTATGCAAATTATTTCTCTTTTAGAGCCTTCACAGACTTGCACTTTAGAGGAGTCTATTATTTCTAGTATGAGTACACACATTGAGAGTATCGATGACTCATATGTTCCTAAGGATGTTTATCTTGCAAATTTGAGTTCTTCATTTTTAGATCAATCTTCAATTTTAGTGGTTATTGAACCATGCTCTCTTATTCACATGGACATTCTTTTAGTGAATGTTCCATGACATTCTTTTGATTGGTTCACTTCAGTGGTATTACATTCAGATTCTATGCACATTCTTGCTAGACCTATGCCAAAGATATGATTTGGACCAAATTCAAAGATCTTCTTACTAATGCCTTCATCTTCCATTGTGGTATGGGCAGATTTTTAGTACACACATCAAGTTCTTCCTTTGCCAAAGGGAAGAAACATTGTTTGATGCAGATGGAGCTTCTATAGTATTTAGATAGAGGATCTCATCATCGACCTTCATCATAGTGCAGGAATGTGTATGCAACTGTAGATCTAACTATGTGACTATGTTATGACAATATGAATTAGGAATATGGATTCAATTGGATATAGGATAATGTTGGTGGAATTGGATAGGGGTGGCACACACTAGCATCCTTAGAATACACCAATGTTTGGTAAGGATTTACACTCTATGATTGATATAAGAGTTTTCAATCTATCATGAAAATAACTATATACCTTTCTCTTCACCAAAACCTAGCTCAATAGGTCATATGGATAAAATGGAATAAAGAAAAAAGGGGTTAAAATTTGAATTTGTGCTTGATCTCAACACCCCCTATGTTGAGCACTATTTAATACCAAAACTCTAAAGAGGGATCAAACTCCATGTTCTTCTCCCATCCTACAGTGGTGTGTGTAAAAGATTGGTGAAATATGTTAATTTCTAGTGCAATCCTGGTGTGATTATATGCTTCAAAAATGACATGTGATATTAGAGGTGTATTA
Source organism: Torreya grandis (assembly GCA_037957365.1). NCBI lineage: Eukaryota > Viridiplantae > Streptophyta > Pinopsida > Cupressales > Taxaceae > Torreya > Torreya grandis. The sequence goes on along the minus strand of JARHVA010002165.1, from coordinate 917,872 downwards.
AAACTAAACTAAGGGCTACTTGGGTTATGTGGACTCTTAATTGGGGAAAATAGGTATTTTTTTTCTCAATGTGTAGTTAGATGTTATGGTGTTTTTCAATCATATAAAATCTAATGGATAATGGATTGAAAATGTGGATTTATAGTGATAATTTTAGAATTAATTTGGGTGAGGCTTGTGAAACATGTGAGATGACCCATTTAGAAAATTTAAATTTGAAAAAATGGATATTATTTGGTGGGAAGATGCAACATGCAGAATTTGAAGTATTAAGGAGTGTAATAGTAAAAAAAGAGTCATCTTGTCTGAAGAGTAGAGACAAATAAACTAGAAGTGTGGATTAGACTAAAATTGAGATTAATATATTTAGGACGTATAATAGGGATATTTAGAATCAAAATTTGTTTAAGAGGTAAGAGTCATCCATATAAAAACTAAAAGAAGGGTGCTCAATGATCATGGAAATAGGCATGAGCTAAGTGTGTATAAAGAGTGGTCACAAGTGAAGGTTTTAAGTATGGAGGGAGTGCATATGAGCTTTGATTTAATATGAAATTGAATATATTTATCAACCAATCTATCCTGAAAGTACTAGTTATTAATATAATAGTATTGTAAATGTGATTGCTGACAACAATTACACTGAATAACTTCAAATTAGAAAATATATCCTGGCTAGTTTTCCTTTACAAATACCTAAAAATAATAAAATCTTGACACATAAATAAATTATTACCAAGAATAAATATGGTACCCCACTTCTTTTGCATAACCTTTTATTAATAATAAATGCTAAAACAAGCCAATTACAATAAATTTACATGATAAGAAAAACCATAAAGTGAATGCTAAATTAATAAATTTATTTAAAATATAACTAAAATAAAAATAGAATCCTAAAAATATACTTTAATATAATTAAACTTAAACTCAATAAAACAAGGTTAACTCATTGATAAGATAAGGCCGATATACAAGAAGCCTTTCTTAGCAAGTAAACAACTCATACACACTAGACAATTTAGGCATCCCAAATCCCTATAGAATTGGGAATTGACTAAAATAACTATAAATTTAGTTAAATTATATATGAAAAAAAATTCCCCACCTCTTGGAGATGAATAATAAGTATTTTATCTTAGTTATCACACTCTAAATAACACAATTAGCTATTTTTTAGGAAGTTCCTAGAAAGTGTTAAAAATTGACCAAATAATTAATATAGGAAATAATTAAATTAAATAATTTTATAAAACTAATAAAACACAAAATAAACTAAATATAACATTAATAATCAATTTCACATATTAGAATCATGCTCAACATTTCCCCATTTGATGCAAAGAGGAGAGATGCCTATAATTTCCTTAAGTCTTGAATGAATCTTCATCAACAATCCCTTGGTGAAAATATTAGAAAATTGATATTTAATTCTGACATACTCAATGATAAAATATTTATCATTAACCAAGCTTTAATAAAGTGATTTTTGAGTTCAATATACTTAATTCTAGCATGGAAAGCTAGATTCTTGGATAATTGTATTTACCCATTATTATCATAGAAAATATGTGTTGGCTCAAGTTGAGCCTCTTTGAAATTAGATAAGAGTATTCTAATCCATATTATCCTTATGTTAACTTTGATGTAATGGTTGTATATTCAGCTTTAGTAGGTAATAATGTAACTTTAGCTTGTTTCTTTGAAGACCATGAAACCAACCCACTTCCTAATATGAAGTAATAACATGAAGTTGACTTTATGTTATAAATAGATCCTCCCCAATCTAAATTTGTGTATCAAATTAGAGATAATTATATTACTAGTCTAAAATGAACACCATTATTATAAATCAATCTTACATATTTTAAAATTCATTTCACTACTCACAAATGTTTGAGTGACGAATTTCCCAAAAATATAAAAACTAGTGAAACCCCATAATTGATATTAGGTCTTATCATAGTGAGATAAATCAAACCTACCACCATGATTATAAAAGTATTTTCATTATATGAATGAATCCCATCCTCTTTCATTACATTTTATCCATTTGTAATTGGAGTGTCCATGGGTTTAAAATCTTGAATATTGTACTTATTTAAAATGTTTTGGACATATCTAGACTGACTAATGATTACTTCTTATTTATTTTGATGTAATTCCATGCCAATAAATTACTTAATTAGTTTAATATTAGTCATATAATTTTTTTTATTTCATAGCTTCTTTGAAGCTATTCAACATATCAAAGTATATTCATTAGCTGAATGAATCCCATCCTCTTTCATTACCTTTTATCCATTTGAAATTGGAGTGTCCATGGGTTTTGAATCTTGAATATTGTACTTATTTAAAATGTTTTGGACATTATAGATTAAATAATGATTACTTATTATTTATTTTGATGTAATTCTATGCCAATAAAGTACTTAATTAGTTTAATATTAGTCATATCAAATTTTGATTTCATAGCTTCCTTGAAGCTATTCAACATATCCATAGATCTACCTATAAATATAAAGTCATATACATATAGATAAAAATATAAAACATTAAAACCCAATGTATGTAAAAATTTGGTTCATTTTGACTTATTGCAAAGCCTTGATACAATAATCAACTATTAATTCTAGAGTATCAAGCTCTTGGATCTTTCTTCAACCCATAAAGAGCCTAATTAAACTTATATACTAAAAATTATTTACCCTTTATTTAAATTATCATGGCTACCCAAAATATAATTATTATTTAATCATTCCATTTAGGAATGCACTTTTGACATTTATTTGATGGATTTTCCATCCTTTATGAGAAACTAAAGTAAGCATTAGTTTTATAGTATACTTTTGATAAAAGTAAGAGAAGGGTTTTAGAGGGTGTTAGAGTGAGGGTTTATTATTTTTCCATATTTATTTTTTATGGGATTTTTTACCTCACTTTGAGTTTTCCTACTTTCATGAAAAATCTTGCTTAGGTGTATAGTTTGACTAGATGACTAAGAAGTAACTCCTTTGATTGGCTGTTTTAGGTATGGGAGTTACTCCTCTATTCTCGGCTCTATTGACCACCTTTTATGGAGGGGTTACTATTATATTATGAGGGTATGTCAACCAAATTTTATTAATTATTTACCTAGAACTCTCCTATAAGTATATATCACTTCATGATATTTTTAAGTTAATGTAAGATTGGCTTTGATCCTATTTTTTTTTGTGCAATATTCTCATGTATTGGTTTCATTTACTTTCAACTACATTGTGGCATGTACCTACTTGGTTCATGTGATCACTCTACTCATGTATTAAAATTATATAGAACTTAGAATCAATAATGATATGGTATAAAAGCTAAGAACATAAGAGTATCTCCCATATCTAGACTAGTTGGTGAAGAGAGTCACTTCTTAGTCATCTGGTCAAATTGTACACCTAAACAAGCTTCATGAAAGTAGGAAAAATTCAAGTGAAGATAAAATATAAGTCAAAACCTAAATCCATAATTAATGGTAATGGGAAAGCAAAGGATTAAAAAAAAGAGAAGAAAAAATACAAGGATCAAGAGAAGAAGAAAGAATCAACCTCTATGAAAACAACAACTAAAATTTCCTCTTCCAATGATAAAACTAATAAAGATAAGGTTAAGTGTGCCCATTGTAAGAAAAATGGGAATGATGAATAAAAGTGCATGAATAAATAAATGTATTACTTAACTCATCTTATATAAAATAAAAACATAGGTGTTCCTGAGTCTATCAATAAAAAATCATCAACTCAAGATTCTTCTAAGTCAAAAGGTAAAGGTAAAAAGAAAGAAAAGGGAAAGACTCTTGTAGTAATTGTAATTCTAAGCTCTTAATGGTTTATTTATTTAGATGATTCATAACACATGGGATATTAACAAGTTGATTTTTCTTACTTAGAGCCTTGTAGCATGTCTTCTATCACTTTGGATGATGACACTTCAGTAGAAGTTGTAGGAAGAGGGTCTATTAAAATGGATGGAGGAACATTCAATAATATTATAAGTGTTCTATCACTTTCAACTAATCTCTTATCAGTGTACCAAATAATTCAAATAAAAAAGGGCATGAAGGTATCATTTTTACCACATCTAGTCACAATCAGAGAGTTACATAATGATTCTATAGTGGTAGTGGGTAGGGTAGATCACCAAGATAGGTTATACATTATCACATTTTACACTTGACTCTTCTTCAATTGAATTGATAACTCATTCATTTGGAGTTATAAAAATTTGGCATGAGTGATGTGGCTACCTAAACTACCATTACCTAAAACAAATCAATAAGAATGATATGGTCATAGGCTTATCTCATGTCCATTTATCTAAGGGTATTTGTGAGGGATGTACCCATTTATTAAAGGAAAATAATGGAGGGATTCGCAAGAATTGGAGTTAGGACATTATTGAGGACAAAATACCCACATCTCTTGAAATTAGGGGACCCTTGAGATAACTTGAAGCTTAACCTAAAAAACATGATGTGTTGAGATCATTACTAAAATTTGAAGATCATCCACTTTATTAAAGACATGCTTATTAATTTTCTTTTACTTTAAGTTTATCTAACATTTTTAATAAATAATTTTCATATCTATTAGTTTTATGTTCCATGGTGTTTTTTTGAGAATTCCATTTTCTAAAACCCTAGCACAAACCCTTAGTTCAAATTTGAATATTGGTGAGAAATAAATTGGTAGGAAATTTTAAAATCCATTTTGGACTTAAGCATAAATTTCATGTTTAAAGATTAATCATGTTTTTTAACATGACTAAAAATTATCCTAAAAAATTCTTGGTCCTTTTTATTATTTCCCTCTTTAATTCCTTATATTTATAAGTCTAATGTCAATTTTGCAGGGTCCCTTTTAATATTTCCTAACTTGGTCCCTTTGATTTATAACTTAGCCTAAAGTTTTAATCCTAAGGCCCCATCATATTTATTAATACAAATAAGATCTTATCCCTAACACCTTAGCCTAAGTCTTCTATGTCACCATGGGTTGTAACTTAATTTCCTTACTTTTGGAAAATCTAATGGTCCACGGTTCATCATGGGGCTTGATCTAATGGAGCAAGGAAGACCTAAGATTTAAATTAAAAAGCATGTATCTCATAAGATATAATGATTTATGTTTCATCATGGAAGGGTGATCCAATGATGTGAAGGCCCTAACAAAGCTGAGACCTTAGCCTACATCCAATAGTCCTCGCTTCATCATGAAAACCTAATCAGATGGAGTGAGGAATAGTTGAAAGGTCAAAGGATCATGGAGGGCCCATAGAATCGACACACATCACTCTAAAATTAAAATATTTTAAACAAAGGGGTCCTATACATTAAATTGAATCAATAGTGTGTAGGTACTTGGATTATTATCGAATGACTCTCATTTCATTGTGATCTCTAATTGAATAGAGCGAGATGAATCCAAAGACCTAGAAAGCAATGTCAACCACCACATGACATTCTCCCATTTGAACATAGGGACTTCATGAGCTTAAATTTGACACTCTCATGAATGCCATTTGATGTCTACAAGGCCATCATTGACATCTGTAAAGCCATCAAATTCAAGCTCATTTAACCTTTTACTCAGATAAAGAATGAATTAAATCATGTCTTTCAAAGGGTCATTTCAATTATATACTTTAATAAACTTAGCATAAAAGGATTTAACTTAAGTTTTATATGTTTATTAATATGGATAAACTTAGCTTTTAGGTTTTATCCTAAGTCCTTTACATGGCTATGCACTAATTAACCCTCACATATATTTTAGGATACAACGGTATGTGTTTCATTATAGAAGGATGATCCAACATCATGAGGCTAATTTACATACAATGGTTTGTACTTAATCACAGAAGGATGATCCAATGGTATGAAGATGTTGATGACTTTTCAAAAGATTGCAGGCTCACCATGTGGCTAATGTTCATTCAAAAAATGACTGACATAAGATACAAAGTTCATGAAGGCCCATGGAGATGCCAAGTGTCATAACTATGAATCTTGGTACTAAAAGAACTAATCACAAATGAGGACTCAAATCATGATCAATGGTTTATGATCATTCATAGGATCTTGATCCAATAATTCAAAATAAAAGGGGGGCATTTCTTAAATGCCAATGGCTAGTGCTCAAAGGAAATTATGAAAAATGCCATGAAAGGTCCAGATCAATGCCACATAATGCCATGCAAGCAAAAAAAGATAAAATAAGAGATCTTATGTGCTAAAAAATGCAAAATTATAAAAACAAAGGTCCAAATCAAATCCAAGGCATGTATGCACTAAAGTCTAGATACATCCTTGCTAATAAATATCTAAAACCCTAAACCCTACATAAAAGAGACCCTAAGTGGATTTATTTGGTTACAATTCAATCCAAGAAAAGCTTAATTGCATTTTTAAGCATAAAATATCTATCATAGAGATTGATTGATATCCATTAGTGAACAATTTGTAAGCAGAAGCCATGATAGCTCACAAGTAGTAGTTAAAAGAGGAGATAAAGCTCTATCTATCCATGGATGATAAGGGAAGTGTATTTAAATACATTGAATTAGACATCACAACCCTAAAAAATGGAAATAAGAATTGGTTTGAACTCTTCTTCATCATAGAGGAACTACAAGCCATCACTAAGGAGTAGAGAATTGCCATAGTTAGTAGGAAGCACTATGACCTGGTTGTAGTTCATATATCCAACCTTCATTATGCTATTTCCAAACTAGAGGTAATTCACTGCATTGATATTCTTACTCCAATTTTTGTAGACTTTAGGATAGACAATGATTGGATCATCTATGAGAAGACTTCTAAGAAGGTAGCCTACATTTCCCCTCTAACATTTAAGAAATACTATAAGCTTTCAAAACCCCAGGTGGACTTGCCCAAAATAAAGGAGTGGACCAAAAAACATGACTTAGACACCATCCTCAGACCATGGTTGTACCAAGGAAACCATGTATTTTGGGAATTTGAGGGAAGGATCCCAATTGTCAAGTTTAGGGAAGGGATCAAGGTAATCATAACCCTATTAAACAAAGCATCAAGATCCCCCTTAACCACATATGTAAATAAGACCTAGGTGTCTTATGTATATTTAATGTTAGAAGAGGTCACCCCTCTTATTGGAGACTTGATTAGTATTCACCTAGGGCACCAATTTATAACCATCAAAAGGAAGACTAGAAATCAATTCTTCATCATCTCTTACTTGTTGATGCCCTAATTATTTCCACTAACTTCCCAAGTAATAAAATTGGTCTCCTAAAGGTAGAACCACCATATCCCACAACTATTCAAAATTACACATCTTTAAATATAGGAACCACATGCAATTCATCTATGAATATGTCTATCCTACTCTAATGAAGACCATCATAGGTTTTCTCAGGCCTAGGGTTCACCCATTGATAAAGAAGTATGTAAAGATGATGGGAAATATCTTGTTTTATCTAGATTACATAGTAATCCAAATTGAGGTAATCATGTACTCACCCTATAGATTAATTGTGTATGTACCTAGTAAGCAAGAAGATTAAGAAATTACCTCCCAACTCATCAATGGTGTTGATGGAGTTTATAAAGAGAAGAGGAAGGGCCTTCCCCATCCCTTTCCTCTAATCATTGGAAGGACCATGTTATAAGATGGGAAGAAAGTGGATATCATGTCCAGATATAGGGACTCATTTGGGTTCTAATTAGATGAGCTCAAAATGTGGGATCCCAAAAATATAATAGGCAATCATTTGAAGATGAAATAATTGCCCAAGCTAGTATATGTGCATCAACTCAGTGTCCATGACACCATATATATCAAGTCAAGTATATTTTAAGAAGTTTTGATGAGGCTCAAGGGGTATAATATTAAGCTTGAGTATAGGTTAACAAGTGATGATAAACTAGTAAGAGAGTTATGGGAAATATATCCTCTCCAATATCAGTTTTTGCCTAAACCTTCTAGGCCATCCCAAGAGAAACCTTAGTTGGAATAACCATAACCTCAAATAAAAATTAAATAAGGACATGGCAAAGAAAATATCTAAGAGAAAATTGGAGAAGGACCCTCATCTTTAGCCTTTCCCCAAAGGCTACCATCTCTAGTTGAACATTTAGACTTGATTGCCCTAGAGCCATATGAAATAGTTGAAGGTGACCTCAGAGATCTTGCTGAGGCATATGACATCAATGAAGAAGAGGAAAAAATTGAAGAGGCTCAATACCAAGTAGGTGATCTTGGAGAAGAGAATTGGAAAGAAGCTATTCTTGATATAGTCCTAGTGGCACCTAAGGAAAAGAGGAAAGCATAGATGGCATTGGTCCCTGTTGGACTAAAAAGGCCAAGATTGACTCTCACTAATCCCCTAAGTGAGATCAATCCATTTAGTGAAAAATTACCCATTCATGGACCAATCATCCTTGATTGGTTTATCTACAATAAATTGTAGAATATCTCCTCTTTTTCCCACTCATGGGCATTAAAAAATATATAAAAATAGAGGTGCATGATGAAATCAAGCCATGGATTAGGGATATAATGAAGGAAGAAGAAGAAAGGAGAATAGTGGCCACTATAGGGATAGAAATCAAGAAAATGGATGCTATTGGAACATTAAGTATCATAGTAATTAAGGTCTCAAAAACTCCAAAATTCATATATCTAGTCACCACTATACAATTCAATCTAGAGATAGCTAGATTAGAAAGGGTCACACTAGGAAATCCATGGTCGAAATTTAGGAGTTAACCTTACAAAAGGTGGAACCTTTTGTAGGTCTAACTCCAATTGAAGGACAACATCTAGGTGAACATCCCATCCATGAAGAGGATGTGGAGAGCTTAATTGAGGCCCAGTCAGCTCAAGCAAAAGCTGGGATTAGAGGATTGAAGCAGAGGATTCATAATTTTAAAAAGGAGAAGGAAAACCTAGAAACACATGACATTTTATTAGTGGTTGATGCTATATTAGACATGTTTGAAGAATCCTTCTTTGATATGTTTAATTATCTATAGTTAATGAAGTTGAGGTAAGATGTATTAAACCATCAAAGTGAAGTAGTCAAAGGATTGATAGTAAAATGTGAGGAGGTAAAGACCAAGTTAAGAGATCTCATTAGTATATTGATTAGGAATAGGATTCCTAAATTCAAAAATTCTAACCTATCCCACCTAAATGCTACTCTAGGGATAGTGGTGGAAAAAATACAAATTTTAAGTACTTGGTCAACAGGCTTGGATATAATCCTTAGGGATGATGAAGAGTTGATTTCTCGGATCAAGAAACTAATTGGCACCATTTTAGATAACCCTACCAAGACTAATACCTTTGGAATTATTGATGATGTAGAGTATAAACAAAAGGTCACTTTGGTGATGTACTTAGTCCAAATCAAGAGCCAAGGTCAGTCTGGAAGAGATAATAATATAATCTTAGGCATGATCTTCATAGTTGAGGAAAAGTTAGTAGAGGCCAAGAGTATCAAGGAAGCTATAAATAGTAATGAAAAGGACTTTGATGATTTATCTGATCATAAATATTTATGCTTTCTAAATCCTCTTGTGGATTTGGGGCTTATCAAGGAATAACACCAAAAGGTTATGGAACTTCTGTAGGATCAACATGTGAGTCCTAAAGCAATGGGCTCACCCACTAGTTAATATTCCTTTTTTAAAACATTGTAATATTTAAAATTAGATAATATTTTTTTGTAAGGCATATGGTAGTATGTTATCATATTGCCTCTAGGTCAGTCTAATTTCAAAAGATAAGTGTATTCTAGAAATTTTTGAGGAAGGATAGTTGTCCTTATTTTTTGTATAGTTGTAGCTTGTAGCTGAGCATTGTACTACCTTATCTTTCTATAAAAGGAAGTACATCCATGTTCCTAAGGGAGAGAATTTTGAGAAAATTTGTATAATTCAAGCAATTAATGAAATCAAAGAATTATGAAAAGATTATCTAAATTGAATGTGTTAATTGTTAACACAAATTTTCTCTCAATTATTGATTCTAATGCTTAAGTTTGAATAGTTTATTTGAATTCTAAATTTTCATATGTGATACAAGGTTTCTAATTTGTGCTTGTGCTAAGTTAGTTGAAATATCTTTGATTTGTTTCATTTTATTTATTCTATATTCAAATGTGCTAATGATATTTGAGTTTGGTAACAAAACTTTAAAGTGAAATCTAGTTCTTACTTGTATAATTTCATATTATCCTTAGGAATGTGCCTGGTGTGCAGTAAAATTTGAGCTTACGGTATTTTGAATCATATTTTGGTTAAATGCAGGTTCATTTGTAATTGAAACTTTGTCATGATATTTGTGTTCAAGATCAACAATCACTTGTTTCTTTTTTTCCTTACTCTTCTCTTTACCCCTTTTTTATACTAGATCATTCTAGCTTAGATTTCATTATAAATATTCATATAGATTAGTCTATAGCTTAAATTGGACCATAATTCACTGACTATCAGCATATATCCTCTTCAGTTCATAAAGAACAGACCATGATGGCTCATAGTCATCATTTATTATAAATTTTATGGAAGACTCATACATACCTCTACTGCTATTTCACCATATGTGACATCAATTTGCCACAACCTACTACTCATGCTCTAAATTATTAGAATTATAAAATTAGAAGTGTTATTTAAACACTGAGAAACTTTGTGGTACATCTAAGAACTACATTTTGTTGGCGCTAAAAGAAGGGACACCTTTATGAATTAGTTGGATCTTTGTCTATTTTTATCTAAGATTGATGTTCTTCATGATTTTGAGGAATTAGTTTCTTGTAAGTGTAATGATCATTTATATTTGTGGTCTTTGACCCATCTTTGCGTTCCTTTTAGACAAAGATCAAAGTTATTTGACATTTGATGCTTAATTTTGGTAAATATAGGTTAAGATTTGGAAACCCACAATATTTGAGGTTAGAATAGCTTGTTTTGATCAAAGGTTGTCAAGTATTTCATATATATAGGCTTATTTGAGATTAAAATTATAAATATCAATCATATTCACATAATTGGGCACATCTTTGAGCTATCTTAGTTAAAGATCAATGTCCTTTACTGCTCTTTACACAATCTTTGCAAAATGAGCTTAATGTGTAGGTTTAGTACTTATTATCTATAATTATTAGTGTTGTCACTTTGATTTGAACCATTTGAGGAAATGACAAGTCACTCCTCATCCAAGTGGCATAATGGAATCACTTCTAGGCTTGTGGGTAGTCTAAGGAATGAAGTGAGTCTATAAATAGGGCTAGCTCCCTTGATGTACTACTTGACTAAAAAAACCACTAACACTTAGGGGGTTGAAAAGGGTTGAGAATAACATGGAAGAAAACCTAAACTATGGAAGTGATACACAAGATCAGTTTGATAACTTCCAACCACTTGCATTCCACACTTGAGACCAAAGAACTAAGTAAAACATACTCTTTCCCAAATATATGTCTTCTTGCATCATCCTAAATGATATGCAAGGTTAGGAGGAATATAAAAAATGTCTTGAGTGAATCTAATGAAAATAATACTCACTTTAACCATGGACATATCTTATAACACTGCACATGCCCTGCAAGAAGAGGCTACAAATAGGTGAAAGAATGAAGTCAATGCTAAGGAATCCACAATCTTCACTAAGAAAATTCAACATTAAAGTAGAGCACACTATGAATAGTCATGAGAGAGGTAAAAAATTAGGAATTTTATTGATAATAAGGTGTAAAATTGAGCAAGGATTCACCAAACTCTAGTGGAGCCTCCATACAATGCCAAAATGGCCAACTCTTATAGAGTTTGAGAGAGAGAGAGAAATAAAGAAGTACAAGGGTCACTTGGACATGTGTCAAGATGATAATTTAATTTATAAAAAAATGGAAAGAGGGTATGGTTAAAAAAAAATACAATTTAAGAAGTAACAAGTTTCAATCCAAGTCATTAAAGCTAGGCAAAATGGCACAAAACTCCTTGTTTTGCATAGAAAATTGCCTTCATAATTAGATCTATTTGAGTGAATTTTAATTAATATATGGAAGTCAAAATGATTGGAATGGAATGTGAGTATCTTAGATATACATATACATGCATTGGTTTCATTATTGGTCTTTTAGAGTCACCTGGTAGAGAGCCATGATCATCTGTTATCCTAAAAACTACCTTTCCATGCACCTTGCACACTTGGCCTCAAAATTGGAATAAATTGTCCATGCAAATTAGTGGGAGGGATTTAATGAATTTTTTTAATACCATAAATTTCATTGGAAGAATTAGGAGTACCTTAAAACCACTTCAAGTGAATATTTTCTCCCCTCTCTAGCTTGTGCATTAGGCTAGTTTTGACTGGTTGAAAGTAAGGACCTTTTTTAAGAACTTATAGGTTTATTAATGAAATTAAATTAATATTTGGGGTTATATAGTTTAAATATTCCACTTAAACTTTTTTCATCTCTTAATTCATCTTATAGCCTACACAACACATAAAATACTGAGAAAAAGCCTATTTATGCTCCTGTCCATACAATTACGTACAAATCATCATGGTGTGAGGAATATTTGGGGAGTCATATACAACATAAAATATGTTTAATAATCAAAATGTGCCCTTATATTATCTTTTCAACTCAACTTTCTCAAACATGTCACTAGCAAGGGTTTTGTAGGGTTTTAAGCCTATTTCTAATCTTTTTTTCCAATTAGGATTTAACATCTCATATTTTCCATTTTTTGATAAAACATATTGATTAACCCATGTTGTTGTTTGAGAATTTCCAAGCCCTAGGGTTCCAAACTTATTTTCTAAGATTTAGTATTTTTTTCTTAGAGTTTTGGATCTGGTCTTTGATTTTTCCTTGTCCTTTATGTAATTCATTAGTTTTTTTCTTGACCTTGTGGTTTCACCCTTATTTTTCTATTAGTTTTTTCCTTTTCTAGGCTTGTGGCTTATATGTCCTTATTCTTCTCATATCTGATCCATAATGACTATATTTTAAAAATTATCAAATATTTCTTTATTTATGTTAATAACAAAATAAACCTTTTTTTCTAAATTTTGTAAAATAATAGTTTTAATAAATTTGGCCTAGGGGACAAATGGTATACCTATTTTCGATTTTTTTTTTTTTAAAAACTAAACGGGGGTAAAAATTTATTAAGAACCAAACAAAATACCGATTACAAGTTTTTCTCCTGATCCACCAAATGGACCAACTTTTGATACAAATTCAGAGGAAGGAGATTCTCCTCAGTAATTCTCCAATCTGCCCCATTCTCTGAGGCCCACTTAGCTAAGCAGTCCGCAACCTCATTCCACTCCCATGGAATGTGTTGGAAGGAAATCACATTCAAAGAAGAACTTAATTGTTTAATCTGTTGGATAATAGCTTGTAAATGCCAATCAGTCTTACCAGAATTGCTCTTATTCAGCAAATTAACCACAACTTGTGAATCCGATTCACAAATGACATTGAGATGACCCCCACAACAACAGCTTTCCACCACCTCTAGAATGGCCTCAGCTTCCATCTGATTATTAGTATAACAGCCTCTGTAAATGGTAAACAAAAATCTAATGTTACTTGAATTGTCCCATGCAATTCCCCCAATACCTGCTACACCTGGGTTCCCACGAGAAGAACCATCAGTATTAACTTTGATGAAACCTTCATCTGGGGGCGTCCAATGCCCAGCTCTACTGATCGGCCACGCCAATTGGCTCCTACCCTTCACCTGGCATAAGTTCCTTCTCACCACACCTTCACTGGAGAAGTCAATTCCTAGGTGCCCAAGCACTTCTGTGGCATCCTATTCCAACCCGTCCCCAAGCACAGACCTGGCAAGAAGAGTTTCTTGCAGCGCACTAACAATCTTGCTCCACAGCTGCCTAATATCAATCCGTGCACCCCTGAAGACTCATCTATTCCACTCTAACCATAAATTCCAAAGAATGAAAGAGGGTCCCACCACCCAGGCAGTCTGTAACAGGGAATTTTTAACAGGAGCATAGCCCATTTGAGTCCAAAATTCATTTAAAGAGGAAACATGCCTGTAGGGGGTTCGCCATGCACTCCACCATAGGTGCCAAATCTGTTGAGCAAACGAACACTAGAAAAACAGATGGGCTCGTGTCTCCTCATTGCTATAACACAACACACAAATAGAAGGTCCCTGAAATCCTCTCTGACAAAGATTATCCTAGGTGAGACATCTATTGTGCGTGAGGAGCCAGAGGAAAAAATTACATTTGGGCCACGCCATTCAATTCCACACTTTCTTTCCCCAGTGAAACTGTCCTTCCTCTCTTGTTTGCTTAAGCAAAGTCTTGTAGCCTGCAGCCACAGAGTACTGCCCTGTTGAGTCCCCACTCCAGGCCAATTCATCACACCCTTGCAGTGCCGCACACCTTCTAGTCTTCAGGATAAGGGATAATTCATCTCTTTCCTCCTCTGAGCCTCCAGGCGGCCAGTCCAAGGAGTGTTTCCACCTGTATCCAATGGTCATTCCCATGTTATAAGCTTCTTTGTAATGCATCACCTCACTCCACCCTACCGCATGAAAGGAGTTTGCCAGAGTTTGGAGATGTGGATGTGACTTTAAAAGTGGGGGTATACCATCCCATGAGTCCTTCCAAAATAGGGCCTCAGATCTACTGCGGCACATCCAGAATAGGCCTTGCTTTACCAATTGCGCTCCACGCTTGAGGGTATCCCATATCATAGACCCTCTCCCCTCAAGAGGAAATCTGGCAATATCATTAAGATCAATGGCTGGAAGGTATTTGGCAATCAGGATTTGGGTCCATAAGGCCGAATGGTTAGTGCACCAATGCCAGTAAAGCTTGGCAACAAGGGCATGGCTAGCCAAAATAGCTGAGCATAATCCCAAACCACCTTCCTGATTAGGCCTACACACCATGTCCCAGTTGACGAGACTCCATTTAGAAGTCTGTAGATTACCATTCCACAGAAATTTCTTGGAAAGAGCATCATACTCTTTTAGAAAGTAGGCTGGAGCACACTGAACCATGCTCCGATATATTGGTAAAGCCTGGATAACTGATTGTAACAAAATCACCCTACCCGCTGTAGATAACCATCTATAAGTCCAGTGACTTACCTTCTGTCTCAGCTTGTCCACAATATTCTGCCAGAATAGCCTAGGTTGGTGCCCCACAACAATAGGAATGCCTAAATAAACCACTGGGAGGGTTTGTATCTGAAACCAAAGAATTGTAGCTATTCTTCTCTAAATAGACTTAGGAGTGTTGAAGAAGTAAATAGAAGATTTATACTCATTAATCTGCTGTCCTGAAGCCGCCAAATAATTATCAAGAGTGGTGCGGAAAGCCTTTGCTTCTCTGATCCTAGCTTCACCAACCAAGATAGTGTCATCAACAAATTGGAGGTGGTATAAGGTGGTTATCTTGCTTTCCCATCTCCACCCCTGTATAGAATTCTGAGAGACTCAGCATTTAAAGAACCATCCAAGCCCTTCGGCCATGAGAATAAACAAGTAAGGAGAGATTGGATCTCCTTGCCAAAGCCCTCTAGATGCTCCAAAAAGCTCCGTTGGTACTCCATTAACAAGAACAGAAAAGGAAGGCGTAGTGATACAGCTTAACACCCACCTAATCCAATCCTATTTGAATCCAAAAGCCGAAAGAACTTTCGGCAAAAACCTCCAGCTAACCCTGTCATAGGCTTTGGCAAGGTCAAGCTTGATAAACATAGCCCTCTCTTGAGAACTTTCATGGAGTGAATAGCTTCTGAAGCTATCACTACACCATCTAAAATTTGCTTACCTACCACAAAGCCTCCTTGTTCCTCCAAAATAATATTGGGAAGGAGCCCTTTCAGCCTTTGCGCAATGAGCTTAATAATCACTTTGTAGACAACATTGCAAAGCACAATGGGTCTATACATATCTAGCTTATTTGCCTGCTCCTTCTTCGGAATTAGCACCAAGAAAGTAACATTCAAGGCACGAAGCATTTCTTTGCTAGAATAGGACTCTTGTATAACACTTAACAGGTCTTGCTTAATTATATCCCAAAAGTCTTGGAAAAAATCAGCAGGAAATCCATCAGGTCCAGGGGCTTTACCTCTCTTCATACTAAACAAAGCTTCCTCCACTGCATCCATCCCAATCGGATGAAAAAGACCTTCATTCATTCTATCGTCCACCAAGGATGGGATATAAGACATCACTGCATTTTTTGCCCCTTCATCTAACAATGCATCACTGTCAAAAAGATCTGAGAAATATCGAACAGCTTCTCTGCTAATATCTTGAGAGGAGGAGAGGTGTGTTCCATCCTGAGTAATAAGAGAAGTAATAAAATTACCATTTTGCCTCCCTTGCACGGATTTGTGAAAAAAGGCTATATTCTTATCTCCTTCCTGGAGCCAATCATTGCGTGCCTTCTGTTTCCAGTAGATCTCTTCCCGAAGTTCCCACTCAGCAAGCGTATTAGCCACTCTAGCTTCCTGGAAGCGGAGGTCTTCCGAGAGTCCATTTTCTCTTATCTACCTAGTTATGCCATCCAAATGGTCTTGCACTTTCTTCTTCTAACTCTGCAGGTTTCCAAAACAAATCCTATTCCAAATCTGTAATTTCCTTTTAACATACTGAAGCTTTTTCAGGAAAGAGTACATAGCTGTGCCATAAGGTGGGTCTCCCTGTCTCCACCATTGACCTATGAGATCATGAAGAGAAGAATCTCATAGCCACATCAACTGGAATTTGAAAGGGGGTTTTTTAGGACCCCCAATCTGGCCTATGGAAAGTTTAATAGGCCAGTGGTCTGAACCTTTCCAATCCAAGATCTCACATGTGAGAGTGAAAGCATTGGATTACCAGAAAGAAGAGACTAAAAATCTATCAAGATGTTCAGAAATGGCATCATTACCTGTTCTTCAGTTGCTCCAAGTAAAAAGTCTGTTGGAAGGTTTCACGTCAGAGATATGAAGCATTTCCATATGATGGCATAAGCACTCAGAAGATGAGCCTAAATGGTTTAGTCCACCACGCTTCTCCTCCAAGCTAATAACAACATTAAAGTCCCCAGCTAATATCCACGGTAAGAAAGGAAAACAAGGCCTGATGTACCAGATATGTGCCCAAAGCTGTTGCTGCCCTCCTATGTCAACAGGTGCATAGACTGAGGTAACCAAGCATAACTCACTAGTTTCCAAAGATGAGGCCACCATTGACAAGGCCGAAATACAGGAGAACTAGTGTTGTGGCAAGATTCTCCTTTGGTTCCATCCCATAGCAAGCCCTCTCGAGCTGCCTTTAGCTCCCACACATTGCCATTGCCCAATCTGCCAAAAATTTGGCATACAAGCAATAAACAACTCAACTAAAAGTTTCATCTCATGGATACAAAAAATATCTGGAGAGTGATCCCAAACCAATCTACGAATAGCTTTTTGCCTAGGGTAGCTATTCAAACCCCTTGCATTCCAAGATAGAACTATCATTGGGTGGTTTGGGGGAAGTGCTCTTCCATGGTCTTAACCACCCCAGATTCCACCAATAAATCACCTATAATTTTGAGTTTATCCTAGTCTTTCCTCCTTCCAACCTTAGGAGTATCAGATGATGTGGCCTTTTTGAATTGCTTCTGACTTAGCCCAAGGGCCAAAGCAAAATTTTTGTCTTTTTTCCAAGCATCGCCCCTCCTTCACCAAATTGGCCCATTTGACTTCCTTCTCCTTAATCTCAGTCCCACTCACAGGCTGCCCTTCCTCTAATCCTAGAGGTTCAGCTAGGAGTGTTTGATCCATCCTATCTTGGTCTTCCATGGGTTTTGAACAATGCTTCTGCTGCCTTGAAGCTTCCCCTAGATCCTGAAAAGGAAAGCCCTCTTCCACAACGATATTATCAAGGGCCTCAAACTTGTTAAAACCCTGGTCCAAATGCCTCTCTAAAGCCCCTCGCCTAAGTCCTCAGCCTCTTGCGCATTTCCTAACTGGAATAAAATCCTCCACTCCACTATTAAAAAGATCGATAGAGTCCTGCACTACACTCCCAACAACTGGATTTTTACCTTTACTCAAGCTGTCCTGTTGGATTTTAGCCCTTTGAATCTATCCCACATTCCCAGGTATCTTATCAGCAAATACTGAAGAGGGCTTTGAGCTCTCTATCATTGGTCCTTTATCTTTGGCAGCCAGAGGGCATTGTCTATGTAGGTGTCCATAAACATGGTAGATTCTGCACCTGAAAGGAATGGATTCATAGTCAATCTGCTGAATCCATGTCATGGAACCCAGACAAATCTCCAGAGAATCAGGAAGAGGTTTGGTTAAATCTATGTCAACACACACCCGAGCATATGTAATGAATTTCTTGTCTAGAGATTGATGAGCTATCACTGTTGGGGTTCCTAACAAAGCCGCTATTTGTCTGAGAATGTCTTCCTGCCAGAATTCCAGCGGCAATCATGGGAGCCGCACCTAGACTGGGACACAGGTTGGAAGTTCCTCAGCTGTGTTGAAACCCACATGCCATGGTTTTAGAAAAAGGCCCACCCATTCATAGAAGTAAGGAGCTCCTTCAAAAATATGATTACGATCCGCTACAGAGGAAAAACTCACCAGAAAGTAATTGTTTGCTGCCAACATAATGTCAAAATCTCCATCAACTGCCCAGAAGTGCCTAATCCAGGCTTCCAAAGCTGGCTGGGGGATTCTAATTCCCAGGAACTTGCAAATCAATGTATGTGATGAGAGGTATTCAATGTCCTCCTGAACTATTTCTTGAGGGATAACTAACACTGGGCAGTCTTGCCTTCTGAGCAAACATCCATTCACTTTATTCAATTTAACCTATTCACTAGAATAGAATGCTATTTTGCCCACATCCCGTCCTCCCAAGCCCGCACCATTCAGTCTGGGCCCTGTTGGTGGGTTGCCTGTCACCGAGTCACCTTCGTGCCCTTCCCTGTGCCCTTCCTCGTGCACAACCATCGCCCAACCCGTTCTTTCTTGATTCCAACCTATTTTCAAATTAATTACTAAGTTTTTTATTTATTGATTTTTATCAAAATCTACTTTTATATTTTAAAAATACCTAAAGGATCTCTTTTAGGGGTCAATTTTTTATTCTATACAAATATAATGGCTATATGGGTTACTTTTGATATGTAATTTTTGACTTAAGTAATAATTGTTCAAATTTCATGGTGTTGGATAGAAATATTCAATATCTTTCATAATTATGCACTAAATTTATAACATTAATTTATAATAAAATTAAGGTTGCACTTAATCATAATACACCTTCTATGTCTATACTAACTTATATCATCCCTCCTCAAGGTTGTGATAGTTACTTTCCCTCTAACCATGCCCATGTTATCACTATCCCAAGAGGTAAGGTGACCCATCTTATAATTCTAAATAAAGGTAACCAACATGTCTTTCCTCAACCCCCTCTACCTCTCACATATCTTTATGGTTTTTGTATGCATATCCAATTATAAATACCTAGATTCTATGCTTGTGAAGCCCCTAAATATCAAATAGTCAATATGGGAAGGATAATAGAAGAGTTGAAAAATAAAAATAAATATTTTAATTTAAAGTTCACACTATTTGAAAATTAGCTCACATATCCAAATAATTTAGAATATGTCAATGTTAATCATGCATTTTTATCTTCATCTATAAATTTTATGCTTAACAAAACTTCATATCAATATTGGAAGATAACACATAATACATCTACAACTAACACTTAAAAAAGTATACAAAAGGATAATTAGATTTTAAGTGATATTTTAAGAGAAATACTATGCAAAAATATGATTGAACTTCCTCCTATAAATACTCTAAGAGTTGTAGGAGATGATATTGTCTCAGGCCCAATAATTTTACATAGATAAAATTTCTCTATCCTAGATAGCATTATGTTCTCGTGTAATTCTAATATACTCATCTTAGTGAACTTAGGCCTTAATTTTATAGATTTAAATTAGTCACAATATCTCAAAATTTTATCTATATCATATAAATTTCATTAGGGTAATCCTTTTATACACATTTTATCATTATATGGCTATCCATATTATTCATACTTCAGTACATTACATTGTGTGATTATTGCTCACTTACTCTCACATTGATAGATTACTAGATACTCAAGTTGTTGAATATACTAATGTTACAAATTGATAATGTTGATCACCTTTACTTATCCATTCATGTTTTTCATGTTTTCTTCCTTACTTCATGTTTTGTGTGTATTCATCTTGTTTAGATTATGGATAGTTAAACATGTCCTTGATTATGGATGTAAGCCTTGATTGTGTTTTTATATGCATGTGAGTGAAATCTGAACATGTTCCCTATATGTGGCCCCTTGGGCTCCTTGTGTGTTTTATGTACCTTGTGTGTACTCTTTGTGTTCCTTGAGTGTCATGTCCATGACACTTGTTTTCTCAATGTTCTCAATTTTTTATGTCATGATAGATGTCATGCATCTTCCTAGTTTTTTAATTCCATGATGAATATCATGCATCCTCCTTGATTTTTTCTAATCAATTTCATTTATTTTCAATATATGATCACTTATATGTGTGCCTAATTGTTAACATCTATCTTGGCAATGTCACTATGTATGTGTATTTTCACATGCATCTTATATCACTATATTACTTAATTTATATATGATTATGGCATATTCTTCATGTTATAATTATTATTTATATTTACATCATTTCATAACATCTATCACATAAATTTTTCTTTTGAGTTAAGTTATAGTGCAAGCTTCATAACTCACCTCAAAGGAGGGGGCATACATAGTAGATTTTCTTAGAGACTAATTTGTAACAGTATATAAAACAATTATAAATAAATAATATTTTACATAATTTATCATGATCCATATCTATAGATTACCCAAAAAGCATTTTTATACATAAACACTCCATTGGGAGAAGGGAACAAGCTGACCATGTCTAAAATAATGCATTATTGTCCCAATAGGTAGAAAAAATAATTATTAGAAATTCTTAAAATCAAAATTACTAAGGATAATTGGTAGTAATTATATAGAATCATTTCATATGGATGCTCAAATTTTACTCAAAATGGAGGCATCATGCATAGTATGTATTCTAAAATTTGAACCAATATTTTTCTCAAAAAATCACAAATACAAATACCTTTGCACTAGTCACCAAAATTAATTCTATAAAACTCATACTTTCTATTACCATAACTAATTATTAGGATTTTCATAAGATGAACGTGAAGAGTGCCTTTATTCATGGTGACCTTAAGGATAATATTTACATGGAGTAACCACCTATATTTTTTGATGATTGTTATTGTATGTGAAGACTTTATAAATACATATATGACCTCAAAATACCCCTCAAGATTGATATGACAATATGGATTTCTTCCTTCTTTCAATATGATTCACTAGATTCTATGGAGATCCAAATGTCTATATCTTACAATAAGATGATTCACTCTTGATTCTACTTCTTTATGTTGATGATCTTTTAATCAATGCTAGCTCTTCATCATCCATTTTAGTGGTGAAAAGGGATATTTATGATATATTTTCCATGACATATGTAGGATTTATACATTAATTTATTGGGATTCAAATTTCTTAGTTTGACTCAGGGATCACTCTTGCACATCCTAAATATTCTCTCCATATACTTATTCAATTTCAAATGGTTGATTATAAGCCAATTATGACTCCCTTTCTATCCAGATTCAAGATTGATGTATATTTTAATTCACTTATGGTCGATGATACCTTGTATTGATAACTTAAGTGTAGCCTTATATACTTGACACATACCAAACCTAACATATCATATGTAGTGGGCCTAGTCTCTAAGTTCATGTAAGAACCCCATGAGCTATACTAGATATTAGCTAAGAGGATATTGAATTACATTCAAGGAATATAAATATTTGGGATTTAATATAGATCTAGTAGTGATATCAACTTAATTAGTTATATTGACTTAGACTAGGTTAGTGATATTAGGAATCAGAAGTCTAGTTTAGGTTATAGTTTCTCCATTGGTTTAAGTTTGATTAGTTAATCAAACAAGAAGCATAATGCTATTGATTTATCATATAATAAGGTAGAGTACATGGGGATATAAATTCTACTACTAAGGCCATATATCTCTAGGGGATTCTCATAGAGTTTGGTATCAATTTAGATGACCTACCATCATTTACTATGATAACCAGAATACTATTTAGATTTGTAGGAATCTAATCTAACATTATTTAATGAAACACATAGAGATTCATATGTATTTAATTAGAGAGATAATTCATAGGGACATCATTAATCTAAGATATTTATAGATGATAGAGCAAACATCAGACATCTTTACCAAAATTTTCATGGATATCAAATATCTTCTCTTGTGAATTATTATTGAGGTTCATGATATTGCAACATCATCTTCTGGAGGGCCTTATAGCCTCTTCTTTTATGTCTCTCTCTTTTTTTTTGTGTGGGGGGGGGGGGGTGGGGCAAGGAACTTTTTCCTTTGGGTTTTCTCCATTTATCTACTTTATGAGATATTTATTTTTACATGGGTACCTCCTCAGGCCTAGCTTCTGGGACCCATTTTTGTACATTTCCCACCTAAGTTGTGCTTATAGGGGGGGTTTTAGATTAGGGGTTTATTATTTTCCCATATTTATTTCTTATAGGTTTTCCCCCCTTAATTTGATTTTTCTTACTTTTATGGAGAAGCTTGCTTAGGTGTAGAACTTGATTAGATGAATAGGATGTAACTCCCTTGATCGACTATTTTGGGTATGGGAGTTAATCCTCTATTCTTAGATATATTGACCTCCTTTTGTAGAGGATTTACTATTATATTCTAAGGGTTAGTTGACCACATTTTATGGAGGAGTTACTCAGTACTCTCCTATATATACACTTTATTTTTTTATCTTTTTTATATTATGGAAGATTGGTTGTGCTCCTATTTTGCCTTTTTAATATTCTCACATATTGGTTTTATTTGATTTCAACTACATTCTGGTGTGCATATACTTAGTTTTTGTGATAAATCTACTTATGAATTAGATTTATCTAGACCTTGGACTCAACCCTGATAAAGGGGTCTTTACCATGATTAAATGGAATAAGGAATAATATGAAAAAATTCTAATAAGTTGTCATAAATAACATGGGATATCAAAATAATGTGATAAAAAAAACTCAATAACAAAGATATAATAAAAAACTAGCTACACAAGATTAGGAAAAGAGGAGAAAACAACATAATAAATTACACATCAAGTATTTTAAAGATAGTGTTACATTCTTTTGGTGGGTTATTGAGGATAATTTAAAGTTCACCCATACCACCCTTCTCCATCTCAACATCATTACCTTTTTCCCACACTTTAGACCACTTGTTTGTCCTTAGGCTACTCTACTCTTCATTCTCATAATTTATTACTTGTTTCAACACATTAATATTGGTCACAAAATTTTTAATTATCATCTTACTAATAATAACATGTTTGATTTAATACTTCAACTAAAAAAATTTCCTTTTTTATTTGGTTGGTTTTCTCTTCTAACATCATCATTTTATGGTAAATAAAATCCTTCTATTCTACTTCCTTTAAAGGGATAGCTTGGCTAGTGATTCCAACAAAGTGAATCTAAATTTTATTAATGGAAAATTTCATACCATCTTTTTCTTTAATCAACTAGTTTATAATAATCTTATGTAGATTCACACTAGTCACTAGCATATTGAAATTATCTTGAAAGCCTTCACTAATCTCCTTCTAGGCTCTCTTCCTCCCTTCCACTTAAACATTTACCTAAAATAAATCCTCCCAGTTATTCCATTCATAATACTCATCCAAGTAATATAATCAAACTAAAAAGTCTCTAGATATGCGTCTTCTCTTTAAAGGGACTTATTAGTGGAATACTTTAGCTCAAATTATTCAAAAGTTAACTCTTCCTCATAATATGATGACATAATAACTAGAGGATTATTTCTAGAGAATTGATTGGAATTATCCACTCTTTTAATTTTAATGGAAATAGTCTTTGAATTCTTCCAATTATCCCCTCCTTTTATAACCACCTTTTCATTCTTACCTAATTCTAAAAGCCTAACCTTAGGATAGGGCCAATAGTCAAGGCTTTCACATGAATGTAGAGTATAAAAATTAAATTCTGGTGTAAATGAAAGATAAAATTCCCCACCTTCACATTTATGACTAAATTTACAAGAGAAAACAACACATAAAACAAAATACTAACAACTACATTATGGTTAAAATGATTCGATAAGGGGAAGTGATAAGATAAGACCACCTTAAAATAATCCTGCATAGTGATACACTTCATAATTTGGTGCACCACCTATTTATACAGAGAGGGAAAGGAGTATTTAAAATATCCTCCTAGGAACTCAATCAGTTACTCTTCATCATAAATAAAATAATCTACTTCCTCTTTTTTATCCCTTTTGGAGTTAAAGAATTTCCTCCCCTACATACTTAAACCGGTGAGATATGTAATAGATTATTCACTGAATAGAATATAAACACATTTCATGACCACATAATAGTTATTCCATGATTTTACAAACTCCATCGAGATATGCAAATCATATCATTAAATTTTTTACATATATGTCAAAGGCCTTCATCTTACAGGATTCTCCACACTTTAATTTTATTTTTAATGGATCAAACACTACTCGATTACACTTTGCATAGATCCCCACCCATAATGAAATAATTTTGAAAACCAAACTATTGATATGGATTGTTTCTCCTATCACAAACTTTGAATATCTTTTGGAGAGTGATTAAATTGATCATGCATCTCCAACTAATAATGGAAAACATGATGTTTCCATTAATGACATAACCAATGAATAACACCTTAGGATTAGGCCAAGATTTGGCATGAGCATCATAACCCACCCACTAGCTACCAAAATCATTTCTCAACCAAAGGAAATGATTAAAAAACATGTCATGGCTCATGTTGATATTAAATATTAACACAATGCACCACTCAATGAATTAATTATAAATGAAAAACATTATACTTGATCTTGAATAAAAATTCTCAAAGAAAAAAGTCCTTGTTAAATGCCACATACTTCCAAATTCATTTGATGTACAACCTCCCTTGGGATATCTAAAACATTATGCCATTTCATAAAGTTTTGATCAAGAATACCCTTGTTAGAAAACTAGTCTGTAACCTTATTTCCTTCATGGTAGGTATGGATTATCCTTGTATCTAAGAAAGTATGAATGTGTTTAAACCTAGGTTTGGATAAGGATAATATGGGGTTAGGGTTAATAATATATAAATGAATAAGCATAAGGGTGATAAATTAATTTATATTAGGCTAATTAATTACAAAACTTAGATATAACATATACTAAATTTATTATATTGAGATATGATAAAAATAGAAAGTAAAATGATGTTGGATATTAAAATGATAATGAAAATAAGATATTTAGGTGGTTTTGATGCTAATAAAAATATGGATCTAGAACAGGTAAAAAGTAAAATAGATTTGGATTCTAGATCAGTCACTTGATTCTATAAATTATACATATATAGCTACAAATAATTGTATTGATTGGGGTTGATTATGTCAGTGGTTCTATATGGATTAGACATAGGTTTCCATTATGAAATACCTATTTAAATTGGATTCAACCATATAGATTATTTTTGGTTCTGTGTCACCTTCATTATGGTGCAGTCAGATCTAGGTCATGGACTGTCACTCCTTGTCAACTGAGAAACCCTAGTTCTTCATCCTCATAGTGGCTATGGAAAAAATGGGTTAGTGGACACATGATTTTGATATTCCCTAAATAACCCTCTATCAATTAACACTACCTACATAGCTAATACTCTAAATAAGTCTTCAAACTTATGTAGTTATTCCTTACGTGTTGGCCTATGTGTGAATCATGCAATGTGTGATAACTAAGTACAATAATGAACTACATTATAACTTGGAAAATGTGGCTCATGGAATGATCCTTAAAAAATTTAGACATGTATATGTGTTTTCCCCATGACTAATATGGAAATAGGATAAAATAGGGAAGCTTTGCTCACTTGAGTACTTGATTGAATGCCTTTAGTAAGTTGCCTTATAAGTAGATAAGAAGATTTTAGGTCTATGTTAGGTGAGGAATGAATGAGGATTGATTATATATTTATACCAATCCATTTTGAGAATATATTAAATAAAATCACTTAGGCCAACGATATGAATACATTTCATTCAAAAATTAGATAACATTAAGGCACTATAAACTTGTGTAGGGTCATGACACTTGATTCAATGTAGGCACATGACTGGGACACAAGTTTTTAGGAAGAAAAAAAGTAGGTAAAAGTCTATAACTTGAAGATATGGAATATAATTAGGTTTAAAACATAGTTTAAAAGATAAAATGCCTAGATCATCATAATGACATTGGTCAAACTAAGAGATAATTAATGAGCATAGAGAGATAGTAGATGCAAGCCTTTCATCAATGGGAAAGGTATAAAACTAAGAAGAAAAACCAAGGTTTATATTTTCCAAGTGTAAAATATTTATGTGCTATATAATTCATAAATAGTGTATATAGAATGATATCAATAGATTCATCCATTATATTTTTAATAGACCAATTAGCAATATGTATCTTATTTAGACAATTGACAATATTTAAGGAATCTAATTCAAGGATTAATCAAGTGGTTCTAATATATTTTTTTATTTAAATCCCCCATAAATATATTGTGGACTCTAAAACATTATTATATTAAAATCCCATTTTTTTCACATACCTCAATCAATGATCCTTTAGCATCTCTAGTAACACCTCCCCCTCCAATTTCCTAGGATTCCCCTTAGAAGCCCCATAAAATTTTAATTTAACCCATATTGGAGAAGCAAAAATAAATTTGGTTAAACTTATTTTATCCTATTTGGTTCATTATCACTTCACCTCTTATTGGATAAGTTCTAGTTAGATATGATATTCACTTCTCCATCTTTCAATTTTATATTGTGCTTATTTTTTATATAAGAAAAGTTTTATTTTAAAAGATAAATAATTTTAGAGGCCACTTGTTTTTTATTAATCCTTTTATATTTGAAAATTCTCTTGTTTATTTCCTTCCTAAGTCCCCAAAATATCTGTGGTAAATCCATATACCACAAGTTTTTTAGAATTCTAATTTTTAAAGGAGCCTTCCAATAATACCACTTTTTTAGAATAGTTAAAGGTCGAAGCCCATTAATATTAAATATGGATAGAATTACCACTATTAGTTTGAAGGTGAAGGAATAATATAATAATCAATGAACAATTTATTTAACACTAATTTCATATAAGACACATCTATTGGGAAAAAGGAGTCCTATTTTAATAATATTGTCAATGGTTAGTATTTTATTTTGCACAACTAACCAATAAAACAAGTTAATTTTGGGGATAAAATATTTAATCCATAACTTTTACAAAGGAATCCATCTGGAGTATCCTTTAGAACAAATACATATCCAAATTTTAAACTATAATTACCATAAAAAGAATCCTCCCAGACTAACCCATTTATTATTATTATTATTATTATTATTATAAAAAAATGAATTCCATATAGTAGCTCATTTAAATTAGATATAATTATGCTCTCTTCCTGGTTTGCATTATCTAGAAATACAATTTTCCAATTTGTATATGAATCTGTGATATCTATGCAATCAAAAACTCTTTCACCATACTTACTCCTTATATCTTCACAAGTTTTATCCCATAGATATATCATAATAAGAGGTAAAATATCACCCTAAAATAAGACTCTTTCACTTGTTCTAACATTCTATTTACTCCTTTTCTATAAAATATTCTTAATTTTAACCAACCAATTCCAAAAACATGTCCCTTTCAGAAGGTTTTCACCCAACACCCATTTACCAGCCTCCCATAAATCCAAGTATTTAGCCTTAAGTATTTCATTTCAATGATTTTTTTATTTTAAGAATCTCTAGCCCATTTTGGCAACCAAATATAAATTGATAGGATTAATTTTATGAGTACTCAACCTGCCATATCTTTTAATACAACAAACTGTATCCCAAGCCATTAAAGATAATTTACTCTTATACTTCGTACCTGACAAAATAAGCCTTTTATAAAATTTCTCTATCTTATCAATAATGACTTTGGGACTTTTTAAAAGTGACATGGTAAATTAGAAGATTTTGGAGAGTGCTCATAATTAATTGTAACTTACCTACTTGTGTGAGTAAACAACCTTTCTAACTAATCAAATTTCACTGGAATATACCAAAAATATAATTCCACGCCTCTAAAGGAATTTTACCATGAAAAAGAGGAATTATAAGCTATGTATTAGGGAGATATTTAATGACATAGCCCAAAACTCTTTCAATTTTATGTTGTCTGATAATGGGAGTGTTGATGGAAAACACAAAGCTCTTCTCCAAGTTGATTTGTTGACTAGAGACATCCTCATAGTATTTCACTATATTATTAAACTCTTTATCTTCCTTGATAGATGAAATATTTGAAATTAATGTATTAATCAACAAAATGTTGATGATAAATAATATCTACATCATAAATTGGCCTAATCTCATTAATTTTACCTCTTTTAATGGTTGATAACAAAGACCTGCTAAGAGCTTTAGCCATTATAATGAAGATAAGGAGAGATAATGAGTATTATTGTCAAAGGTATATTTAATTAGGGAAAAAATATTCAGGTGAGACATTAATAAAAATTTAAAACATAATATTAGAAATATATGTTTGAATAATCTTCCTAAAATGAAAATGGAAACTGTATTTCTCAAGAACCATGTCAAGAAAAGCCCATGAAACCCTATCATATGCTTTATTCATGTCTAACTTTGAAATCATACATTTCCCCCATTTAATAATGGAATGAATCATCTCATGGTTTATTATTATTTCATCTTATATTTGTCTTTGAATAATAAAACCAATATGTTATTTTGAGATAATATAGAGAAGCAAAGATTGGACATGTAAAGTCAATTTTTTTTGTGAAATTTTTGTAAATTGTATCACAAAGGCTACTCAACCTAAAGTTTTTAAATTCATTTACAAAAAATTTATTAAGGATAAAATATATGAATGTGTTATTTAACTCCCTCAACATCTTCCCTATAGCCAAGAAGTCATCTGTAGCCACTGTCACATCCATCTTTACAATTTCCCAGAACTGTTGAAAAAAATATGTTGGAAAGCTGTTAGGTCTTGATGCCTTATCTCATTATAAATAAAATACAACAAATTTCACATATTCAACAAAAATATGCAATTATAATTTTAAAAAAATCTTAATCAATGATTATTGAAGGAATTGGATCACTAATTTTGTTAATGAATTCTTCATTACCATTTTTATCACCATAAAGAAGATTCTTATAGAAATTTATGGCTACTTCCTTAATAAATTGATGATCAGCATAAATATCCCCATTTTACTTGATAATTTTATAAATTTTATTACTAATTATATGCTTTAGGATATAAATATGAAAAAATGGTATTCCTATCTCCCTCCTTGAGCCAAATTGCTCTTGACTTCTATCTCTTAAGGGTTTCTTCTCTAGCTTTGATGGTGTGGTACTCGATGAGAAGGTCTCTTTTTAAGGAATACAAAATTTGATCCATACCATTAGTAGTTATTTTATTCTCTAAGTTTTTAATTTTCTCCATGATTCTCCTTTTCTTTTCAAAAATATTCCTAAAGACTTATTTGTTCCATATTTTGAAATTGATTTTAACATTCTTAAGTTTATTGGCCACCTTATAAATAGTTATACCTTTAAAGTCAATGCTCTAACACTATTTTATTATGTCATTCAATCTAGATGTTTCATCCACATATTTTGAAATTTGAAAGGAAAATGGGTTCTTTTAACCCTCAATTACATATTTAAAATAATGGGGTTGTGATTAAACCCAATTTTAGGAAAAAACACAGACTATATGAGATCATCTAATCAAAATAGTAAGGAATAAATCAAGTCTAAATTGTATCAAGTTCTCCCCAATGTTTTTTTAGACCATGTATAGGTATCACTTTTAATATCCTCATCTATCAACCCAATAGTCGTTATAAATATTGCTAAATCCTTCATACTTTATTATCATCTTATTTTACACCTTTTTTCCCCAATGTTGATATAGGAGTATTGAATCCTTGGCTATCATCCACTCAATATTCATACAAGACCTTATAAAATCATTTAGTTCTACCCATAGATTTATTATACTAGTTTGTGTATTTGGAGTATATATATTTAGAAAAAAACCACAAAGAGTTATTAACCACCTTAGTAAACATGATGGAAATGTGGTACTTATTTATAATGATTAAATGGACTTTATAAATTGTTATATCCTAAAAAATATAAAGATCATCAGAATCACCTTTAAAATTAACACAAATACCCAAGGCCTCCTTCTAAATTTTATTTTTAACTTTCAAAACCATCTTCTCAGACATCTTCATTTCTTGAAGAACTAGAAAACTAGGTATATTATTATTGTTAAGATATATAAGGATTCTATGTTTATTATAATTATTAAGGCATCTAATGTTCTAGGAAATAACATTTATTTAGAAAAAGATAAGTTACCTTTTACTCCTTTCACGTCCAAGGTGCTCTGAATACCGTTAGTAATATATTTTTTTGTACGGTTTACCCTTTTATTATTATATCCCACATCTTCTACTTTATTCCCTCTCATTATATGGAAGCTCTAGTCATGGCCCATTTTTTAATTTATTTCCCTTTGCTTTGACTTGGAGTTTTAGTTTTGAAAATTTATTACATGTTCTCTAAGGAACAAGGAATAAATTCCTCCTTATCCAACATCTTACCATTAGTTTATTTTTATTATTATTTAATAGATAATGAAATATCCTATAAATCTAATAATTTAAAATCAAATAATAGTAAATTAGTTTCAGGTGGATCCTTACCTTTCAAATCCACTTTTCCTTCTATTTTTTCATTGGTTTAGTCTCTAACATTGTTGGGATATATGACACCTTATATCTCTCTTGAATCAACCTTTTACTCTTATACTATCTTAATCTCTTTATTTTATTTTGATGTCTTCTCTAATTCTTCTTCCATTAGTTATTTTGGGTCCTTTTGAATATTTTATAAACCTTATTCATTCATTTAAATCTATTTTTATCCATCCTCTTCCTTATATTTCTCAATTGTGTCCCCTTTCAAATAATGTTATTCATGAGATTGAATAGAAGGATAATCCTCCTTATTTTTCCAAACTTTTATTCCTTTCTTTTCATAGTCTGCTCTTTTTTCTTGTCTGGGCACATCTTATAAATATGACCCAACTTGTGACAATTTTTATATTTTAATGGGGAGTAATCATATTCAATTTTTTGGACACATTATTTGAACCTATAGTGTAGTGTGATAAAGGTCAGAAGACTTATTTACATAAAGGTATTGACATAAAACCTTGCATAAATGAGTATAGATCTATCTTTGGTAGCAAAATCAAAAAAAATCAAGTTTCCAAAGGATTTTTCTATTCCCATAATAATATATTATTTTCAATATTCTAAGGGAAGGGTAGGTAATCTTACCAATACTTACATGAAATTAATATCCTCCTTGCCAGGATCAAATAATGGGTTCCACTTCTTTAAGAAGATACCCATTATTCCAAATAACCATGGACCTCCTACAAGGATTTTAGCATAGTATTCTAGGTTATTAAGGTGAATCAACAAGAATCCATTTATCATCATAGAGATCTCTATATTTAATTTAGGATGCCATTTCATTTATGTTAATTTCTTGATCACATCAATATCTAAGTTATTGAGGTGAATCAATAAGAATTCATTTCTCATCATAAAGATCTCCATATTTCCTTTAGGATTCCATTTCATTTCTACTAATTTATTGATCACATAAATATTTGGCCTTTTTCCTTTTTTTAAAAAATCAGATCATTATCCATTTTGGATATAGATCTAATCACAATTGAATCTAGAATATCCAGGTGATGTCTTTTAGCTTTCTTTGGTGGTTTTAATGATAAGTATTTTTGATGGATCTAAGTATTTTATAACCACATAATCTCATTATTACCATGACACTTATGGGACTCAGGACCCCTTCTCATCATTTTCAAATCGTGGGTCTAAACTATTACTAGTTCTACCACCATATGAAGAATTTCATATTCCTTCCTAGCTGGGTCCATCACCATCACCCTTTTCCCATTCAAAACTTGAGTTAAAAATTATAGATGAAACCTTATTCCCACTTGACATATTCAATGTTACTTAATATTATTATAGTATCTTGACATAACATGGGTGCATATGTTTCCTCATATTTAACCGCATATGTTTGTACAAACCCTTTTGCAACTAGTCTTACTTTTAGCTTGTCAACAATACCACCACTCTTGAATTTGGTATTGTATATCCACTTGTTTAAAATTAAATTTTTATTAAGTTGAGGCTAAAATTTATTACATATATCACTCTTATAAATTTAATGTAATCCATCTCTAATTTCATAGCACCAATCCATTCTTTATTTTGACTAGCTTTTGTATACTTTATAGGTTCACTAGCCACAAATGACAATGAAAAAATACTATTTTAATCATAAGCATCATAAAAAAAAAACCTTCCTGATGTTGAATCCTTTTGATACTCCTTTTATAATTTTGATACAACATTTGATTATCTGGATGTGGATTCAACAAACCCTTATTCTTTCTTGAAGTTGATGAAGATAAATGACTAGTCTCTTGGGAAGAGCTAGTATTATTTCTCATTGAACTAAAATCATGTGGCTACATGATCAAAATCAACATACATCTCATTTCAAAAAAATTAAAATACCTATAAGTAATTTTGGATTTACTAGTAGGATTATAAATCTTATATGCTTTATTTTCAGCACTATAACCTATGAGTTGTGATCAATAATCTTAGGATCTAAATTTGGAGAAAAATAAACATCATTTATTTTAAATTTACATTGAATTTTGGTTATTTTAATCCTTCCCTTTCATTAAAATTGGATGGAATTTCCATCTCCCAATTGAACTTGGGGTTTTAAGGAATCATCTAACTTGTTGAAACCATCTGTGTGACTTTTCATGTGATTTGAGAAACATGAATCAAGAGACAATAAATGATTTTAAATTAAAAAAATTCCTTTTAATTTTAGTTTATACAACTCCCTTTATTTAAATTTTTATTTTTATCTTTGGTATTTAAAATCTTTATTTTGATTTTAAGTTCCTATTCATGATCTCCTACTTATAGTCTCATCTTATCGTCATGGGACAAGAGAGAACCCACTAACCTGTTAACACTTATAGTGTTCATATAATTAAACTCCTCAATAATGATCACAACATGAAGTAATTTTTGAATCATATATCTTATAATTTTCATTATTATGACCCTATCTTAAATGGTTTCTCCATAAACCTTCATTCTATACACTAAGTCATTTATCCTTATGTAATATTCTTTAACTCCATTATCTTACACTCTTAAATTTCATAATTCATTTTAAGAGTTTGAATTTTTGATTCTCTTACCTTAGTTTATATTTAATATGAAGTTTCAAAATTTAATTTACATGCCTCATTTTTTTTTTCAAACATCAATTCTTTATAAATGCTTGGTCTATGGCAATCTGAAGATAGAAGAAAGCTTGTGCATCTACATTTTCTTCATTATTATTTTTTCTCTTCTAATCTTGAGTCAAAATATTTGAATCTATATGTGGTGTGTACAAATTGAGAAAATTATCCCAAAATTCTTTCCATATAATAATTATCTTCAATGGATCTCTTTAAAATTTAAAATACTCACCTTTGAAGATGGGAATATTCATGGAAGCATAATTTAATGAAATCATTTATTCTTCTCTTAATGGATTGAAACCCTTTTGAATTTTTTTTAAATGTGGATTTGATAAAAAAATTAATGTTTTAAGTATTGAGTATTTAAAATAAACTTTGATTTAATTTGAAATTGAATCTATGTATCAACCAATCTATACCAAAATTATTAGTTATTAATCTAGTAGTGTTGTAAGTATGATTGTTGATAAAAATTGCACTGAATAACTTCAAATTATATAATATATGATTGTTGGTATTAATTTGTGAATACATAAAATAAAATTAGATATTTTATGAATAAATATTTCACCACACTTACTATGCACAATATTTTGTGAATAATAAAGGCTAAAATAAGTCAATTACCATAAACTTGCATGACAAGAAAAATCATAAATTGAAAGATAAATTAAGAATTTAATTAAAAATAAATAAAATAAAAATAAAAATTAAGATAAATGAAAATTTAATAAATAAAATAAGGTTTAAATATTGATAAGATAAGGTCAACATGAAAGAAGCATTTCTTAGCAAGTAAGCAATTCATGCACACTAGACAAGCTAGGCACTCCAAATCCTTATAGAATAGGAAATTGACTAAATAAATTTAATTTTGGTTTTATCAACTATAAAAATTTCAATCCACCTCTTAGGGATGAATTAATAAGTGTTTGATGTTAGGTAAGTACACATTAAGTGAACTAAACTTTAACTAGTACTCTTGGTTATTTTTAGGAAGTTTCTAAAAAGTGTCCAAATTTGACCAAACAATTAATATAAGACATAAATAATTTAAATAAAATTCCTAAAATAATAATTCATCAAATAAAATGAATATAAAATTAATAATCAAGTGTCCATATTGGCATCATACTCAACAAATGCATTATTTTAGTAATAAATGTTAATTTATGTGTCTACAAAGGGTACAGGTGAAGGTTAATGAATTTGATCCAATATAAATCCATTTTAATCTACTTGGTTTTATTATTCATGTGAGGAGATAATTTTTATCTCATGAATGTTTCATCTTAATAAATTTTTATTCATTCTACCTTAAAAGATTTATATTTATTGCTTTAAATTTATATAACTATGTACATGCAATACTGGGTAATAGTCTTGAGGTTTCTTCTTCACATATCTTGGAAGCTGATTGATTCTATCACAGGTCCTTATATAATTATAAAACCTAACTTGCACACCCATTTTCACCAAAAACTATTTGTATTTAGATATCTTGTCATTATTTCATGCTTGGCCACCTAATCCTTGATTTTTTCCTTCCTTGACATGGTGTTTTAAGCCTAATCAAAAAATTTCAACCTTTTCCCCACACAAATTATGTGAATGGTTTCTATGTACCTATGGAGATAATATATTAATGTATATGGGTCTATGGATATGATAACATGTGGCACACATCCTCTTAGTTAGTTATATGGGTCTAATATATTAGGATAATAGAGTAACTTGTGGAATTAGTGCATTGGGTAATGGTTGGCCAAAATTGGGATTATGAGGTTATCCATCCATTTTTATTTAGATAGAGGTATATATAAAAGAGATGATTATCATTGTCAAGGTATCAGGTAAGCATTTATTCTTCTATTGTAAGAGGATATTGGAGGTTGTCTCCTCGAAGAGACATTGTGGAGTTATTCCTTCCTAAAGGAGTATTGTATGGTGTTTTCCTACCTTAAGGGTATTCTATTTCTACATATATTGAATATTTATACATATTGGTCCACCAATATATGTTTTTGAGTTGTTCTACATTATATTCTACATTATTTCCAAATATTATAAGTGTGGATCATAACAAGTGGCATCAAAGCTTCGATTTGGGTAATTTGTGTGGAGTGAAACTCTAGTTTTTTGGAATCATAAATATATTTCAATACGTTTCTAAATTTTGCAATTTTTTTTATTGGTTATGAATAATATTTAAAGGAAGTCTCAGTAAAAAAATCAATCCTTTATGATCTATTTTGAGGGAGTTATTCATATTTTAGGTTTTGTACTCATTTCATCATATCTTCTAAAATATAAAGAATTTTTTGGTGAAATTTTTACTAATGCTTTGTAATAATATAGAAAGCTACAGATAAAATTTGATATTTTTGGAGTGAGTTATTATGATTTTATGGTTTTTAATGTATTCATTTTATAGGATAAAATTTGAGGAATTTTTTCAAAAACATTTTATTGAAGTTCACTATCATAAGGAAAAGCTACAATCAAAATTTGGGATTATTTTGATTAGTTTTGAATGAGTTATTGACATTTTAGGGTATTTTATTAACCCTAATTTTTTGTGGATAATCAAGTTACAAGTATTTTTAGGGGAGGATGATATTGGTGCTAGAGAATGGTTGTTCCTTTTTAAGGAGAATAATAATCAAACAAGTCTGTGGCAAACATGTTTATCTCTTTCTTTGTTTTGGCTTGCACAACATTGGTTTAATCAGTTTAGCTTCATACAAAAGTATTCTTCATGGGAAGAAATGGAATATTTCTTCCTATATCAATGGGATATAAAATAAAAAGAGGATGAAGAAGAGGAAGAAAATAATGATGGTAATGAAGAAGAGAATGGAGATGATGAAGAAGAAAAATTAGTGGAATAAAATAATGATAATGAGGAAGAACATGCAAGTGATGATGAAGAAGAATAAATCAAGCATAAGGATAATGAGGATAATACAAATGGTACAAAAAGAGAGGTAGATGATCTCAAAGAAGAAGAATAATTAAATGATAAGGGTCCAAATAATTTATCTCCAAAGAAATTTGAGTCAATTTTTCAATTTCATGGATGCATTCAAAATAAGAGGGTTGTTATGTCCATAAACCCTACTAACAAGTATAACATCATCAACATGAATGTGGCCAAGCATCTACATGTTCAAACAAATAATATCAAGGAGGTTCAAGTAGATGGTGAGAATATTCTAGTGTTTGAATATTTGAAGCTCATTATGGAAAAATATGTTTTGCATTCAATTTTTATGCTTTGGATATGGATGATGTGGATCTGGTTCTTGGATATACATGGTTAGAGACTTTGGGAACAATCAATATTAACATTCAAAAAAAGTTCATAAATTTTTGGTATAATAAAAATGTCACTTTATAGGATATCATATTGGGAAAGGCACCAATAAAAGTTAAGGTAGATAATGAGGATGAGATTGAAATAGGTGATGAAGAGCATGAGGAAGATTTAGATGACATAGATAAAGACACACTATAGTAAGAAATGAACACTTCATATACTCAAGAGACAAAGAAGGAAAAGGTGGAAGAGGTAGAATAAAAGGTGCATAATGTAAAATTAGTAGAAATAGTTGAGGTATATAGACACCCACATCATCATGAGAGGAAACAATCATGGAACTAGGTGAGGGAGTATCATAACAACAATCATTTTGGCTATACAAGAAATCAGATTTCCAATCGCTATGGCTATGCATGGAAGCAAAATAATAACTACTATGGTTAGGTATGGAATTAGAATAATGTAGCATCCAATGGAACATAGAATGAATGGGGAAATCACTATGATTATACATGGAAGAATACTTACTATGGTCATGGATGAAATCAAAGAAGCGCAATGAAATATGGTACATGGAATCAAAAGAGGAATAATTACGCATGGATACCAAAGCAATACATTTACGATCATGAATGGAATCAGAGGATTAAAATAGAATTTGTAAACAAGATTGGAGAGCTATCACCTACCAAGATCATATATGGATGGTTAGATGATCGAGATTGGAGACAAGTGTGCAAAGATTTGAAGCATACTCATTATTTGGTTTCTTCCTATGTTTCGGGGATAAAACATGTTAAGGAAGGAAAGAATACTATGTACCTAGAGATATTATATATTAATGTATATGGGTTGATAGAGATGTCTATATGTGGCACACATCCCCTTAGTTAGTTATATGGGTCCATATATATTAGGATAAAGGAGTAACTTGTGGAATTAGTGCATTGGGTAATGATCAGCCTACATTAGGATTAGGAGGTTACCCATCCATTTTTAGTTAGATAGAGGTATATATAAATGAGATTAATATCATTGTAAAGTTATCAAGTAAGCATTGAGTCTTCTATTGTAAGAGGATATTGGAAGTTGTCCCCTCAAAGAGACATTGTGGAGTTATTCCTTCCTAAAGGAGTATTGTATGGTGTTGCCCTACCTTAAGGGTATTTTATTTATGTATATATTGAATATTTGGACATCTTGGTACACCAATATATATTATTTTGAGTTAATCTACATTATATTCTACATTATTTTCAAATATTATAAGTGTGGATCATAACGATGGTCATCTAGTGAATATATTTTTTTGTGTCTTTATACCTACTTTTTTAATTAATGGAAGACCCCATTTGTATAATATGTGTATGGCATAATTAGGACCTTATTTTTCAATATGCACTTGTGAATCCTTAAGAAACCCTTCAATACATGTTTCATGCTTCACACAACATTTTTTTGTGAATTTGGTACATACCTAGGTAAATTTACCTATTTTTTATATTAAGTAATTATACACATACTTTGAATGATTAGTCTACCTACACAAACATAAAAATGCACACAACCATACTTTGGGAAAAAAATGCCTCTTTGTTATAGAAAAAATTACAAAAGAAAATGAATTTAAAGGAAATATTTTGTAGTACTTTTTATCTTGGATCCTAGCCTTATTAATGATGATATTTATAGCTATTACATGTGGTGGGGGTTTAACCTACTTCTATTGAAATGTCTAGGGAACATATATCCATTTAAAGTGCATAAATTGAATATATCCACCTCTAAGATGTTATGGATGATTTACAGGTCTATCCACCTAATTTGAAACTTAATGAGGTCTTTGGAATCAATGGAGTATTATAGCTACTCTTGCACATATTTTCACAAAACTTAATGCTTGACTTTATTTTCATGATAATTATTCTTTCTTGATTTCTTAACCCCTTAGCTCAATTTTGATAGTATTCAATTATTTTACAACCTCATAAGTGATTATATCCATAAAAGAAATGATTATCTATCATCCAAAAATCTTGCATGTGCTATGTGAAATAAATAAAAAATGAATTCTATGGACAAGACTACCTCATTACTAAATACTAGCTAAAATAATGTATAATTAATTAAACTCTTGTAAGTTTTTTGTTAAACCCATAAAATATTTGGTACTTTATCATCATAATCCTTATGATCTATGTCACAAATTTTTGTAAGTGGCATGCCCAATATCTTATTGAATTAATTAACCATTCCATTTACTTATAGGTGATATACTATCATTTTATGGTGGACAATAATGAACTCATTAAGGATTATGCACATAGTTTCTACCAAAAAGTGGTTGCCTCTATCATTTATGAATATTAGTGAGCATATGTACTTGTTAATGACATTTAAAAAAAATAAACTTGTAGTTATTACTATAGTGTAATACTTAATGGGAGATGCATCTACTTATATATTCAAATAGTTAGTGGAAATGATGATATACCTTTTCCCATTCCTAAATTGAGTTGGACTTATTGGTCCAAAAAAGTAAATGTCCCACTTCTCAAATGGTTTCTAATATAACACTAAGATAAATGGAATATCTTACTCCATTTTTGGATACCTAATACACTAAAAAATATCACATTATTTTTTGAAATCCTTATCATATTTATAGATAGTTGGACACCTAACTCTCGAGATCAAGATTTTGTGCATGGTATCCATGTCAACATAATGATATTCAATGGATTATTTATGAAATTAAAAAAAAAAAAATCATCTTAATTGATCCTTGATACACATATTATTAACACCTTATCTCTACCTAACATATAAAATTCCTCCCTAATGATTTGATAAGGAGATATGTGCATGACCAATTGTTTCTTATAATTTTCTTTCTATTAATTGGGTGCCATCCCTAAAGTAAAAAATTCTACAATTTATGCCAAGTCCCTAGGAAACATTTTCACTCTAAGGAGATACATTTTGAACATATTATATTCATTGTTTTTCACTCTCTATCTTGTATTAATTTGAGATAAGTGATGAGTCCCATAATTTTTATTTTTAGGCTATACCATCACTTGATAATTGAAACTCCTAGAATTATAATATGCACCTATAAATCATGTTATGAAACATTAAATTATTTAAAAATAAATTAAATTCCTCTAAGTCCATGAATAACATTAATATTATTATAATAAATTATTGGAAAAAATTATGGAACACATAGACCATAGCCAATCCCTTGTGCTCAGAGGTGGTATAGTTATGATTTATTGGAAACAACTTCTTCTATGAAAAGTAGATTAGGTGATAATTATTACACTAATATGAATATTATAGATAAAATTTACACCATTTATAGGGTGTTTAAATCCATCTAAACATGAGCTATGAAATGGTATTGATCCTAGGTTATGGGTGACCTTTAGGTGGTTCAAACCTCTAGGTTATAGGGCTAGTTACCATTGATGTATCAACTAGGATCTAAAAATAAATATATTTCAAAGGAAAAGGGAGAAGGATAAAATGAAATAAAATAAAGGGGTTTATACATCAAATATTTTATCTCTACCAACTAGCTACATGTGTACTTTTAGACCAAGAAAACTAACCTTACATACACTACTCATAATTTGAATCTCTTACATAAGTATTTCAATGTGAAGGTGGTGATAAATGCTTAGGCTAGGATGAATAATAAAGAGGTATTAGATGAAAATAGTGAATATAAAATATCACTTAACCCTTGAACCACACTTACACACTTCACATGACTTGTAAAAGAAGATTTCAAACTGCATCTAGGTGTTAGAAAAGGACAACATGCCAATGAAGACAAGTCAAATCACTTGAAAAGATCAAATATTCATACACACACACTAATAAAAGTCATAGAATGAGGTAATTTTTTTTTAATCATTTATAAAAGGCATACAAATGGGTAGGGCTTCACCATACCCAGGTGGAGAATGAATACATAGCCAACCAAGGCTGAATTTATAGATAAATGAGACTAGAAGAGAGAGGGGCATAGAAGTCAGCCATGACATATGTCAAGTGAGAGTTAATAATAAATAATAGAGTGGGATAATATTTTTATCAAGTCTCCAAAGGCAATTTTTTCTTCCTTGGTAATTCTTCGTCTTCCAAATGGCGTGGGAGTTTCATTCTTTGCTGGACACCTTGATCTTCCTCTTTAAAGCTACCCTCTTCTTGACTTAGAAAGTGAAAAGTGGAAATATTGACCATACAATAATATTTAAATGATATATTACCTTGTTATTTACATCTTTAATTAGTTTAAAATCTCCTCAAACTAGCATTGTAATGATGGTTACACCTCTTAGGTGCCTTGAAGCCTAATTTGTCTTACTACACCTATCTTGCCTAAATGGCTCAAATATTGATTTAACCTTTATGAGTGAAACATATCTCAATGGATGGAATAAATAAGCTGTAAAATACCTAAAAAAACTAATTTATATCCATCAAATAATCACTAAGACATCATTTTTCACCTTGAGCTCTCACTAGCCTTCAATTCCTTGTAGCTCTGAAAACACACAAAACTCCTTGTGTGGAATAATGTACGAAGGATATTGGAAACATAATGGAAATTTTTATTACCTAGTATGATATTAAAACTCCAT
Source organism: Torreya grandis (assembly GCA_037957365.1). Lineage (NCBI taxonomy): Eukaryota > Viridiplantae > Streptophyta > Pinopsida > Cupressales > Taxaceae > Torreya > Torreya grandis. The sequence continues at coordinate 876,118 of JARHVA010002165.1, read as the reverse complement.
ACAAAATTTTATGACCCAACTATGATTGTAAATAAATTTATTCCCTATTTTCTCTCTCCAATTAGGCCTTAATTAGGTCTCTAGGCCTAGAAACTAAATTTTGGCTCAAATTAACTCCCACACATTTGAAACTTATAAAAAAGTGTTTAAATCAGTTTAAATATCTAATTAAAATGATACATGCCAAATTTGAGCCTTTAAACCCTTATTTAGATATGAGAACCATGAAATGGCCAAAAAACCTAGCCTTTCATAAGCCTTTTCCACACTATCTTCAACAATCGGACATGTGACAAAAATTTTATTTTGAAATATACATAATTTTAGACCTAAATATGTATAATACACCTAAATTAATAATCCATAATGGTCTTCATCTATTGATGAGGTCAAAACCCCTATTTTGAGCTCAAATCCTTGCAAAAACATAACATTTAATGAGTATGTACAGGTGAAGATATAATAAAATTTCATGGTAATGGTACTAATGGAGTGATAAATGATGTTTAGGTATTTAAAAGGTTCATATATTTCATCTTAGGTGTTTAGAGATAACTCTCTCATCAGGGCAATTCTAGTCCTCTAGGCAACCAAAAACATGTTTATCATCTTAATGATGATTCATAAATCTCATATCATTAATGAATGAAAAAATTACACAAATAAAAATTATACATGGACCCATAAAATACCCTAGGATATTGGTCTCCCATTAATTTTTTCCATACTATTCTAAGATTAATAAAGTGCTTCTCATGTTAGGAAGTCTTCATTTGGTGAGCTTAAGACATAAAGTGAGTTGGAAATGAAATTTTAGAGTTTGGTTTTGAGTCTAAAATCCTCAGGGATGTTTGTAACATCCACCTTAACTCTCCATATTCCGTCTACAACCTTCATTTGTTGATGCTTAGGGTTTATGAGCAAACCGTTAAATCTGACCCTAGAAGCGTGTGTTTGAGATTTTCTTCTCTATGAAATGAGATAAAGCACATGGAATAATATTTTAAACTATTATTTATATATTTTAATATTTCAAACTTAAATATATCCTTGAAACCTACAATTTATCTACACATTATTGCACAGGTTCATCGATGTCTCATTTAGGCCTGATAAGCCTAATCAACCCTTAGGTTTGTCATTATCTTCAAGCAGTTAGTCATCTTGTGAGATATCTTATCACTATGGGATACTTTTTTTAGTGATTTACTATCTTTATTTTACCTGCCATGGCTCCTCTCCATGACTCTCAACTTTCTTTTGTTCTTCTACATGCCACTTTCTTTACAATTTCACACACAGGCCTATGTGACCCTTTAAGCTTGGTAGGTTTGAATGGGGTAAGAGTTACTTATTTAATAATTAATATAATAATAAAAAACCTCATATTAAGTTTCCTTTAATTATTCATGATCTTATTATGGCCTCTATGCTTCCACTCTACCTTCCATAAATAACCTTTCTTCATTAATCTATAAACATAACTATAGATGTGCAAATTATATTTTTTGGGTATTAGAATTTGATGCCACATTTTATGAACTGATATTGAATTTATTAAAGGTAAAATATATCCTAAAATTCTATATGAATCTTGACAACCCTTCAATATTTCACTTTCACAACACAAGCATACATCTTCATAGAATTTTGGGTTTGATTTTCATATGCATCATCTGATATGAGGATAGTTTTTAGGGTTAAGATCATAATAATCCATAAAAGGAATTAAATAATTAATAATGGGACCTAACATTACCCATAACTTAAATCATTACAAATAAAACTTATGGATTCTTGAAGTGTAAATTTCTCCCACTTTTAACCCACAAACTTGTAGGTAAACAATTTTAGGTCTACTTGGGCTTGATGGTTGGGTGGTATTAGAATAGGTTTTAAATGAAATATTTTTTCTTAATTTAACTTGAACATGTTTTTTAGTGTCTAATAAAGTTTACATCTTTCATTTTTCCCTTGATCATCACCACTTGGTGCACAATTCATTACATCTCTTATGAAAATGAGACCTACAAGTTTGCAGACTTATAGGTCCATATTTTCATATTTTAAACCCATTTTGGAACCTATTTTTATAATTTAAACCTTTATGAAAATAAATAAAATCTCTCATTAAAATATATTATAATTTTATAACCCTCACATTTCTTGAATATTGTCAGGTTAGACCTTATGAAATCAATTATGTGCACACAGCCTATACACTAACTTTAGGCTTTACTAGATGATTGTATTGATCATCTCAGCTCTTTGGATCCTTAATTTATATTTGGAAATGTATGAGGGATTTAAATAAGTTTATTTATTTTATTAAAACCTACTTTCAAACACCTCATATTTAAAGATTTATCATGAGGCCATAACCTTGATCTTTAAAGCTTGTAACCATAAAAGTTGATGAGTTTGAGAAGGATCTGGGACTTGTAAGGTATAAATATGTTCATGGATGATCATGTGAGATTATATATGGGATATTAGGTGCTATGGAGAACATTTAAAAACCAATTGTATGCATGAAACCTACATAAACTTCTAAATTTCAAGTGTAAACACTGCAACTTATCACACATAAGCTTTTCTTGATACTTAGATGTTCACATGTGTGAACCTAATGGAAGAGTTTGTGAAATGGTTTTAAATATGCATAGAAACCTTAAAAAATACATACCATGGTTCAAATATCTCCAAATTACATGAAATTTATACAAAATTGAGCTTATGGGGTGTAAGTGAGGTTTAAGACCACCTACTGGTCTTAACAATTATTCATAAATATGGAGGCACCAATATGAGAAACAATGCCATTAAAATAAAGGCCATTATACCCCCTTATTATACCCAAAAGATTATGCCATGAATATATCTTCTCTATTCATACTAAAGTTAACCCTCACTAGTCTATCCGAGTTTATTTTAGTGAGCCATATAAAAAAATACATGGAGGTCCTAAGGTGAATTAGAATCACAATGGTGGTGAATAAATTTGGAAGGCATATCATTTCATAGGTGAATCATGCGATTCCATGTGATGAATCACACAAAACCTACCAAGTTTCTCCAAATCTCATATATATGTAGACAAATGCCTAAGAAATATAGACATGAAGGCATCTGATAGTAGCCTACGAGCATTCAATGGCATCCAACAAGTATGGGTATTTGATAACAGCCTACCAGTACGTAATTGTAGACTAATGGTATATGATGATAAGCTATAGATATATGATAGTAGGCTATGGGTAGACAATGGTATCTTGATTATATGTGGATGAAAATATCCTAGTGGCACCCACTCATAGACTATGGATGCCCATCCACAAGTTACCGACACTCACCCACAATGGTGGCAAATTAGCTTGGTGGTTACAGACTATAGGTGAACATCTATAGTCTATGGGTAGGTGTAAATATCCTACCTTTTTACACCCATACGTAATACGTCATCATCTACCCATAGCCTATTGTGATCCATCTACAACCTATTGTCAAATACCAATAATTTACAATCAGGTGTTGGTAGGTTGTCGTCAGATACCCACACTTGTTATATGTCATTAAACACCTGTAAGCTGCATTTATCTAAATTTATGTGAGATTTGGAGAAACTTGGTAGGCTTTATGTGATTCTAGTATGGAATTTCATGATTCACCTGTGCAATGATATGCCTCATATATAACATATGTTGAATGCATTAAAATATAATCAGGTAAAAATAGTATGTAAAACTATGATAGATATGGAAATGACAAAGAAACAAAGTACTTATATGGATCTGATGCTAACATAGTTCTATATCTAGAATAGGTAGGAGTCAAACTAGAAGATGATTATGGAATAGTTTACAGATTATGGATTAAGTTCCTTTGAAGTCACAAACACTAGCATCAAACTTGGATAGTTTTATTGATGCTACTATCTAAAACTAATGCATGTGTCCACTATAGAATACTTATTATAAAAGGATGTGACCACATGGATGTTTTTGGGTTTGTCTTCACCTTCAATCTAGTGCATTCAAATATAGGTCATGGATTATCATTTCTCATGAAATTGTAAAACCATAGTTATTCATCTTCATAGTGACCTTGGGTAAAATGGGTTAATGGACACATAATGTCGCATTGACCCCAAATATCCATCTATCAATTAGTGATGCCTACATAGCCAATACTTTGATGAGGGCCCTAAACTCATGTAGTTCTCCCCTACATGTTGGTTTGTGTGTGAATCATGTAATGTGGGGAAGTAAGTATGATAGTGACCTAACTTGTAACTTGGAAAAATTGGGCTCTTAGGCTACTCCTTTAGTAATTCATACCTTTAGATGTGAATTCCCTATGAATAATATGGAAATATGAATGAATAGGGAATATTTTCTCAATTTAATGCTCTTTGGTATGTGTGATAGGTGAGGAATGAATGAGGGTTGATATTATATTTATATTAATCCCTTTGGAGAAATAAATCACATTAAATTAGTTATTCAAACCAGTAGGATATACTTAATTTTAAAATTAGATGAATTTATGGTATTGGACACTTGCATCAGAGTAGGACACTTGCATTGATGTAGGTGTATATCTAGGATTATAGTGTTTATGGAGAAATAAATTAAGAATAGGATCAAAACTTGAAAAGGCAGAATATAAACATGTTTTAATCATTTTCAACAAGATATAAGGTTTGGGTCATCAACATAATATTGGTCAAACCAATAGATAGGCTAAGGAGAAAAATATAGAGTAGATGTGAGACTTATGAAATCAAGAAAAAGTCTAAAACTGAGAGGAACAACTAAGGTCTGAGTTTTCCAAGTGTACAAGACTAAGGTGTTATATAATCCATAATATTATCTATAATTTTTCCTTTTTAACATCACAATCCTACATGCTACAAACTTTATTAATTTTTATGAAGCAAAGAATGGGTCAGTTAGTGCTCCCTCAACCTTGCTTACTAACTTAAGTGGGAAGGTGTTCAATACTTGAGACTCTAGAGTATTCACTTGATTCTTGAGGTATTCCATTTTCTTATAAATCATATCATGGCAAGTTATGACCATCGAGATGGGATCCTCAATTATATGGTCCTCCTTTATTTTCTATTTCTTTTGGGTTAGAGATAATAGATATTCCTCTATCTTCCATATCACTTAGTTTCCTTTATGGGTGAATCTCTAAGTCATCACTCTTTTCATTTTATTTGTGTCTTTATTGATTTTGAATTCAAAGTTGGGGTCTTATTAAATCACCATCTCTATCCCTTATAATACTATTTCTTGAAGTGGTCCCATCTAACCTCCTACTTGAGTTGGATTTATGGTTCCATAAGTAGCATCATATGTAGTTAATGAAGTTGACTATGGGGGAATGAATGTAGGGATCTTGAATATGAGTGGAGATAGGATGGGGGTGGTAAATGAAGGTTGAAGAGTGGGAGTAAATGTTTGGATGGAAAAAAGGGTTGTTTATGGTATCATGTGGGCCATGAATTACTTTGGTGTCATATAGATATAATGTCTAATGATGATAAGGAGATAAAACATCATACTAATAGAGGAGATGAGCCTATTAAGAGTAAATCCAATGGGGTCATGAACATATTAGAGTAGAGCCCATGCAATATTTTTTTTTAAAGGTGGGATTAGACTATTGTGAAGTCCAAGAGGGGATATTTTTAACTTGAAATAAAGATGTAGGAAAGGAGGGTCACATTTATAAAGGTTTTATTATGGAGATACTAAATGTAGTGGGTTTCATAGAAATTGGATTGAATTGATTAGTAGTCCACACTTGAGGAATAGTAGATCAAGCAATAGAAACTAAGCATGGGGAACCCTAAAAAACATGGCTCCATGAACCATGTCTAATGTATAATTTCATTTCATAAAGGGGAGGAGTGCCCATGGGAATATTACTAAAGCTTGAGGCACTTAGGAATTAGAGAGTGATTAGAGTTGTAGGAGTTATATGTGTGTTATGGATAACTTGGAGGAATTAAAATAACTTAAGAAATGGAAATTGCATATCTACTTAAATAAACAAAAGGGTCTAAGACTGTAAGAGTAGTTCTCATGGTAAGAGAAATTTAAACCATTGGTGGAGTGGAATCAATTGGTGAAGTCTAGGTATCAAGGCCTTGCATTAGAATGCTTATAATTATGATCCTAAGTGAAATTGAGGGTGAAACACTTTAAATTTGGGAATAATGAGCCAAAAGAACACTAGGGTTACATTGAGCCCAATGTAATCTTAGTTTTAAGGTGGAAAAATAGATGGAGTAACAAAATGTGGTATTTATCTCATAGAGGTAGGGGTGACCAACTCAGTGGACAAACTAGATTTAGATTTAGGGGAGATCTGATAAGAATTAAAACTACTTGTAAAATTTAAGGCTTGCTTGACAATAGGTGCACTTATCCACTTGATCACTCCAACTAAATAAGTGGTGATTGATGGATATAGGAAAGTTACTAAAAGTATCCCCTTCAATATGATGCTTTTGATCTTGATACTCATCTTTGATGGTTTAGGTGCATTTGGTCTCTATTCCAAGGCTTGTCTACTATTTTTCCACACTCAAAGATCCTGATTTTCTCTTTCCAATCACCTCATCATCATTATCTAGGTTAATATAGAAATCATCATCTAAATGCATTTCATGGTCATAAGTTGTGTTGATCTTAGACCTCAATGCCTCCAAATGTAGATGGACATTTTGATAAGGGTCCTATTATATATGCTTATGTAGTGGTAGGTTGAGGGATATTTGATGTGTTGTCATAAACATTATAATTTTATATTCCTTACACTTCTTGTACCTAGTGATAATGGTTAGTTGTGGATACACTTTTTACCTCATATATAAATAGAGAATTGATACAATATTAGCCATCTAAAAGGCTATTTCTTGTTATACTAATTTATCAAGAACGTAATAAGTTAGCCTGAGTAGAACATTCATGATCCCTTCAACCTTGATTACCATGAAGGTCTGATAATACCAATATGACCCAATTTCAGTGATGGAGGATCTCATATCCTTAGATAAAATAGGCATACTCCTTTTATTAATTAAAAAATACAATGGGTAGTAGAAGTGGTTACATATGAATTCAATATATGCCATGAAATGGTGGATGTATAACTTATATAAGACCACATGAATTGGGGATCCCCAAGATATCCAAGGATGAAAATTCATGATTTTAAAATTTATTATGGTGTAAGAAGAATAAACCAATCAAGACACCATGTAAAATTTCACCCCAACCCTAAATCCAACTAAATATTAGGATAAGTTATGACGAATGAGGTATCATAGGGTTGGAACCTAATTTTCTTAGAGAATTGTACTTAGGAGGGGAATCTAATAACCTTTTACATGGATGATGTCACTAGCTCAAAAGAATTGATTTAATATCAACATACCAACCCTAACCCCCTCACTAAAGGTTCTAATGATGTAAGACTTGATATTGTCCTTGTTGATCTAATTCTTTGGTTCCTTGGTCCAGTCCTTAAAGACTTCAAATAGACTATGAGACTTAATTCACTACTTTGTGACTTCCTTGGTATATGGAATGTTGGGCTCAAAGAGATGATAATAATTTTTATAATAAAGCCCAAAGATGTTTGTTATCTTATTTTTTAAGTTTGAGGACTAAATAATATCTTGGTGGTACTTATAAAACATCAAGAGATTGTAAAACAAGTTACCACAAGTAAATGTTTCATGTTTGGTGATTACCTTGTGAAGCCATGAATTTTGGATAGCCACCACATCATCTAAGAATTCGGTTTAATATTATGAGAGGTCATCATAATTATCTATTTTTTTCACTTCCTATAATGCTTTGAACACCTTGTTATAATTATTATATCACATGATCCCTTCATGTAAATTTGTGTCCTTGAATTCTTAACTAGCTTGGGATTTGAGGGTGAATTTTCTATTATTGATGTTAATCCATAGCCTACTTTGAATTGGTTTCTTGTGTAATTATTTTTACAAACACAAGCTTAGAATGAAATTTGAAATCAATTGACTTTAAGGTATTAAATAATTAAAAAATTTCAAAATGGTGCCTAATTTTTTTAACTTAGATGCGACTTTAAGTTCTTGAAATTCAATCTTTTAGTAATGGAAATGAAGTTTCACAACATGCAAATTAACTTTGAGTTGATGACCTTTTTTGAGGGGTTAAATTATCAGTATTTTTAAATTTTAATTAACTTATATATAGTGTTTAAACAATATTTTATATTTAAATCTATTTTGTTAATGTAACCTATCCATATGGTGAGCTATGACTCTTCTAAATCTTATGAGGGAAGAACCCTATTGGCCTATTTAATATTTAGAGTGTGTAAGGCATGCACCTAAAATTTTGAATTTTGGAACTTAGGGAGTATTTTGATAGTGCCAAGTATTACTCAATATGTTTTGGTGAACAATAAAAATGTCCCTAGGTTGATATTATGTTGGAAAAGTGGTCCTGGGAATATGGGACTCCTAGTGTATAGACAGGGTAAGTGGATTTTAATAGTTGGTAGAGACTTTCCAAGTCATTATTTTAAAATAGGATTGGTGCATATATTCCATTTAGAATTATATATTTGGATAATAATTCATATGATGGTATAGTCATCTAATAATTATCAATCCCTAGGTGTATAGTAAGGCACATCACTTCTATTGATTGGCTATTATATCCCAGATCGTAAAAAATAATATCTATGAGACCTACAAAAAAAAAGTTTGATTTAGACAATAAAAATTTAAATATAAGGCATGTTTACTTGGAATAAATAAACTTTGGGAGGTGATTGATGTGACTCCAGGATTGTACTCTAAGATTTTGAGAAATGTGGAACCTATCATGTCAACAACTTCTTTGAAATAAAAATTGAATATTTCAAAAGACTAAGTATAATTTTTTTTTATAGGTGATCAAAGACTAACCTTTAAAATAATCAAGAAAACCCACCAAATAAATTTGGATGCATTAGTTGAGATATGGGAAACAACATATTTTGACAAAAATACACTAATTTGCACCTAATTGAGTAATGCCTCTTAGAAACAATCCCTAATTTACATATAAAAACATCCAATTCAAAGATTTTAATTTTAGGATTTATTCAAAAAATTATTGGGTTAAAATGGGGTCCCCTTTTATTTAAGTAAAAGGGATATGTTGGCCACAAAATTTATCAATTACACCCATTTTACATTAGTCTATAAGAATGGACATGTGCCCATTCTACATAAGACAAGAATGTTGGATTATTTGTAAATGACCAATATTATTATCTTGATGTCATGTATAAAATTGGGTATAATGATGCATAATATACATGACATGGGATATGAGGTTACATAATGTAAATCTAAATGGGTAGATTTATGTACTATATAATGCTATAAAAGATACTTTAGAGCATAAATTATTATAAGTGCATATAGAAGATATAATAAGATTGGATAGGATCATATATATCCATATGAGAAAGTCAAGATACAATGCAATAACCCAATAATAGCATCATTTCTGCATGTTTCTATGTGTATGTGATACTTTGTATGATGTTGTGAAGTATGATTAGTGCTACAATTATCATCTTTGTATGTTTTAACTTGAATAGGTTGTTTTTTTACTTAGCTAGTTTTCATGAGTAATCTCACCAACAATTATCAATTAATCTCATTCTACCCAATATAAATATACTTGATGTCATGTAGATTGGGATCTTATAAAGAATCCAACATTCCCATTTCACATAAACTATTAAAAATTAACTTAATTGATTATATCATTAGTATCTTGTGTTATATAATGGGCACATGCCCATTCTACACAATATAATAATATTGGATTATTTGTAAGAGGAAAATATTCTTATCTTGATGTCAATATGTAGAATGGATAACTACCTAATATACATGACATAATATATATTTATCTTATATAAAATGGGATTAATTTATACTATTCTTGATATCTTGTGTATAATGGGCACATACCCATTCTTCATAAGATATTAATAACATGACATCAAATATCTTTATATTTTGTATAATGGGATTACTTGATAATATTCTTGATATCTTGTGTAGAATGTGCACATGCTCATTCTTCACAAGATATTAAGAACATTCTCAATTATTAATCCCATTTTATAAAAGTCTATAACAATGGGCATGTTTCAATCATACATAAGATAAGAATATTGGCTTCCTTGTAAGGGATCAATATTCTTATCTTCATGTCATGTCATAGATGTTATATCTTCCTAATCCACTTAACATCCAATATCTTTATATTGTGTATATGGGGATCAATTTATAATGTTTCAGACTCACTAATGTATATATAAAGTATTTGGTTATGTTTATTAAGTATTCTTAAACATAATTAAACATCACACACATGCTGCTTACAAATATTCAAGACTTAAAATATATTTCTCATTAATATACTCAAAGCGGTTACATAAGGTAGCTCATAACATAATATTCATGTATAGATAACTTAGATTATAATATTGGATAGGATGATCTTTATCCATACTACCAAGTCCAATACAATGCTATAATCTAATAGTCATGTCATTTATACATACATTTCTTATTTTTTGTATCTTTGTTGGATGTCATAAATTGTAGTTTATGTTAAAGTATATGTTTGTTTTTGATCAATGCCATAACATGGTTATTGACTTTTGCATGTTACTAGATGGTTATTGACTTTTGGATGATGGTTATCCAACATCATCCCCATACTTAATCCTTTGACTCTTCCTTAAGACAACACAAATGAATACTATCGCAAAAAAATTTCATGTGCTTGGGCATTGTTGCAAAAGTTGTTGATGTTTACTTAGAATCTTTACCTCAAATTCCTTTCATTTTTTAAAATAATACTAGCTCATTGGGATTTTTTTAGTTGTATATTCTCCTTTAAAAAACTATATAATGTCATCTTGGGTGGCATAACTAGAAATAGAGTCAAAATAAGTCTTAATTTCATTTGTAACTTTTTCAAGATTCCCTATGAAGTGATTGATGAGGTCGTGATAATCCTCAAGCTCTATGATTAGTTGTGTTCATTGTTACTATTTATCATGAAATTTCTTTCCAATTTATAAAATTTACATCCTTTTAGTGCCTATTACATCCTTATAAATATAATATTAGGAGGAAACTTAGTTTAATTCTTATTCCAAGCTATCTAAGGATTTATTTTTAGATACATTTGTCACCAACCACCCATGTGTGAAATAAATGTATGTAATGGCATTGGTTATTCTTTATAAAGAGAATTAATGGTTTCTTAACATGTTATGGTGTTGAATGTTCTCTACCAAGGGTTTTGAATTTTATTAGAGTTTGAACTCCTCTATGACACTCTCATGGATGTTATATTTATCTGCATCATAGATATATTTGTGCTTGATTAGATTTTTTAATGTCCCTTTGAACCATTAAATGATAGGCAAATTTGGATCTACTTCAAACTATGGCTTAAACTTTGTCATCTCCTAGATGGCATCATGTAGTGTTTCTTCTAATATTGTACATATATACATCCAATCATATTAGGCCCTTTCTTGAAATATATTACCCAATATTTTATTCTTGCAAGGGGTCAATGCATTCAAATTTATATGTATTCCCTATTGGGTTGATTCAAGTAGAGTAGGTGAAATATGGATGACATCCATTTTATATCATTAAGCCAAAATGGATTTAATTTGAGAGAGAAAATCATGATGTGGAAGACTTAGTGTATATGGAGTGGGTTGAGTGGGGGAGGTAGTGGTCATTTGCTGAGAGGAAATATATGGTGGATGGGAAATTAGTTGTTGGTGAATGTGTAGTGGTGGGTCTGAATGACTACATTTTTAAAAACTTATTATGTGGATTTATTTCATGATACTTATTCCTATTATGTGGATTATTTAGTTTTTTTCTTATTTATCTCTTCCTTAACTTGTTGGGAAACTTTCTCTACCACTTGTTTGTTTTATCTTATTCTGCCTTGAGGGCGACATCCTTTGCCACCTTTTTATTTTTCTATTTTTCTTCTATTTTATTTTTCTCATTTTTTAATTTCTCCTTTATCTCTTATTCTTCTTTCTCCTTTTTCAAATTTTATTCCTTATCATTTTTTTATCTTTTCTTTCTTTTTTATTTTTCTTCTCTTTTTTCTCCTTTTCTTCCTGCTTTGTTTTCTCCATTTTATCCTTTTTTATTTGATTACTTCTCCTTTATTTATTTGTATTCCTTTTCTTTATTTTTATTTGCCACTAAGGCCTATTCTATTTTTTGTTTGGATGTTGCGTATTCTTGATCCTTTTTCTCAACCTTCACTTTTTTTTTGTGGTCTATTCTTTCTCATTCTTCTATATTTCCTTTTGTTCTTCCTTCTTCTTAGCTTCTACTTTTTGTAGTTTAATTTTTTATTCTATTTGAATTTCATCTTTATGTTTCTATTCTTATTATTTAGACTTAGTTTGTGATTCTAGTTGGTTTACATCTTCTAGTGATTTTATGTTTTGTTTTTGTGCCTTAGCCAATTTAATGATCATGGTTTTTCTAGGGTTTTTGCTTCTTCACCCTATGTTTCTGGAAATGATTATTAAATGAACCTTGTATAAATGATGTTGATAGGCAATTATTCCTATATTAGGTATGATTTTGTTGTGTGTGATGCTTCCATTTTTTAATTTTCTTTCATGTCTTATTAGCTTGCATATCTTCTATTTGTGATATATGATGTGTTTATTTATTTTTTGTGGAAAAAATTGCTACCTATGGGCCCAATGTTTGTCCCAAATAAAAGTGTATCTTAACCTTTTAATATGAATCTATCCCTCCATTTAGTGTGTGGTGATAACTACACATATTTTTTATGGATGACCTTCAAATTGAAATTTGACATGTTTCCTATGACTTTTATTCAATTCCTTAAGTGTTGCTAATTGTTCTTAGGTTTCCTTTATTTCATCTTCCTATTCTCTTGGAATGATGTTAGATGTTTGTCTTTGTATTTTATCCACTAACTCTTCTATAATGGATTTTATGTCTTGTGGACCGAACTTACCTACTACTTTTGGAAATGACCATATGTGTGGTATGATTTGATATATTTGGCCATATGAAACTTTATATTGAGGGGTTGGAATAATTTTGATACAAGGGTTATATGGGAAGATGTATAGGTAGTCAATGGTGGTGGTAAAGTAAAATTATTTTTTATATTTACTAACAACTTTTGGGAAAATTATATACTATGAATTGACGGTTTATTATAACTCAGATCCACATGTAAGCACGCTAAAAAAAAATGATGTTTTATAATCATGGTTTATAAATGGTTTTTTTTATCTATATTTTTTTATGATTTTCTCTTCCTCTGAGTCTACTTGTATATTTCTACAGGAATGGTTTTTGTATAATACATAGTTATGTATAGTAATAGGGATCCATACAATAAATCATGCTTATCTCTCTTAATTTTTAAAATGTTTCATTTATAGTATATTGTGTGCCACCATTTCACTTTTGGGATTTGTGACAGTGTAGTATAATTTACACACCACTACCTTTACTATATATCTATAAGTTATACTTTAGATGGATGTTATGTTGATGCCACATTTACTTTTACTGGATTTTAAGTAGTTGGAAATATTTTTTAATTTAGTGGATCCTATTTTTCATATTACTGTGCTGTTTCCTTCATTCATCAAACTGATTACACTTTCAATTTCAAAGGTGGAAATCAAATGAGCTTGGCCCAAGTATAAAATCCCATTATGAATGTAGCTAAGTAAAATCCTAATGGCAATGTCTACCATAATGAAAAATGGTAATCTCACCCAAGGTTCTAGTTTCATATATGGGTTGTATTCTTATTTGGGTTTCAAATCCCATGTATTATTTTTTTAGAACCTATTAGATGAGTTACTCATAGTCGGTCTCTATTCGAGTGGTATATTTATGTTATATGTGTATGTATATATTTGAAATTATCTTTGAGGTGTGAAATGATGTTTGATAACATTAAAAATGTTATTTTGGGGTATAGTGCTAATTATTTTTTGGGTACATGCTTTTCTTTCTAAATCATGAGGGTTCTAGACACAATGGCATGTAGAGTAGCCATTCTTGTTTCTCTCTTCTTTTTTATAGATCAATGAGGTGTAAAAATGGCATTGGAAAAAATTTTGTGGAGTTTGGGTGCTAAAAAATGTTTGTGAATTTGGAAGGGATGATGGATTGATTTTATAAAATTTTCAATGATTTTGGAGGTGATGGTGGGGTGGAGTGAAATATTTTCTTAATTTCATTGTAGATGTGTGGTTGGTTGAATTGCTAAGTTGGTCATCCTTAGTGGTTAAAATTATCTTGTCCATGTCTTCAACCTTAATGACTCACCATTTTGAGGTATTAATGTGATTCTTATATCCTTTATCCATTTTCATTTATGATGTATTATTATCTAATTTTTTACTAATCTATTTATGAGTTTGTTTGATATGGTTCATTTCTTTTAATTTGATTTGATTTGTGTATCTTCTTGGGTAGTTGTAGTCAATAAATTTACCCATTTATCTTAAGCATATTGCATTCGATGCCATGACATATTTTATCGATTCACCCATCTTGGCTCAGTTTACCCAATGGGATTTAAAAGATTAAAGACTACTATCTATTGTCTTTATTATATACAATACATCAATTATCATTGTTAAATTGAGTGTTTCATTTTATATTTATTTTTCTATCAAGGTACCATTTATTAGTTTTCAAGAAAACAATGTCAAATTGTGAATTCATAGTTTGATGTTCCCAACTCACTAACATCTAAAGAAAGTATTTATTTATGTTGATTAAGTATTATTAAACATAATTAAATATTTCACACATTATGAATAGAAATATTCAATAATTTAGATATATTTCTCATTATTATACTCAAAGTGGTTACATAAGGTAGATCAGAATATAGAATTCATATATAGATATCTTAGATTACAAGATTATATAGGATGATATATATTCATGTTTCTAAGTGTAAATACAAGTCTATCATCCAAAATTCATGTCATTTTCATATGTCTTTATATTTATGTATAGCTCTATTAGATGCCATAAAGTGTAATCTATGACATGATAAATGTTTATGTTTGATAGATGCCACAATATGACTTTTGGATGCATAAGGACCAATGGATAAATGATGATATATGTAGAAGGCTAATTCACATTAATTATTATCAGCATCGAGTGGCTTAAGGAGTTAGTCAACCATGAAAAAGGAATGCATGGGAGGGATTAAGGCATGACTTAGGCCATGATATCTTTTATAAATGAAAAAATTGAGGCATAACTCATACAAGATAACCTATCATAGGAAAATGAGATTATTAGGAAAATCTTACGAAATGATAACTGTCAACTTGAGAACCAAAATAGCTAGTGGCATATTCATACCTATATATAGGCTATCAACGCACTACAAAGATTGAAAAAACAAATTTATGTTGAAGGAGATTATTAATTATATTAGAGTAGGAATAAATATATCAAAGTGTGAAGAATAACCATTATGATGAGAATTTGAGAGGGTTAAATGGATGATAAATAAATAAGCCGAAGAGATAGGTTCTAAAGACTGAGGGAATGAAATCCGAAAGATGAAAAGTTGGATGTCCTACATAGGTTTCTTTCTATTTGGGATATTTTAATTAAGGAATATGCAAGTTTTAATCCTAATCTCTTTGGAAATCATAGAAAAATGAAGGACCTAAAAGTAGTAGGAATAAAATTAAGAAGACAATTGACTTAGTTAAATAATCTAGCTAGTTATGACTCTGATATGAGTCATTACCCTCCTTAAAGAATGGATGGGAAGGAATTTTAGAAGATGTGACATTATGAAGGAATATTTATGCATGGATTTGACCCAATAAGGATTAAATGGGTCAAAGTTTGAAATCACATATCTATACCAATGAAAATTGGTAGAATCATAAGCCAAAGGAGTGTACAAAAGTGACATTCACCTAGATCGAGGTAATTATAGGAGAAAGTCATATGGTGAGGTAAGGTGAAGAAATAATATGAATCCATGTTACTATCCGTAGTAGGGTTTACCTAGACTCACTCAGAACTAAGGATAAGTCCACAAGGGAGGGATAAATAGGAAAATACATACAACCCTCGACTAGATGGATCAATCCATATGGAAAACTATAATCACTCCTTCAAGGTAATCTATGTGCACATTATTAGAGAGAAGAGTGCATGAAATATAAAATGGGTGGGTTAACTCCAAAAACTCATCCCATGATAGCCTTGATAAAATAACACCCTCTAGGGGAGTGCATGAGGGAAAACAACCTATATAGGCATGAAGAAGTTATTGGGATATAGACCCCATTTTAGAATAGTGAATAGAGGAATATTATTGAGATAACAACTTGAAAAAGTGAGTAACATGATAATTCTAATAAAACCTTAGTAATAATATGAAGTGACACTAGGAAATTAATTGACATGTCATTACTTAGTGAAGTAAGACCTTTAAAATGTAGAAGATATATTTTTATTCTTTGGATGAAGATGCCATTGAGTATAATAAATTGAGATGATGAGGAGATATATGTAAGAGAGATAGTATATAGGAGAGGAAAGTAGGCAAATAGAACATACATTTTCACTTACTATGAGGAATGGTGAAAAGGGTATCATGAGGAGCCATGCAGAACTAGGCTTGAAAAAAAGTGTAGATCCAAAGGAAGCAATTGTTTATGGTGTAACTTTGTAGGTAGATGGATAACAATAAGAAAGTAAGCAAGATTTGGATGGGTGTTTAGTGTGGGTTGATTTTTAGGGAGATTAATAAGATGAAATAATTTCTTGAGATAACTACCATATAATGTATAGGAATAAAGCTAGTAGTTATAGATATAATAACAATATGTAATTATTAAGCACATTTATTTGATGAAATGTATCTATATATTAAAAATATATATAATATACATATATTTCATAAGAAAAATAGGTGGTATGGAAGCATGCCTCAACATCAAACCAGGCCAAGCCTAGGAATAAGAAATAGAAAAAGTAAAAACAACACTAGATCCCACCTAGGAACAAGTCATTAAAACACCATAAAAGAGAAAATTAAGCTACCAGATCAAGGCTAGAAGGTGGATGATACATGTCATTAAGACCCCAACCTAATCTTGGCAAGTCATTTCCATCTAGAATTGGCTCCCAACTGGAAGCTTGAGTAGTGTCCTTATCATCTTCTTATGGTTGAGTAGGAGAAATTGCCATAGAGAATTTGGGAAACTTATCTAACATGTTTGACTAACCTCCAAGTGGTTCCCCCCATGCATCTAGATGTAGAGGAGGAGGATCATCCCAACTATCCTACCTAGTAGGGGAAGGAGGTGGGGGTTAGCACACTCATTGTTGCCTAGGAAGGCTCATGTGTTGATACAAGGTGCCCCTATGAGAGCAACACTGAAATTGGATGCATCAATGCCCAAATCAAGGTAGAATGAAAATTATGTCATCAAGTCTATTTTAACTAGGTAGAAATGGAGGAATCCATGTCATAACACAAGGATCATCTCCCCAATGAGTGAAAAGGTCTTGGAGATGGCCAAGCTCAATGGCAACTTTATTTTCCTACACTTAAATCTATAAAAGGACATTGGAAATAATAGAGGATTTGCTCAAAGCAAAAAAATTACAATATGAAGAAGCATTGTTAAAAATTTCACTATTTATTTCTTTTCATAACCAAAATAGAATCTCTACTCTAAAAGTATTCCAAACTTGGGTATATTCAAAAGGAAAGGTAGGTTTATTTCCAAGAAGGATATATTACCATTGAAAAAAACTAGGATAGAAGGGATTAAAGAGGTCATGAATCCATATCCAGACCGTTTGATCATTGGATTAGTGCCAAAAAAATGAGGGAACATTTCCATATGGCCATAAAAAGGGCATGCAAGAATGGAAATTATTATGTGAACAAGCCTTATGCCTATAGGTAGGTCCTAATATAAGATACACCAAGTGAAATGAGCTAGCTTAGACTTTAAGCAAGCCTCCCAAATAGTGTGAAAATAGAAGCACCAGGTATGAATGGAGGAATGCAAACCCCAACATGAGTGAATCTTTTCCACCATAGGCATGTGAAGAGTAATCTACCCATATCCAAGCTAGGGGGTGTAATTATGAAACATAGTTTCAACATACGACTTCCAGTCCTTCCACCAAGGATGAATTGAGTGAATAGAGATTTTGTGAACCATTGAAGGTGGAACAGTGTTAAGGATTTCTTGGTAAGATTCTCTATTAGCATTGGCAAACCAAAATTTGGTTTTCACCTCTTCTTAGGATAGCCAAGAGTGAGAGTACTTATAAAAGATATATTGAACACTATGAATGCCTCTATGAAAAAACTTGAGAGAATTGGTCCAAGGAACCTTAGCCAAAGGAAATTCATTAAAATTGATAATAGGTGACCACCATTGTGAGTGTGAGTTAATAGAAAACCCATCTTAGAACCCTAAGTCATTCTAGAGAATCCATGGTTTGATCCTTTCCCATGTTTTCTAGATGCCTTTTGCCACAAAGGACCCTAAAATTTGAATGAGGGATTTGATGATGAGCATATTAGAGAATCTAAGACTTTTTTAGGGTTTTTTGCCTTTAGGTAGGCCCAAAGAGATGCAGTGTTAAAAAACACCTTCCCAACTTCTTTGTCATTAATGTCCCACATAATCCATTTGATACAAAAGTCAATTCCTTAACAAGTCATTTAATGAGCCCCATACCTCTAGCATCCTATGTGAGGAGATAATATTCCCAAGTAGCCCTATGGAACTCATGGCCATGAGAAGAATTGGTCTAAAGAAAATCCCTGAGAATTTTTTCAAGTTTTTGATATGAATTCTTTGAAGGCACCCATCATGAAGAGTAGTAAACATGGGTGGTCACAATCACTTTTGATTAGATTTAGAATTTACCTTCTAATGATAAGGGATTCGTCACCCAATATTATAACTTGTTTGCTACTCTATCAATAACATATTACCAAAACTTGGGTAGAGGTATGAATACTTTGTTAATAACATATTAATTTTGCAATAAGAAACTTGAAGATTTCATCATGTTGGATCTAAGATAATCCATATTTGGTATCCCATGCTGATAGGGGGAGATATGAATACCTATATAAAAAATTTATTTGTCATTGGATACTTGAGCCAGAGGCAAGGTAGAAGGTGTTGAGACATTAAAATCCATTGCCCACATTGCCCTCATCTTCAATAATAGTAAGGAAATAATCATTGAAAAAGTGGTCATTTAGTAGTTGAATATTTTCTTGAGGGTTTTCTTTAACTAGAGGGAGATAGATTCCTTTAACAAATCCCCTAACTTAGGAATAGCTAAGAAGATATCCAAAACCCTCATCTACAAGCATACATAGGGCAGGTGCCAAAGGGCATCCTTGGTGAATAGATCTAAACAAACCAAATTATTCATAAGTGATTCCATTAATGGAGAGGATGATCAAGGCATCTAAAAAATCTTCTAGATGGTTTTAATGAAATTGGGCCTAAAGCCTAGGGCTTTAAGCATGGACAAGATGAAAGGCCACTCAATATGATTACAATTTTTTTTACAGTCATTTTTTATGAAGATAGCTTATTACTTAGACCTTCTATCCCAGTCCATTCCTTCCCAAACCACAATGATATTGTCTAATATATATCTACTTTTGATGAATCCTATTTGCTCAGGGCAAATGGTGTGTGGTAATAGATTATGCAATCAGAGTACCATAAATTATTAAGCACATTTAAAGTGTTGTTTCTAATTATAAATAGTCATGTATAAATGAGACCAATTTTCAATAAAGTGTTATTTAATTTAGAACTGGTGTTACTATTATGAAATGATATATGTGACTTTTCCTTTTAATTTGTCACTATGTAATTAACTTGTTGATGAAGATTAGTTGGTTAGAATCAGTGATGTGTTGTATGAAGTGATTGAGAAAACTAAGTGGAATCATACATACCATATGGAATGGAATTAATTTATAACACTATTAATATCTTGTGTAGAATTGAAACATACCCATTCTTCAAGAAATATTCAAGAGTATTATTAATTAAGCCCATTTTACATGAGATAAGAATGGGCATGTGCACATTCTACACAAGATAAGAATATTAGGTACTTTGGAAGATTCCAACCTTATATTTATGTTAATGTTGACTCTCCACTTCACCCCAACCTATGTAAAGTTCATAAGATGTTGGTAATAAGGTTTTCATGCTTACATAATGTTGAGTTCTCTAGAAAGTGAGTCTACATGCAGATGCTTCCTGTCTATGCCCATATTCAATAGTCAATTTGGTTTCACACATAAATTAAGTTTTGAGTAATGATTATGAGTTCCTAAATGTGTGACCCATGTAAATATCCTTCATCTCATCAACATGGCATGTAAGTCAGAGTGTGCAAGTGTCCCTACCTTAAGGTAATTAAATAGAGAAGTATGTGGGGATCGGTTATAAATCATGAGGAATGTGTTTAGAATATTTTATATTATTGCACACTCTTATTCAAATACTTCCTTACATTAAAATAATGAAGAACTATTCCAAGTCACATAGTTTCACATTTGTGCCCTTGTAAAATGCAAAATGTGATATAATATGCACACCATTCCTTTTGTAGACCAATAAAATTTCTAGATGAAAGAGTAGACTATAAGGACCATCAAAAGAGACTAGGCACATAAGGATTTGTATCCTTGTGCATTTTTTTATAATATCACCCTTGGTACCCTTCATAAACTTGAAGCTTCATTGTGCATTTAATTCACTATGCAACCTTCAGTGCACACTCTCATCTGTGTAGAACTCAGTGTGTCAATTTCAATGCACATCAGGTCACCAAAATATAGGTGTATGTGTTAATCCTTACCTTACACAAGGTAACATGGTATAACCTAAAAATGAACTTGTGTAGTCCCATGTCAACAAGATAGTCTAGGTGGATTGATAGGTGACCACCATAAAAAGGATGGTAGTTGAACCCATTTGGACATAAAGGGAGTAAAATATGAATATAATTAAATGCAAAGGAAATTTTTAGAGTGTTAGATCATGATGACATGCCTTAATTAGTTTCCTAAATGCCCTTCATTCACAAACACACAC
The DNA here is from genome assembly GCA_037957365.1 of Torreya grandis. Taxonomy (NCBI): domain Eukaryota; kingdom Viridiplantae; phylum Streptophyta; class Pinopsida; order Cupressales; family Taxaceae; genus Torreya; species Torreya grandis. Next base: position 854,827 of record JARHVA010002165.1, on the reverse strand, counting down.
ATAAATCAATGAGTGACCTTGTTACTTTAATGATCAAATTTTTAGGCCTAGGTTGGATAAGCATGGTTCGTAGTAGTTAATATGGAATTTTATGATGATATTAATCAACCTTGAGCTTTGAAAACTACTTCTAACTTTAATTTCCTATATACCACCTCTAATGTAAAATTGATTACATTGGGCCTTTCCTAGTTATATATAAACCTTATTTTTTATTATATAAGGGTTGACATTTCTAGTCACCATAATGATACCAAAATTAACCCTCTAATATCCCTCTATTCGTATAACAAAGCTCTATCTATTCAAATTTTTAATGTTTCCTTAGACCTTAAGATTAATGGGAACTATTTTAATTTTATTCATGCTCTATGTTCTATGTGCATTTTTGGATCAATTCCTTGTATATAGATGTTTGTCCCTCTCATTTTCATCCCCCCTTCACACCTCTACATAGAACCAAAAGTATCTAAAAGTATCATTTTATGTATATATGGGTCTATGTAGGCATTATATATGAACCATTTATTATCCCTCCTAAGGCTATGATGTGTTCCTTTACATCCATGTGAAACACTAATGTAGCGCACTTAATTTGAAGATCTTGTATCCAGTCTGTTAGTCTTATTATGTTGTTAAGTGGGTGAGGTGATCACTCTATTCTTGGTACATCACCTACATTCCAACAACCTTCTTACCTTTTCACTCCATTTTCCCCTTGTCAAATTTAGGTTTAGTGCTAGATATAGATTTCATTCTACTCTTTATAGGTCTACATGCTGGTCCTAAACCAAGTGCATATAGAATATAAGGAATCTAACCTAATATGAAGGTTTTTACTAAGGAGTGAAAGAGTACCATAACTTATAAAATAACCCCACTATTAAAATGACACATTGAATCACTCTCTGGCATGAAAATTCAAGGTATTAGGCATAGAAAAGTTGTGCATAATCAATCATAATATCTATTTGCACATGGGTGCACATTTCAAGTGATAAAAAATTCTATTACACCCAATGGTACAAAGCTCAAAATTTGGCTAAGAGATTTGTCCTACTCTTAGTAATTCAAGTGTTGAAGATACTCTATAGAGTACTTGGTGACTCTAAGAATTCCTAGATCATAAATGTCATCATTTCATCTATATGCCAAGATATATGAGATCATATTTAATAGGCACTAATTTTAATTTCATTAAGCTACATATAATTTATATAAGAAGATTATTTAGAGTATTTATGTCTCTTGTTAGAATATCTAATGACATAAGGCAACCTTCTCCTAGAGCTCAGTTTACACATCTATTTGGTAGATTCCCTGCACAAAAAGGAAGACTATTCCTGACCCCATTCATGGATGATCTTATAAACTAACCCTTTGTACCATTTAATGTAGTCATCCCATTAATCCTTTCCTATTGTGATGACATTACCATAGTTACTCTTAAGATCAACCCCTAATTTATTATATAAAATTCAACTATGCTTGTATAACACATACAAGACATATCAAATATTTATTCTATCCATAATGTGACTGAAGACAACATCATAGTGCATCTCCTCACCTTTTATTTGAAAGGGAGGGAGCTCCAATGGAAGTTTTTGTATAAAATTCTATTTAAAATTGGGATGAGTTAAGTGAAAAACTATGTAGACAGTTTGAAGAAAAAAGAAACCACCTATCACTAATGGATGCCTCATGACCATCAAAAGGAATCCACATGAGCAGATGGTTAAATTTAACTTTAGATACTAGAGGAAGTAGGATCGATTTCTACTCCTAGTAAGGCTAAATTATAACACTACATAATTATATATTTTGAGAGTGTTGAACAATGATGTGGCCATAATGATCTAATCTATGGGTGGTGAAATATTAATGAAAGCCTATGAGTTTATTTTTTTCATAGAAAAATAATTGATTCAATCACATAAAAATATGCCTAGACCCCCTATGCTTTTATATCCTGATCCCCCATGTACACATTCAATTGACTTACCGCTTATTCTAAATCTAGCCCCTATTCTTGTTGCTGTCAACCCACTAATTCCATCAACTCATGTGCCCTTGATTGAGTTTCATGAAGTCAATTCATTATTGAATAACTTTTTAAATGATTTAGTATCACTCAAGAGATAAAAATCACATCCCAAGGATTATCAACCCTTCAAATAGTAATATCATTCAAACAAGCCTCCCTACCAACATGTTGTGCAAGCTCAAAACCATCTCACATATAATAGACTACCCTATGTGCCAAATTTTAACATTTTGAGTACCTTTATATATCTCATGCCCAAGTAAAATAATATTTTTTAGGACTATGAATGATGATATATATGCAATTAGTCACATGATTAAACTATGTGTGTAAATGGAGTGATGAACAAGGAACCCAAAATGTAAAATGCACCACTACCTCAAGAGCCTCCATCTTCTTCATATAAAATAAGGGGTAAACCATATGTGTCAATTTAAGATTAGGGAGGGTTAACCCTCCTAAATTGGTATGAGGGTGACTTTAATTATGTGAATTAGAATGAGGTTCTAGGTGTGAGAAGTAACCTAGTGGATTTTAACACAAGGTTTATAAGGAGAGCAATGGTGGACAAACCTTCTTCTTCAGTGCCTTCAACTTATGTGCCCCATGTTCAATTTTTATATTCCAAAGTTAAAACACCTATTCAACCTTCAATGCACATAGAATAGGTTTCATAGAAAGAGATATCCCCATATTAGTACATAGGTGCGAGAAGAAGATAAAATTCAAAAATGTAGATTAAAATGACTCAAATCCCATTTAACATAGTTAAGCAGATGAAAAAGAGTGACCTAAACATTTCCATGTGGGTTGATCTTACTATTCCTTCCCAAAGGAAATTGTTAAAGGATAACCTAAAAATATTCCAACCACATGAGATATCATAGCCATCATAGTTTATGTCAAACTAAGGAAGAAGTGTGCAAAAATAACAAGACACCCCCATTCTACATTTCTCTAATTATTGGTAAGCATATCACACATAGTTGTATGATAGATTTAGGTATGAGTATCTAAGTGATTTTGAATAAAATCACAAACATGATAGGCATAACATTTGCTCCCATTTAAAAAATGGTTATGCAATTGGACATAATAATAGTTAAAATCAAGGGAATATTGAAGGATCTGAATCTCAGTCTACATGTGTGTCCAAGCCTTTCCATTTCATAAGACATCATAATCATTGACTTACCTGCTTTCTTTGATATATGCCCCTCTTGAGATTTCACTATGAATATGAGTCGATATCTATCTTTAGATTGGTTTCACATGATACTTAGAATAAGATATGGAACTAAGATGATGATCAAGGTTGAGCCTATTTCAAAGAATCACATAGAGCCATACACTCCTATCCTAGTTGATGCAAACTACACTTTGTTCAATCAAGAAGATAATTCAATTATTCATGAGACTGCCACACCCCTTGAGGAAGTCTTGAATGACATACTTGATGAATGGGCATGTAAGCATTATGAGTGCAACCCATATGAATATGCATAGGAAACAAAGATAGGTATATACAACATTCTTGAGGAGGACACCTTGTTGTCTAAACTTTTAAAGGTGTAAGATGACCTCAAAGGCATATGGTAGCTATACTTTGATAGATCTCAAAGAAAAATGGTGTAAGAATTAGTGTTATAATAGTTTACCCTCAAAAGGATAAATATTTAAATGTATTAATATTGTAGTTTGGCTACATGAATAATGTTGTCAAATATGAGGCACTAATCTAGGGTCTCCAATTAGTGCATAAGAAAGGAATCAAGGTGATGAGAGATTTTGAAGGCAATGAGCTGATGGTAAACTAGGTTAGATCATAAAATATGCCTAAAAATAATCTATCAAGAGGTTACAAACATAGGGTATGGGATATGATTGAAGGGTTTGATGCTTTCAATATCCACTCCAAACTAAGGGTGTAGAATGATAATGTCAATAGGCTCATGACAATGGGTATAAAATAGGAACTCCCATGCATTAAAGGGAGTAAGTCTGATCAACTCTTAAAATTTGTAGTCAAAATAGAATTCGTAGATAAAGTAAGTAATTGATAGGTGTTTGAGAGTGATGAAAAAATTATTAACTTCCTATAACATGAAAATAATTTATATTCCAATAATAAACTATGAATCCAAGATCGATAAGAGGAGAAGATCATTCAATTTAAGGGAAACAATATGCCTATAGGGTTTGTCACACTTTAAATCAACTTAACCTCTAACAAATAGCTAAAGGGCAAGATGGGAAACATTATTATGAAAGAGGAAATATTCAATCCAGTGTCCATATTTTATGACAATATACTAGAGGATGGTAAGGTATGCTCCCCATCTATATTCAAAAAATTCATTGAGTTAAGTTGAAGGTATGATGATATCTTTGCATGGATATATAACGACCTCAAAGGTTTTGATCTAGGCTTAGCCTAGTATATGATTAAGCTTAACCCTAATATTAGGATAGTTAAATAGAAGTATAGGTTAGTTAATGCAAATATTGACCCTTGTTGAAGAAAGATCTCTCAAATATCATCAAGTCTAACATAATATTTCGTAGTGTGAAAAAATAATGGAGAGATCTGCTTGTGTGTAGACTTTAGAGAACTAAAAAATTCTCCCTCAAAGAATAATACCCCCTCCTACCAATGGAGAAAATTATATAAATAGTCATAGACATGAAAAGGTTTTCACTATTGGATAGTTATTTAGGCTATAACCATGTACTTGTGTGGAAGAGTGACCAATTTAAAACAACATTCAACACTAAGTGGGGTACTTTCACATACCAACGGATGCCTTTTGGCTTGATAAATATAGTGTCTAATTCCCAAATGGCCATGGATATGAAATTTTAGGGACTCATCAACAAAATCATCTTAGTTTAATTTGATGATATAACTATTTTTCAAAGCATGTAATGATCATTTGGGTCACCTAGAGCAAGTCTTCAAAAAATGTTGAGAGTTCATATCTCTTTGAACTAGAGCAAGTTTATAATCATATTAAATTAAGGAAAAATCTTGGGACAAATCATCTCCAAGGGGGGACTCATCATTGATATTGAATGATTTGAGGCCATTATATCACTCCCTCTCCTAAGTCACAAGAAAGGTCTCCAAAGATTCTTAGGGAAAATAAAATTCATCATGAGGTTTGTGCCAAGTTTCATAACTTTGGTCAATCCCCTCAAAACAATGATCAAGAATAACTTGTGTTTAACTAGAACTATGAAGGCCAAAGTAGTTTTAAGTCCACAAAGTGTACCATCATAGAATTTTCTACCTTGATAAACCTAGATTATGGTAAGGATTTCATCCTTTCTGCATTTGGCAAAACTGAAGGCATGTCGGCCATCCTTTCATAGTATAAAAAAGACCAACTAGAGTATCCTATCACTTTATTAATTTAATAACTTAAGGATTATGAGATTCATTATAGATTTATAGAGAATCACACCCTTGAAATAATAATAACACTCAAGAGGTTTGAGAATATGCTCTCAAACAACAAGATCTAACTTATGATCTCACACTCAAGTATAAATGAGTTATTAAATAGCAAGGACATTAGAAAAAAGAGAGTTGTATGGGTCACAAAGGTGATGGAATATGACATAGACATATAACTCACCAAGTTAGTTTGAGTTAATAAAATCTATGAGTAGCTATCAGAGGATGTGAATAATGAAGACTATGTATTTCTTGCACTGCGTGAGAGCCAACTAAAAGAGCAAGGCACCATAGTAAGCTAGAATAAGATCATGAGGATATTCCTTTAGATTATTGCATATCCACATAACTTGAATAAATCCAAGTGTAGACATTTTAGATTAAAATCCATTCCTTATGTACTTCTTAGTAGTGCACTTTTTAGAAGAGACATTAATGGAGTTATCCTAGGATGCATAGAATAGGATCAAGTGAACATGATACTAAAAAAGTTCCATGATGTGTCATTAGGAGTCTATTAATCACCTAAAACCACTATAGTGAAAATAATGCAAGATGGTTATTATTAGCCAAATATATTTGAATATTCACATGTATAGGTGCAAAGTTGTAAAAGGTGCACCTTTTTGTAGGCAAAAATAAGCTGGTAGCCCTACCCCCTATGCCCAATATAAACTGATAAAACATTTATGTATTTAGGCTTAAACTTCATCAACATGATAAATTTTCCATCAATCATTAGACACAAGTGGATCCTCATGGAGATGAGTACTTCACAAGGTGGATCGAGGCTATAAAACTTAAAGAAGATAATGAGGTTTCCATCTTAGAATTATATGAAAGTATTGTCACAAGATTTAGTGTCCTAACGACTATTATCTTAGACAATGTAATGGATTTATTCAAAGCCAAGATTAATGAATGGGGAGTCAGACATACATCATATGATCATTGCTTCAAACTATCAACCCCCAGGTAAAAGTTTAGCTGAGTCAACTAAGACGAACTTGGTTTACATCATTAATAAAAACATGGAAGATAATAAATTATCCTAACATAGCAAGCTCAAGATAACTCTCTAGGCTGATCAAATAATGTCAAAAAAGGTGATGGGGATTCCCCTTTCATATTAGTCTATGGAAGGGAAGTGAGGTTATCCATTTCATTTTATTTTCCTTCATAGGATTTACCCCATAAATTATAGTTAATTGAAAGTAATCCCATGATAGTAAAATTAATCAAGCTAATGGAGCTTGAGTAACTTAGGGCATGGGCCATGCACACTATGGAGCTTTAATAAGATTAAAATAAGAAAAAAATAAATGAAAATGATACTAACATAATTTAAAATGAAGGATAGTTGGTACTCAAATGGGATGTAAATAGAGAAAAGGATAGGAAACATACCAAGTTTGATGTTATATGGAGGAACCCATATACCATATTCTATTACAAGAAAGCTAATGCATGATAGCTCAAGAAGCCAAGCAGAGAAGTGTTGCCCATACCTATCAATGGGATTCATATTAAGCACTATATTTTATTATCATGAACACCCTTTCAAATATTAGTTTATATGTTTTAATTTACCTAAATTCCACATGCACATTATATTATTTAGAGTAGTTTCATTTACTCTAAGCACTTGTGTGAAGTTATGTTGTCTTAGTTTTATCATTACTCTAAGTGACATTAAATGTATTTATTTATTTATTTTTATTTGTGTAAGGCATATCAATTACTTATAAGGTCAATTGGGCTTCTCACACTTAATCACAATCAAGAGAAAGGAGAGTAAGGGATTCTAGATGACTCTACACCCAATGGATTATATCAAGGCTATCAGATTCCCACTTAAAAATAAACTAACTTGTAAAGGTCACCAAAAGTGTTTAATATACAAGTCATCCCAACCTATGTATATTTTATAAGATGTGTATAATGTTTTCATGTATGCATAGTGTCGAGTTCCCTAGAAAGTGAGTTTGCATGTAGATGCTTCTCATATGTACTTGAACTCAATAATAAAAATTGGTTCACACATAAAATAATTATCAACTAAATATTATAAGTATTTACCAAATTCATTCCCCATGAAAATATCCTTCATCACATGAACATGGTGCATAAGTTAGAAAGTGTGGGTCTCCTTAACTTCTGGAATTAAAAGAGAGAAGTGCAAAGGGAGCAATTCTAAATCATGAGGCACACACTCAGGATATTATATCTTCTTACACACTATTATTCAAAGACATAATTGAAATCAAATAATTAATTCCTATTCCAAGTCATAGATATTTACATATATTCACTTATGAAATGTAGACTACAATCTAGGCTTCACAAAATTCCTTTTATAGATAGTACTAGTTCTAGATAAAGGCATAGTTTGGGAGGACCATAAAAATAGATTAAGTGAAGAAGGAGTTATATCCTTTTAATTTCTACATAATATCACCCTTGACACCCTTCACAAACTCATAACTTCACTTCATATCCAATTCACTATGCAACCTCTAGTGCATACACCCATCTACATAGAACTCAGTGTTTATAGTTCAATGCGCACCTAGTTCATATAATATAGGCACTCATGTTAATACTTATTATACACAAGTAACATGGAAAAACTTGAAGATGAAACTACATATTCTCATATCCACAAACTAGTCTAAGTGGATTGATAGGTGACCTTCATAAAAAATGATGGTAGTTGAACCCAATTGAAAATTGAGGGAGTTGAATATGAATAGAATTAAATGCAAAGGTAATTATCATAGTGTCAGATAATTATATCATTATTTACTTGGATGTCTAAATTCCCTTCATTCAAAAGTGCACATGTGGATCCATAAGTGACCTTCTAGCTACTTCCATGATCAAATTGTTAGGCCCAAGTTGAATAATTATGGCTTGTAGCAATTATTATGAAAATGTTTGATGTTATTAATTAACCTCAAGCTCTGGACACCATTTATTAATTTATTTTCCTATCTACTAACTCTAATGGTTAATTGATTATGTTGAGCCTTACCTAGTGTTATATAAATCTTGATTTTTATTGAATAAGTGTCAACATTTTTAGGCACCATAACACTACCAAAATTTTCCCTCTAAAAGCCTTCTCTTGGTATAACAAAGCTTTGTCTATTCAAAATTTTAATGTTTCCTTAAAAATTGATGTTAATAGGAAATATTTTAATTTTATTTATGCTCTATTTTCTATGTGCATTTTTAGTTGTTGATCCTTGTTTGTAGATGTTTCTTCCTCTCATTACCGATCCCCCTTTGCACCTTTGTGCAGAGCCAAAAGTCTTTACATGTATCAATTTGTGTATACATGGGCCTATGTAGGAATTATTTTTTTACCATTTATTTTCCCTCCTAAATTTTTTTTGTTCCCTTACCTCCATGTAAAACACTTTTGTAGTGTGCCCGATTTGAAGATCTTATATCTAGTATATTAGTATTATTGTGTCATTAAGCAGGAGAGGTTCTCTCTCTATTATAGGTGTATCATATTTTAAATTCTAGAAAGCCCTCTTACCATATCTATCAATTTTAACCTTGTCAATTTTAGTTTTATCACTAACTATAGATTTAATTATGCTCTTTGTAGGTTTGTGCACTGGTCCTAAACTAGGTGCATCTAGAATAAAAGGAAGTTGGCCTACTTTGTAGGTTTATCCCAAGGAGTGAAATAGTCCCACACCTTGGGTGATGATACCTCTATTACAAACAAGACATAAAATAACTCTTTAGTGCATAAGTCTAAGGTTCTAGGCATGAAAGAGCCATGCATAATCAAGCATGAGATCCATTCACACAAAAGTGCATGTTTTGAGTGGTAACAATTAGGTAGAATGGAAAGCTACTCAATCTCTACTTCACATCCAATATCTCTATCTTCTTTATAAAGGTGTTATTTGATAATATTGTTAATAATAATAACTTGTGTATAATGGGCACCTTAAAATCCTTCATAATATATTAAGAATATTATCAATAAAGCCTATTTCACACAAGATAAGTATGGGCATGTGCATATTCTAAAATATATAATAAGCACATGCCCATTATTATCTTGTGAATAATGGGTAATTTTTGACCATTATACACAACATAATAATATTATCAATTCAACCTATTATACACATTGATAAGATCAATATATGTTGACATACCTCTATGCTAACTCACAAGTTAATAGGTTGAATAACTTGTTTATATGAAAATTACGTCAAACCTTGAATTCAAAGTTAAATGTTCAAAATGATACTGATGTCATAAGATAAGTATAATTCATGTATTAACTAATATATTTATTAGTTTATAAAAATTTATTATCCCTCCTAGCATTGTTCTATGTTCCCTTACCTCCATGCAAAACACTTATGTAGTGTGCTCGGTTTGAATATCTTGTATCTAGTCTGTTAGTATTATTGTGTTATTAAGCAAGTGAGGTTCTCACTCTATTATTGGTGCATCAAATTTTACATTCTAGTAAACCTCTTAAATTTTGTATCACTTTCCCCTTGTCAAATTTTAGTTTTATCACTAACTATAGATTTCATTATGCTCTTTTTAGGTCTATGCACTCATCCTAAACTAGGTGCATCTAGAATATAAGGAAGTTGGCCTACTCCAAAGGTTCATCCCAAGGAGTGAAATATTACCACACCTTAGGGGATGATAACATTGTTAAAATGAGACATAAAATTTCTCTTTAGTGCATGAATCCAAGGTGATAGGCATGAAAGATCCATGCATAATCAAGCATGAGATCCATTCACACACAAGTGCATATTTTGAGTGGTAACAATTAGGTATAATGGAAAGATACTTAATCTCTACTTCACATATAATATATATCTTGTGTATAATGGTATTATTTGATAATATTATTAATAATAATAACTTGTGTAGAATGGACATCTTCAAATTCTTCATAAGATATTAAGAATATTATCAATTAAGCCTATTTCACACAAGATAAGTATGGGCATCCACATATTATAAAATATATAATAGGCACATGTCCATTATTATATTGTGAATAATGGGTAATGTGTGGCCATTCTACTTAACATAATAATATGATCAATTCAACCCATTATACACATTGATAATATCAATATATGTTGACATACCTCTATGCTAACTCATGAGTCAATAGGTTGAATGCCTTGTTTACATGAAAATTATGTCAAACCTTGAATCATAGTTAAATTTTTGCAATGATACTAATGTCATAAGATAAGTATCCTTTGTATATTAACAAATATATATATATATATATATATATATATATAATGTCATAAGATAAGTATCCTTTGTATATTAAATATATATATATATATATATATATATATATATATATATATATATATATATATATATATATATATGGAAGTGAATAAAACACTAATAATGTATATTGAGACACACACATACACACACACATATTGATGTGTAACTCAATTTCTATTATTCATAACTATTGCAAATAATAGTTATAAATCATAATATATTATAAAGTTGGGATATATTTTCCTCATATTTATATATTATATTCAAAACATTAATAAATGTATCTCTTAATTGTGACTGCCCATCTCTATTTTTTTGGTGAGATGCCTTGATGTGTAGATAATATGGTTTTGAGTGACTTATGTAGTTATTTTATGTCATGATATAATCACATTGTGTATCTACAAGTTTACTTCATTTTTAAAAATCTAATGAATAAACCCACCAACATCATCCCCAGACTTAAATTTTCTCCCTTACTCAAGATAACCAAAATGAAGAATCCTATAAATATTTATGTACTTATACAGGCTGAAAAAATAATCTGTGAGTGGAAAGTAACTTAGCCTCATAGGATTTACATTTGGTGATGTATCCATTGGCCTATTATGATTTTTTTCAATTGAATATTATTTTAGACCAGGTCGATGATGTCATTTGGTGGGCACTGAGTGTTGATTAGTTTATAGAAAGTCTACATAGTTTTGGCCACTTGATTAAATAAGTATTCCTAAGTATAATTAAACATCACACACATGATACATATAAATATTCAAGGATTTAGATATAATTTTTTTTAGTATACTCAAAGTGGTTACAAAATTTAGCTCAAAATATAGAATTCATGTATGGATAGATCAGAGTATGAGATTGGATAGGATGATCTATATCCATATTACTAAATCTAAATATAATGATATAATCTAATAATTACATCATTTAAGTATGTCTCTTTATTTCTATATAGCACTGTTAGATGCCATGAAGTTTCATATGTGCCATGGTATTATAAGTCTATGTTTTATTAGTCTATAAAAATTGGTGATACTTGGAAGAAAATTTGGTCTAAAAATATTTCCATTCAGTGAGGTATCCATCTACCTACTATGCTTTTTGTTCTAAAAAAATATTTTGTTAAACTAATATAGAGATGTCATGTGGTGGATATTTATTGTCGATTGTATTTTAAAAATTCTCCATTTGTGTGGCAACTTGATCCAATTTTTACATAAATTTGTTGATTATCCCTCCAGACTTATGTAGGTCAGTGATGATGTGGGATCATTATTATTTTTAGTATGCATTTGATTCCCCAAATACAACAACCATTTTATTTCTACTCTAGTAGGATATTTAGTGACATTGTATTATGTAGTGGCTTGATTTAGTTCTTGCTTGAAAGTATACATAGTTTATTTTATGTTTGTGTTGCCACCAACCATCCTAGAATGAATGAAAAGTAAGTAGTGGATTTTGAAATCACTTTTCAAAGGTAAGTGATTAGTGTTTTAATTATATTTTTATGTTGGACATTATCTACCAATGGTTTTATACTTTACTCACACTTAAACTCTTCCATAATGATTTCATGGATGGTTTTCTTCTCCACCTATGGTAGTGATAGATGTTTAATCAGATTTTAAAATGTCTCCTATAGGCATTGTTATAATGGCCATATTTTATTGACATCATATTGTGGCCTTGCCTTTGAGATAATTTGCATAGCCTGCATAATTTCCTCCTAAAAAATAACACATTTTTGCATCCAATCATTAGTTAAAATACTACCCATATGTTATTTTTGTGTAGGAGATAATTTGTTGAGATGGATGTTGGTGCCTTGGGGTGTGGATTTTAGCATACTTAGGTCCAACCACATGTTGTTAATATTTTGTCATTTTGATAACATGGACTTTTTTTTATGTGATTGAGTCCTTTGTGGTGAAAAATTTAGTAGCTATAGTTGATTCAGATGTATATGGAATGGTGATTTATTATGGGTGGATGGATGGTGGAGTTTGGGATGTCTCCTAACTTGTAGCTTCATTGATAATGGGAATTGACCATTGAGTGGACACTCCTAGATCAAAAACCTAATTTGGGGGTCAAATGGGAGTGTGAGGTAGAGACTAAACATGAGGTGGAGAAAGAGTTGAAGAGTTCATGTGTAGAGGATATGTAGTGATAGGTCTCTTCATTTCTAGATTCTTCATTGATGTTGAATTTTCAATGAGAGTAGGTTTAGGAAATTTATTTTTATTTGGGTCTTAATCATCACCTCCATATACAAGTTTTATGTTTCTTCTTGCATATAAAATAACATGTTGAGGGGATGGAGATAAGGATACATGTTTCTTATTTTTATAAGAATATTCCTTCATATAAATTCCTTTGGTCATGTGTTCAATGAATTTATTCTTAAAACAAATTCTAGACCTTTGTAAAACAAATTTGGTTCATTCTCATAGCTTTTTATCTCTTTGATTGATCAGTTGATTATTGGTAGTGGAAGATATTAATTTTTTTTTACAAAGGTATGATCAATAAAATCACTCATGTTATCAACAATTCCTTGAGTAACCCATTTCAACATGTATGACTTAAATTGATCTAAAGTCATTCTCACCCGATCTCTTATTCCTAATTCATAGTCATTTTCACAAACCTCCCATTAGTATTTAATCTATTTAATGTGGTATTATATTCATCCAAATTCCAAATTGGCTTCCACATAAGTCTTGATATCAAAAGTAGGTATCTTCAAGAATAAATGTACAGTGATACTAGCTAATATCCTTTCAATATTTTGTGCATCAGTTGAAGTTACATATATGTAATAGCTCAGGCCATTATAAATGGGATTTATATTTATTTTTCTCTTTAGATTTCATATTGACCTCTCCCATTTATCTACATACCTAGAACAAGACCATTTTATCATTATAAAATCTAGTTAGCTTGTAAGGAATACCAACAAACCCACCAATCCTAATATATGCAAATATGGGGAACTATATGAGATAATAATCATATTTCATAACTACAGAATTAACTTTAGGATAAATTATCATTAAAATGTTCCCTTATAGTGTCCTTACTGTCATCATTGTGAAAGCATTAGTCACTCTCTTGAAATGTTTATTGATTTATTTTAGAACTAACTAGGGATAATACTCATAGATGGTTGTTGTAGAGGTGAATTTTACATTAGTTTTGAGTATAGACCATGAACTCATAGATGTAATTGAATATACAAATTAATTAATCATATATAATTATTGATTCGAATCTAATTCAATTAGTTGTTCATGAAGATTATCACTAATAATTTGGCCCCAATCTATGAAATGTCCCATCAAAAATCATGTTGGTGAACACACACATAAATTTGTGGAACATGTTAGTTTGATAATGACCCATCACTCTTTTTAAGAGTGTTATTATATAAAATACTTAATTTAACAAATTACACCTGTACAAGGTTTTAGGAAGTTTGGATCCTCCTTTCCTTTTGTCTTTCAAACATGATTGAGATATTACTAACTTGGACATGTATTTTATTTTTTAAAATTTAACTTCTCCAATTTATTTTGGCATTTCAACATATTATTCCATTTGTGAAATATTTTAGAAAACATTTATTGATTGAATATCTAGTTTTTAAACCTCTTCATATTCAGAAGACCTTATTCTCAAGTTTCATTCTTTTTAATATTTAACACAAGCAAAAACTAGGTCAATGCATTGAACCAAGGTCCAAAAATTATTTGCATGTGTGATACTTTTATTAAATGTCCTTTGAAAAATGGGAGTTCTATTGTGATTTTTTATCCTCTCCCAAAGTTTAAACATTATAATATTCCCAAGCCTTGAATCTCCAATTTCTAAGAGGGTCAATTTGAAAGGATGATATTCATTCATATCCTTGATAATTATATTTAATCTTATTCATGACTATTATCCTATGCTTAATTTTTTTGGATGCCATAGATAAATGTTGAAAAATTCAAGAGATATGTTTGAGGATGTCTGATGCCACAATATGATTTCAATGTTATATGGTTTACCTTTATACTCAATGAAAAAGATAAAATAATTGATTATTGATATGGTTGAATGGTTTGAGGCATGACTCAATTGTGTAAGGTTAGAATTAAGTGAATCAATATATGTCTCACCCATGAAATTAATGGATAGGTATTTATAAAAATGGGTGGTAAGTACTATTAATACATTTTCCAACCTCAAAAATATAGCTCAATTATATGATCAGGATATGAATATGGATGGATGGATTTATTCTCCCTTTAATTCACTACTAAAATTTCAAAAACATTATTATCAAAGTCTTAAAATAATCATCTCTTATTTATTATTATTCTTCTTTGCTTTTTCTGTGGGATACCACTAAGAACTATTGACATTGTGAAATATGTCTGTATATGTCTAATGTTGTGGTATGACTTTAGGATTTCATAGTTTACATTTATACTCAATGACAAAGACAATGGAATTTATTTTTAAAAGGGTTGTGTGGCTCAATGCATTACTTAACCATGCAATTTTAGAGTTGAGTGGCTTGAGATATGACTCATTCATGTTATTGATGGATATGTATTTATAAAAACGGGTTCCATAGTAATAGCAAAATTGTTTCCAACCCATAAATTAGACTAGTTGATAACCAACCCTCATTACTATAAATAGATAATTCAACCTATAAATAAGACTATTAAATGGAGTTTTTGTTAATGTGGGGATCATTGATCAATTATAGGTTGTTTTAGTGAATATGGTTATTGTTGGGATTAATGGAAGTAGTATCAAAGAATTAGGTAGCCAAGAGAGTTCTAGATGAGTGACCATAAGGAGAGAGCCAAGAGGCCTTAGTGAAGAGAGAAAAACCTATAAGGTATATAAATAGAGAGAGAGAGAGTGAGGCATTGATCCAAAAAATTTAGGAAGGAGTGAAAGAGCCTATGTTGTGAGCCAAAAAGCTAATTTTTAAAAAGTTACCATATATTTTTATATTACATTATGTGATTATTATGTACGTGGATGTGAGTTTAGATAAAATACATTGTGACATTTAGATCCCCACTTAATATAATGTAGGAAAATAATGAATTCGAGTAGTATATTATAGGTGTGATAAGGAGGAAATATGAATTAGAAAAAACTTACCCTTGAGGCATCCAAATATGTCTTGGTAGAGATTTGAGGCCCTCCATCTAAAATGGATAGCTAAAAGGTTAGAAGTGTAAAGACTAGACACATATAAAAAGAGTAAGTGGGTTGATAATGGAGAGCAATTCACATGTATATAATAAGATATGTGATTCTATGCAAAGAGAGAAAAAGTCGTAGATTTTGTGGAGTAGATCACCTGGGGGATGGCGGGACATTAAGGAGAAAAAGATATGGCATGGAAAAAAGAGGAGATAAAATGTCTCCATACTACTATACTTGGTAGTGTATGCATATACATTCCTCAATATAAATAAAAATACTTAGAGGAAGGTTACTAAGATCTCAACTTGGTAAAATAGGTGGTAGGGTGAATTATGTGCTCCCTTTAAATATGAATTGAGGCCATTTAAAAAAATAAGAGAGTGCACTTCAGGAATAAAGGATAACACAAAGTTAAAATCCATGAAAAAACCCATTGCAAGGAGGAGGATCTTGAGTCAAGGTTCATAAAGAAAAGTTTATAGTTTAACACCTTCAAGGATAAACTAAAGGAGTCATGAAAAAACTTAATGTACTTCATAATTCAAAGTAAGGAGTATCATTTTGAGCCCACTGCATAATTCATAGTGCACAATATTTATTACTTATATATAAATGATGGAATGAAAATGATGATGGTGGTGTGTACCCATCTACCAATGGATAGGTAGGGAAGAGCCTTTCAGTTTTAATTTCCACCACATACCTAAAAGTGCCTCAAATCAGAAGATAATGTTACACATAGAACATGAAAAGTAGTGATAATTTGTATAATTGTAAGCACCTAGAGTGCCTTGTAACCCTAAATGGACATGCAATGATGAACTATAATATAATAAATAGAGTATTGATTATATGATTTTGTATTAGTAATGGATATGGGATGAAAATTATATTGATCCCCAATTCACTCCATTCTAAAAATTAAAATAAGGACCCATTATTGTGAAAACAACGTTGTTCATGGTCCATATAAATCTTAGGAACTCTAATATTGATCAAGTGTGAAAAAAACTAATTTTTTTCAAAGGTTACAAAAGGGTGAAAATGAAATATTGAACATTATTCATGAATTATATATCACCTTTGATTGTCTTCTCTACTTTCGAAACAAATATTCAATAACATGATTTTGATTTAATGGAATAATGAGACTAATAGTATTATGTTCTATTTTTCTTTTCACTTGGTTTTTTCTTATATGTAGGTTGTTTCATGCTTAGTCTATTATATGTCATGATCCCATTAATATGAATCCCAATAAGAAAATTAAAAGTCACAAAATCATTCAAGTGAGCAAATTAGTGAGATCCATCCATATGTCATTATCCCATTAATCTAGAACCCAAGTTGAAAAGTAAAAGTCATGAAGTCATCTAGGTGAGAAGAGTAGTGAGAGGTATCCATATTTCACAATCCCATTAATTTGGAGCCCAAGTAGAAAATTACAACTCATAAATTCATCTAGGTGATTAGAGAAGCAAGAGCCATCCACATGTCATCTTCTTGTTAATCTAGAACCCACATATAAAAGTACAAGTCATGAAGTCAATCAGGTGAGTGGAGTAATGAGATCCATCCATATATTATCATCTCATGCACCTGCCATTTTACATATACAATATAAAAAATAGAGTTAAAAATATTTGTCTGGAGTAGTGGGATTATTCCACATGTCACAATCCTACCAACCCACAACTTGTACAACATATAATCAAGAGTTTCATACTATAGATAAGTGGATCCCAGATATCTTGACAAGTGTCATCATCCCAAAAGCTCATGGATGGAATAATAAAATTAAAATGAGTTCTAATTTGACCATTGGTGGATAAGAGATACATAACCATGTGTCTCCAATCTGAAGAAAAAAATGTAAAAACATGAAATATATGTCTAAGAGAATGAAAAGGGACATATGTCATACTAAGATGACAAAACACCTAGAATAGTGAAAATAAGACACATGGAAATAAAGCATGCTAAAGTTGGCATTATAAAATTCAAATTCAAATAATAAATAGTATATCAAATTCAAATAAGAAATAGCATATGGGAAATGGATTGAAATTCATTATTTACATTAATTGACATAAGTTGGTAACTTAATGCATTCAATTCACATAGTAGTTTAATCTAAAATAATATATTCAGTGGTAAAGTAAGATTGAATCACATTGACTTATAGATTACTTATGCAAATCATGAATTAAATTTTCATATTGACTCAGATAATTTGATATTTAATAGAACATATAATTATTTAAAAAATTCAATGGTCTCCTCATCTCACACTCCTCCCCCTTTGACATATTTCATTGCAAACATAATGTTTGATTCGATAGGATTGTAATAGATGTTCAAGAATTATTTGGCTATTTGGGATGAATTATAATCCACATAACCATATAGTGAATAATTCCAAATATCTTTCTTCACACAAAGATATAGATATGATCTATTGTCCATCAAGTTAGTATACCTACATAGTAATATGGTAAAACCAATGGTAATGCCTTACATTGACTTGATTTTTGATTTATTCATAAATGGGAAAATTAATAGGAAAATCCTTCACCATAGAATCAATACCACCCCTTTGTATTAAATTAATGACAATGAATTTGAGAAGTATTAGAATATTCATGTCCCTAAAATCACTTATGGTGAGGCCATGGACTATTTAGAGCTACTTGTGAATTCAATCCATAGTGAATTGTAGTAGTGGTATGAGAACCCAAGTAAATTTTCTCATATTATTTCATCCCCATAGAATATTTTAGGCCACGTATAATAATCACCATGGACCTATAGAACCAATTATATGGGTTACCCAACATTTCTTACGTATAAGATATATAGGTCCCACTGTTAAACATTATTCTAAGCTCAAATAAAATTATTGCCCTGGGTGAAATTATCAGTTTCAACTTGATGTATCACATTGATAATATAATCAAATTACCTAATGGTAATTTTTATATGATTTCATACATCATGAAATCCATAACTACCATAGTTCATTCATCCTTTGTAGAACTATGGGAGCCTTCAATAGAATACCCAAAAAATGGAATCTATGATAAATTTAACATCCTTCATTTACACAAGTTTATAATGTAGATTAAGAGGCTAATATAAACCTTATACCCCATGATATATCAAGCCATATATGGTGAAAATATGCCTGGTCATCAAATTATATAAAGATAACTCTCAATAAAATATGTGACTACTAATTCTACCCATAATGCACCATACTTAGGATAGAGGGAAGAAAAATACAACCTCTATATTTTCCACATCTTATTCAATACAAAGTGGTAGAGTAATAAATTTTTACATAATTGATAGATAATATGGACATTCGTTTGAGAGGTTATAGATAAGGATCTATTCGCCCAACTCTACTTAGCATCAATTACATACAATATACAAAATGTGAACACCTCATTTCTATGGGAAAAGTTAGAATTCAAAATGAATTGAAGATGTTACCTTTCAAGTACTGGGATGACAAAAATAACATCAAGGAACACTTGAAAAAATATGAAATAATATTAAAATTCCTTATGGGCATGAATCATATAACCATGAATGTTGAGGATGATAGTGAGGTTATCCAAATGCAAAATGTTTTCATGTCAATTATAGTAGATTAGAGGATAAATTATGACCCAAAATTCACATAATAAGGTGATAAAAGGATAAATAGAGAGAAAAGGACATCTAAACCAATTCATGGGTTCCCTTCTTAGATAAGAAGATAAATGAAAATATGTAGAGATGAAGAGATAAGTCTATTTAGGGAAGGAGATTCTCAGGATAGAGTTATTCTCACCCATGTTGGAGAGTTTTTAGTGATGTCATAGACGTTTCCAAGTGAGTGGATGAAGTGTCTTGATAGTCGAAGTGTTAATGATAAAGTGTGCAATGTGCTTGTCCTAGTATGGTTGAAGAAGGCTTGGTTGATCTTTAGGTTTGGCATGATTAGGAATGGGTATGAAGTATTGAGCATGTGTGAGGGGTCTTATAAGAGGTCAAGGATTATTATAGATCTTTTATAAGTGCATGGTATTCATCCAATTCATCCTTATGTTTATCTTGGCATAATTGGTTCAATGGTAAAAAAATCTAAGTAGGCAATTTGCTAACATCACTATTTCCACATATGGATGAGTCAAGGGGAGTCGGTCATATAAGTGTGATAAAATTATTCCCAAGTTATTGTGGTTTAAATTTTAGATCATGAGGTTGAACATAACTAAAGATATGCAAGTGAAAATTTAGCCTCTTAGACAAAAGTTCACTAAGTTCCTATACTTAGCCAAACCATCACTACATGTCATGTAAATATGTATGAACTAGTATGTTTGTGCATTTATTTCAGGTATGAATAAAGTAAATAATGGTCAAAATTTTACATATATATGTTGCATATAGTTCCAAGAATTTACCTTACTTGAAGTGATTTCTAACTCAAGTTATAAAGCTTCAAAGTTGCTCTAGTAGACTATGATGGGCCAGAGTCAATTAAGTTTAATCATGTTGAAGTTTGAGGTCATTTGTACATAAGATCAAATGGTGAGCACTTAATTATACATATTGAGATAAATTGTGTGTATGAAGTCAACATGTCAAAGGTTTCACATGTTAGTGATAAGTATCACAAACTCGCTAATTTGATAGAAGATCAATAATGAGTAGCGGTTTATGCTTATAATGATTAACGGTGTGGGACAAGTCAAAGAGTCAATAAAGAATGTGATATTTACAAGTGGCACAAGTACATGGACTGATAGTAAAGTTTTTAGAAGGTTTGTGAGGGTACCAAGTGTTGTAACCATGGGAGTTTTGATCAAGATCTAATGGTGAACACTACAAGATAAAGACCTAGTTAATCCACATAGATCTATGATGTATATTTAGTCAATATTACAAGGGTGCATGAGGTCAATATGTTAGATGTTTAATAGTAAGTAAAGGTAAATACCAAGCTACTTATTAGGAGATTGATGGTTCATATTTGGTCAAAATTACAAAGAAGCATGAGATAAGGTCAAAGTGATAGATGTTTAATGAAATTAAAATCCACTACTCTCAAAGAGATTGATGGAGTGAATTTGTGTGTAAGCCAGATGAGAATCTAATGCTTGAAATATACAAAAATGACTTGGATCCTATTATTATTGTGTTCTTATGAAGAACTATTACTACCAATACACTATCTTTGGCATTTGAAGAATCTATAAACATAGATAAATAACTCAATCCAAAGTTTGGCCCTCATAATATAGGAATTATTGAGATGATGATAAGTGCTTCATGTTTAATAGTTTCTTAGTGACCGTTGGAATTCAAATATTCAAATTTGTGAGGGAATACTAGTTTATAGTTTTTGTGCTATAACTTTAAATATATACAAAATTTGACCATGGTGTAAAAAGAAAAGTTGTAAAATAATTAAAGGTGAATCTAGAAATACTTATTGAAAGTTATTAATGTTTGTAAGGTCAAATTTATTTAGATCCAAATTTAACTATGTATGTGTTCATGCTCTACAAGTAACCCAAGAAGGGTAATTGAGTTGTTCTTGATGGTATTTCAATGTTTTAAGATGAACCAAGTATTGGAGAGTGTTGTAGACTTTATGAAGATCATCTGTATGGATTTTAGAGGTTTGACCAATCCATATTTAGTAGGAAAAAATTATTAGAATTTTATTGGATTAAGCATACACAGAGGTGTGTTGTGATTACTGTGATCATTTGAGGATGTCTAAGGGGTCATGTGGAGTGGACCTATGCTTTAGAAGTGGTCCTATGTTTTTAATTTTCTCAATGGAGTGCTAAATGGGGTAATATGTCTCCATGAGACCTATAAGGGATACCAAGGACTAATTAAAAGGTGTAGCTATTTAAGTGTGGCCCATAGTTTTTATAATTGACATGTGAGGATAATATTCAGCTATGTAAGATGTCTTAAGGGTTAAGGAAAGTCTAAAGGCTTACCAATAAGATAATAATCATGAAGGCTCTATAAATGATGAAATCAAATATGGTGATTTCTAGATGTGAGAGACTTGGGATAAGATGTGTATGTGAGAGTTGAAGAGTGAAGGAAATAAGGAAAGGGTGTGTACCTAGTGGATGGGTTGTAGAGTAGAGCAAGTTGTTGAATTTGTGTATGAATTATAGGTTATAGTTTTTGTGTCAAAGATAGTGCTCTTACAAGTTTGAAGATTGAGGATAAGTGAAGGATATATGATGTCGGTGTGAGCTTGGTGGTTAATTTGAGAGATAGATCAAAGTGTGGAATGTGTAGTGTGTAGATTTGAAGAGAACTGATATACATTATATCTCCATCAGATTGGAAAGAAATTAGTAATAAGGAGATGTTAATTTCATAGGTGTTGGGAGGGTGCTCAACATTTAGGTTAGAAAGACTTGACCAATAGGTGGTCAGAAGGACTAGATCATCTTAGGGGTAGGTGTTCCTTGTGAAATAGGTGTTTCGCTAAATTTGGTCAGAAGGAATTGACCAAAAGGTAGTTAAAAGAACTTGATCATCATAGGGGTAGGTGTTCCTTATGAAATAGGTGTTTCACTAAATTTTGGTTAGAAGGACTTGACAAGTCTTATTTTTATGATCATCTTATAGGACAAGTAGTCCATGTGTTTGTAGGCTTGAGAGTGGGTTTTATTCCCTGAGAGGGTTTCCCACATAGATCTTGTATTTTGTGTATGATCTTTAATTATCTTCATTGTTTATTGATATAAACATATTATATGCTTTATAAATGGTTATATTGAATGCTTATGTTTTTGAAGTGTTTGGAAATTGAATTAGATTGTTTTCACCACTAATTCACTCCCACTCCTCTTAGTGATTGTCCCTCTAACAACCCAATATTTAATCATGCCTTCAACTATTACTACTTCCCATTTATAGGTAATCAATGTAGAGAGGTATACAGGCCCCAACGTAGCAACATGCCCATTATATTTCACACAACTACCTCCATTATCCATGATAAAATAGGTAAGTATCATTTCATTCTTGGCTCAAATCCACATCAATAGTTCTTCTTTATCACTGATCCATACCATGGATCCACCCATGATTGCATCCATTCCCACTTCACCCTCCCCTTCCACCCTTATCCCCCATTCATATTCCATTCCACCCACTTCATGACCATCTGTTACTCCTCAACCTCTAAATACCTATCAAAGGACTATAAGGACTCCTCCTATGTCTCATAAGGTCACATAAGAAGAAAATATGCATTCTAAATGCTTATTTGTTAAAGGATCACCTATGTATGATGAGTTTGAGGAGAAGCCTTAAGAAGAGTAGAAAGAAAATAAACATGAATAAGAGGACATGGTTCATGCAAGAGTAGATCCCATTGAAATTGAAGATGATTATGAAAAAATGGAATGAATATCTAAAGAGGACATAGAGCCTAAGGAGATTGAGCCTTCTGAGGAAACATATGAATATGAAGAAGAAGAAACTGAGTTGAGTAAATATATATTAGTGGATATTCTAAGGGGGTTGAGTAGGGAAAAGTTGACTTAGTGTAAACTAAGTAATTATCAAGAAAATAAGGAAATACAAAAAGTAAGGTAGAAACTAAATAAGGAGTCCCAACTCAGGGACCATTTCCAATTACACCTCATAATTACTCATCTTAGGCTATTTTAATAGAAACTAAAGTAGAAAATGTCCCCACAGCTTCCTCCTAAAATTTTAGTACCCATGTTCTTGATTATTTGATAGCTTCTTCAATTGCCACTACATTACTAGGAACCGCCCATTCTTTGCATTCTTAAAGCCTATTGAATAAGCACAAGGTATCCATGATACCAAAAATTCCTACTACAGCCCAAGGTCCTATATTTGGTCTTTTCCTCTTATTTATCAACCTAATACATGTTATAGAATTTAATTGTAAGTGGGATTATTGACCCTTATCCTTGGTAAAGTTATTAAATAATAATATATTATTATTTATTATCACAAGGTGGAAACCTTATGAAAGTAAATAATAAAGTTATAATTATTTAATGAGTTACCAAAATATTAAATGACTTTATCATGATGGATGGACCAATTATTTTTATAGTGGTCACCTCCCTTTGTATTTCACTACAAATAGGATTTTATCCCTATTGTGAAATCATTCGACTATGAAGTTATTTTCTCATATTCAGCCTACAATTTTTGTGAAGGACATTCTGTTAAGAAGTGAGAATGTAGAATAATTTTTATTGGGGTTATTAGTGTTTCTCAATCATTTAATATCATTTGTGAGTTTTTCATCTATTGGAGTTTTTTCCACTTGAAATACTTGTGTTATGTGTAAATTGATCTATGATTTTATTATCAACCTCTCTCCTAGATATTGTACATATGTGTATTGCTTCATATATCTATACATTAATTCTTTCATGGAATTATAGCAAAGGACACATAGATGATTAACAAGCAATTCAGATCTCTCATATCAAGTTCAAATAATTATTTTTTGAAGACTACTATTATAAAACACAATTTTTGTTGATATACAGATATGTGGCATTGGAAATTTTTACAAATATATTTCCTTCATCAAAAACTTAGTTTTAAATCTTCTAACTATTTAGTTTTGGACTTTTAAGACTAATTGTAAATTTTTAGCCCCTGAGAAGGAGTTTTCAAGCATTGTAAACTTTGTGTGGAAGTTATGTGATTTGAGTATACATAGTTTAGAAGTTTTACTTTTGTACCCCAATACATTAAAAATATACTTTGTAATGAAGGTCCTTATGTTATAAAAGGTTTCGAATATTCTTAGTGATTATTCATGAGAAATTATGAGATGTAGTCTCATGATCATGCTAGTCTAAATTTAATTTCAAGTAGTTTATGGATTATAATTATTTTTGTTTCAAAAGGTGGTATTTGGCACGATGAAGGTTTTAAAATTCTTCAATTATGTACCTAGTATAATTCCTTTCTAAGGTGACTATGACATTTATCCCCACTTATCATTAAGGGGGAGTGTTAGAGAATTTAATCAAAAGTAGACTTATTGACCCTTAGCCTTGGTAAATTTATTAAATAATAATATATTATATATTAAAACGAGGTGGAAACCTTGTGAAAATAAATAATAAATTTATAGTTTTTTAATGAGTTACAAAAATTTAATTAAATGACTTTATCAAGATTGACGGACCCATTATTTTTACAATGGTCACCTCCCTTGGTATTTCACTATAAATAGGGTTTTACCCCTATTGTGAAATAATTCAAACATGAAATTATTGTCATATTCAACCTAAATTTTTTGTGAAGGCCACTCTATGAATAATTGAGAAGGAAAAAAAAATTATTGGGGTTATTACTATTTATCAATCATTGAATTTCACTTATGAGTTTTTTAACCTCTTGGAGGTTTTCCCACTTAAAATATTTGTGTTTTATGTAAATTGATATGTGATTTTATTATGTTTTACACTCAATATCTATATTAGATCTTGTACCTATGTAATGATTCATATATTTATACATGAGTTCTTTCAATACACATTCCCCTACCACTACTATTACTACTACAATTACTCATACATAAGTTACAAGTTATATGTAAAACCTGCTTAGTATCATTGTAACTTATTCTTTTGTAGTCATACTAAACCACAACCCACATGGCCAAATAAATAGTTTAATTTTGAAAATATATCATCTACTTCCACTTTTACTACACATGATACACCCTTAGGCTATCTACATAAGTGGCTATGCCAGTTGACTAAGCCACCCCAACAAACTCATCCATAGTTTTAGTTCACAAGGAACATGGAAATATGAAATATATCATTAATATAAAAACCCAAAAGAAGGTCATTGTATTGAGTAAAGCCATTCTTTCCTTCCTAGAGTTTCCTACACCACCTCCTATAACCCAACCTACTGTGGTTTAATGTATCATCTAGGGAAATATCTTTCTTCCACCCCTACATCTACAGAGCAATAAAAATCACAAGATATGGTGAAAGTCTCATCCTGGATTCAAAGGTTATAAGAAAAGGAGGTGGGTAGGCATGGGTTAATAATAATTAAGTACCTATGATGGGTTTCCATTTGTATAGATAAATTAATACACTGAGGAAGGTAAAAAGGAAAACTATGGTGTCATAAGGTGAAATGTGGATTTACAATAGAGAGGACATTTTATCTCTGACAAAGAAGATAAAACTTAACCTTGTAGATCCATAAGAATATAGGGAGGATCCCTATAGTTTTTTAGATTAATATAGAGGGGAAGTAAATTATATGTTTAGGATCTATGATCAATCAATGTATAAATTACAACATAAAAATATCATTCAAGCTCCTATATAAATTATAGATAATGTACATATTGAAGCAAATAAGTTGTATGACATTTTTGATGCAATAAGGTCTGTGAAGGTTTAATCTCAGAATAAATGGGGAGATGTCTCCCAATTATATATTAAAATTAAGGATACAAAGGAAATATTTAATTTTTTGAGGAAATCTATAAGAAACTAAGCCTATGCCCATTTGAATTTAATAAATATGCCATAAGTTGCATGGGTGCAAAGTCATGTGGTTATCAAGAGGGATAACTTGATTGACTAGAATGGAGAGATGAGGACATTAGTACATCAATTTATTAGCCAAAAACTAAGATCCATATCTACTTTTTAGGACATGAGAGTGGTAGGTGTAAATGCTCATATCAGGGAATTGGTTATCAAACCTAATTTTGAAAATCTTCTCAAAGTTGTAGTTGATAGTGTTAGAGATGAAATAAAAGGGAAAATATATAAGACCAATGAGGAGATCATGTTATTTATCATTTTTTCTAAGGGGAGGGTCACCAAAATTAATACTTTATATGTGGAATTTAGGGCCAAAATAGTTCTACAAAAAATTTAATGGATAAGATCCCACAATTATTTGAAAGGCCTCTTCTTGATTTTAAAACTATTAATATTGATTTCTAAGGTGGTCACACCTTATACTTAAAAATGGACGTATAAAATCAATATAACAGTATTGTAGAAGCACCATCAACACATAAACATGGCATGCAACCTTAGGTCCCAAAGTATACATTCGTACAAACTCAAACTAGACCAACTTATGTTCCATTCCTTATTTTTAATATAGTGACAATATTGACTACTTTATTAAGTTTTGTGGCCACCACAACACATGAAACACATCCAAATATTGTGATGGTGCCACCTATACCCTTGTTCACCCTAGTCATAGTTTCAGTTGGTATTATGGTGCCTACTCAAGTTATAACTCTAATTATAATTATAGCTCAAAAAAATATCATGACTATGCAAGCTTCATCTTTAGGTGGTGCCACATCAACACTGTAGTTATTTTTAGGTAGAGATGCATGTCTAAATTATAACTTAAGACTAGTTTTAGTGGGGTGATGTTTATATCTAAGATTTATTTAGATGAATATTATTATTCATGATTATAATGTATACATGCATAGTATGCATGAGTTTTTACACGCAATATATTATTAAATAATGCAATTTTATACTTTGCTTGTGAGATGAGGCATCCTCATCCCAAGCTCATATATACTTATATCCTCTTGATTCTAAAGGGAGGAGAATTTTGGTTGTTGAGATAAATAACAAATTTTGAGGATTGTTCTACATTTTGTCTTGACGTGTAAATCTTGGTGTTCCCCAAATTTATGATCCATTAAATAAGTTATATTATTCTAGTATTTTAGTCTTTATATTGTGCAAAAGTATTATTTTGATATATATATTCATATTGTGTAATAGATAATTTGAGTACTTTGTGTGTAATAGTCATAATCTCTTTGTGTAGATGTGTAATTGCAATCTCAAAAACACAATAACCTTTGATTATGTACACTAAATTTCACTATATTCTTGTTTTCTTAGACACTTAATTATGTTTGATTATCTATGTGATAATAGTAACTTGCAAAAAGCACTAGTTTTTATTACTTTTCTAACCCCTAGTTCAAGATCTAGTCTATAAAGGTTTCATCCTATCTTGATTCACAAAGGCTTATTTTCTACCCTAACCTTATTTTTTTAGTTTATTTTGATCTTACCCACCTTATTTTATATTCACAATCAATTAGTCCATCTTAACTAGGTATAGACTCACATCATATTTGAGCCATCTGAAGTAAACAACTACTTTGCTCACTATTGTTTCACCACCATGTTGTTTATAAAACTTAATACCTTAAAACTTGTGCCCAAGAGTGAATATTTTATTTATCAATTCTAAAATTTTAGAGGCTACCTTGTAAGGTTCCATAGTTTGCATAAAACCCACATCGATAAGAATTTATTTGGTTCTATAAGGAATGCCACCTTTTTGTTTATTTTAAAATATTACTTGAGATGCATTTATATACCTAGAAGAATAACAAGGTATACCTCATATATTGGTATAGTATTCCCACCCTTGGAAATACATCAAAACATTAGGTCAGATAGAGGTGTCTTAAGTAGAACCTAATCCTAATCCTTCTCCCCAATTAGACTCCCCAATTAGAAGAGATTGTCTCCCTCCACGTATAATGGCCCTAGCTTTTTTACTCAGATCTAGCATTGCTATCCTTAGAGATGTACATGATTTTACTAGAAACCCTAAAAATTATCTTCCTTCCTTATCTCTCATAAGAGGTAAGATGATTTTATAACACATAAAGGCTTTCAAGACTAATTTAGGGATACTAAATTTAACCCATGAATATGTGGCACATAGACTCATCCCTTTTACCTTGGAATATGTTGTTTATGATTAGTTCCTTAATATTTTATAAAATTATATTAAATATTTAAATTAGTGTCAAAACACTTTTTTTTCATAGTGTGGACATGTCACTAACCCAAGTGTCATATACAATCACTTTAACACCATGAGGAGATAATCCAATGAGCCAATAAGATCCTTTAACACAAGATTCCAAAACATGTATAGTTGAGTTGACAATGAATATAAATCCAATGAGGCATTAACCCTTGAAATGTAAAAGAATTATATGAATTCTATGATGGATATTTTCCTCTATATATCACATAATATTATCACACTACCACTATCATATGATGTATCTATTAACATTGGCATACAATTAAATCCCCATTACAAGATTTGGTTATGCCTAATATTGGTATTAACTTCCCATCTCTCAACCTTATTCCAAATATTAATACAAACATTGTGGCTTAAAATCAAAACTAGGCATACACCCAATTTCCTTTATCTCATGCTCCACATAACTAGCATCTTAGCTTCCTGAACAATCTTGTGTTTGCATCTAATCAAAAAAATTAGATTAATTTTTTGATGCCAATTAATAATAATACACAAGGCATTACTTCTAATTCTACAAAAATAAAATTGGATGTTATCCAAATAATGGTGCATACATTGAGTAACAAATTATTAATAATGTATAGGCAAATGGGAAACACCATAGAGAAGAATACCAATAAGAATTTTGCATATTAGAGATACAACATGTATTTCAAATAGGCCTAGAAATAACATAGAATAATAACCACATAACAAAGGTCTTGAGATAAAAATAATTAAATAAACACTTAATAATTGGTATTGAGTTTACAATACAACACAACATGGTGAGATAGATTATATAGAGTTCTCCACCACCTTTGAAATATTTCATAAGGAAATGGATAGAAAATAAAGATTTAAAAATTAGTAAGATACATCTTCTTCCACATCTATAGGTCTTTCTAACATAGCAATGGTCTTTAAAACATATGAATTTCCATTCTCAGTGGAAGATGAGAATGAACGTAAAGATAATACAAATGGAATTCATGCATTTAAGTATTTCTATAGAAATAATTAAAAATTTAGGAATAAGTAACCTACCACCACTTCAATGCCTCCAAATAATAGTGTTACTACTTCTCTAGATCCTAAGGCAAACAATATCCACCCCTCCAAAATTGAATGATTAGATGTAAAGTGTAGAACCATAGAGCAAATGAGGCTACAATATAGTGAAAGATATGAATAAGAAAAAAACAAATATCAATCTTCATGAGCTAACTAAGATTACTAAAAAAAGATAATTATTGCTCAAAGCCTTGACTGGGAGACCATCCATTGACAAATCAAAAGTTATTCACACCAATGTGGTTGTTTACAAGGATAAGCCTAAGGTACCAATTTTTTTGTTAACTATTAGAATGTTCAATAAGAATTTTCACAATTTTTTGGTTGACTTAGGTTCCTCAACTAATGTGATGCCCATAATTGTATGCAATAAGTTAGGTTTGACCCTAAATAATTCCAAAAGAGTGTTTCTACAACTATACAATTACTCTATACCATGTGTTTGGGAGTTAAAAAATATACATATTCATCTTGCCTATGATCCACATGTATAATAGTACATAAACATTTTGGTTTTTGACATACCTAAATCCTATGGCTTTATAATGATATAAGATTAGTCAAAAACACTACATTAAAACATATAAATAGACTTATTACACATGTGGCTACCTTAGAAATGGGTATCCAAATATATTCAATTATATTTACAAATAAATATGAAGTACCTGATCACTATATACAAATCCAAGAAAGATAAGATTGAATTTTCATCCTCATATTCAAGTGTATATACATTCACTACAAAGCATGAGGCTCATGAAATAGAATTTAAAGGTCTTATAGTTATGGACTCTCAATTTTGATAGAGCTAGATCAAAGAAAGGTTATGGCAGTTTTATATCTTTTATCAACCTAGACATGAAGTAATATATGGTTATATATAGGTTTTTATTCCCTTCCACCAACAACTAAACTAAGTATGAAGCTTTGACCCTAGGATTGCAATTCACTATGAAGTACAAATTCAAATAATTATAAATATTTGGTGATTTTGAGCTAGTTGTCAAATATATTAGAAATAAATATCAATGAAAATTTGCTTACTTGACAAAATACAAAATAGAGGATGGGACCTGATCAAATATTTTGAATAATTTAACATCAAATTTGTTATAAGAGAATAAAATCAATAATAGATTCACTAGTGGCTTTAGTTACCAATTCGGCACCACTCTGAGAATCCAAGATGTAAAATTTTATTATGGATCTGGTTCCTTACCCCTCTATTCCTAATAACATAGAGAACTTACAAGTATTTGATGATGATGAATAAATCATATAATTTATTAATAGTTTTGTAGCCTTTGAATCTTAGATAATATATGAAAAGGATGTTGAACCTATGAATATAAAAGACTTAGGAGAATATGGCATCCTACAGCTAGAAGAGAACTACATTCTTATGCTTATGGTATCACTAGAGTAAGCTTTCAACATGGATCCACAAGCTCAAATGTAAAAATAGTCTAAATACATCGAATCTCATTTCATCAAGGAGAACCTAGGAATGGAAAAACATCACTAATATGTAAAAATTGGCTTAAGTTACACTCAAAGTGAGAAATAATAGTTTAAAGATCTATTTATAGAATAAAATAATGTGATTTATTATACAAATTTTAATATCTTTGACCCCAAGGTCATCATACATAATATCCCACTGAATCTATAATACAAGCCCTTCAGGTAGTGACAAAGGCTAGTAAATCCAATTTTAGAGCCCTTCATTCAAACAAAAGTATAGAAAATATTATATGCTATGATTGTATTTTTGATCAAGCATTCAAATTGGGTAGATAATTTATTGCATGTCAAGAAGAAGAATGGATAAATCAATTTGTGTGTCAACTTCATGAAACTAAACTGAACATCAAAAAAAGATTACCCTTTGCCCTCATGAGATGAGATAATCCAAATGGTTAGTGGATCTAAGATGATGTCCTTCTTGGTTGGATTCTAAAGATATTATAAAGTGTTAATATAAGTATAGAATAGGATAAATATCACCTTCAGCACCAACTAAGGGACTTTTGTATATAAAGGGATGCTTTTTATCCTAATTGATGTAGGAGTAACCTTCTAGATGGATATGGAGTTAACATTTCAAGAGATGGTTGGAAAGTGCATCATCATCTACATGGATAGCCTAACTTTTTTCTTTTAAATAATAAAGTTGATCATTTAGATCATCTACAAATTGTATCTGATAGATGTAGAATATATATAGTTTCACTCAATTCAAAGAAGAATGTCTTTTGAGTTACTAAAGGGAAGCTATTAGGCCATGTCATTACAAAATATGGGACTTTAATTGACACAAAATGAATCTAGGTCATTTACAAGTTAGCACCTCCTAACTACAGACATCTAATTCCTAACACTATTTATGTTGAAATTATCAATTTTACTCGAATTGCACTCAAATGCACAATTTAGGCCAAAATCTCTTAAATGCATTAAATGGTTCAAGCATGTCATATACAAGTTCCAATTTAGGCCATCCCTAAATGGGAAAATTAATTTTATGTGATTCCTAACTTTTCTTAAATCATTTCAAGTCAAAATGATGATTTCACATTTTGGTTCTCTAGATCAGTCTTTTCTTCTAATCCACAAGCACACGTCATGTGCCTATGTTATTGTGTGTCAAAAACATCCTAAATGGGATCATGGTACCTATGCAACTAGCATCACATTATAATTCCTCCTAAGTCAAATTATGACCCAGTAATATGACTTTTTGACCATTTTTATTAATTGTGCACCAATTTCCAAAGAATTGCACTAAAATTAATTAATCTTACTTAGGAAAATTAAACCAAATTATGAGTTCAAGTAAGAATTCCATGGAGAAAAATTAATATTTCTTTATTAGAAATTAGTTCCTAATATCTAGATCACCTAATGACATGATCAATGTGGTGGCATCCATAAGCCATAAATGTAATGAATATCAGGTTTATGGGCACTCATGCCTCATTAATGTGTCTTCCTCCCAAATATTTATGAGGATATTTATGTATTAGTTATTCAATATTATAATAATTCATGGCCACACATATTTATCTTGAGATGGATGGTCATGGTTGATCTTGATCAAATCCAAAATTCTATAAATAGGAGGGTTAAGACCACTTTCATTAAGCTTAAATTGTGTAAACTTATAATGTAGGATTCTCTCTAGAATTCATTTTTGTAGTTTGATAACTGATTTATTTGTAATAGGATAGATTCATTTGATAGGCATATGATTGATTTGATATCATGATCCTAGATTATGTATGGTGATCTTGAGATGATGGAGGAGCTTGGCATCCATTGTTGACAAAGACAAGAACACCAAATCAAAGGGAAAAACATGTTTGCAGCCACTTTTGGATGGTGGAACACTATTGGGAAGGTGATATGTATATATGATTTCTTTCAATTGATTTTTATTTTTATTTATAAAACCCATTGAATAGATTGGCTTAGATTATTAGTTCTTATGCATTTTTTTATGTTTTTCATGACTAACACTTGAACTAATCCTCTTTTTAATCCATCCTTACATCTTAGCACACCCAATGGGATAATGCATCCCTCTCAAGAAATAAAGACATATTATCAATGTTAGATTTTCATTAAAGTCATTAAAATGTATGTTAACATTAATTTTGAGCTTGTTTTTCCCATGTTTTAAACATTTTTTATGCATACACAAGTTACATTCGTTCTGGGTGATGGGCATCAGTTAAGGATAAATGACATTAGTTAGGTTGTAAGGAAAAATATGGATAGTAATTTAAATTTTAGATATTTTTCTCAAATTTTTAGATGTCAAATTGAGTTTTTAAGTCTCTGGTTTGAACATTTTTATTGATCCAAAAGTCTACTTTTGGATATTTTATCCTAACATTGAGTTAACAAGAATTTTTTATCATATAATTTTTTCCCTAAGGGTTCATATGCGACCTTTATTGGTTGGTTTTGAATGGCAATGGTTAATTCTTTGACCAACATTGGTCTTGCAGTAACCAACATCAGTCAACAATGACTCATGTTAGTCTCTATGTGTAAAAAATAGAGAACCTAAGAGAAACAAATCCAAAGTTACTTATTTCAACATAAATTATGCTTCAAAGCTAAACAAGACTCTCTAATTTTTATTATAAGACTTGCAAGGAAAAGTGGTTATTCTGAGCATAATTAAGTCTTTTTACCTTCCCTTTGGTGTTTAAAAGGAATTAGGAACCTTCTTGTTGGTGTTTAAAAGGAACTAGATGGTTTGATTGAATTTTTGTTGTTGATGTTTTTCAAAGTTTTTGAAAACTAAGGCCAAGGGGCCAATAAATTCACTTAACATTTCAATTTGGTGTTATAAAACTCAACTTTCACTTAAAATTTCAAATTTCTTGAAGTTATTTTATGTAATTAATCTATCACTTGCTTGTTAGATTATTTGAGTAAAAGAAATTGCACATGTATGCTTTCCCCCCATCCCCTATAGGGAACTAGATGACCAAAAGCACCTTTTCATTGTAATTGTGCCTTTATCTAAGGCATAAAAAAGAAGTTGTCTAGGATATCCCCAAAACTTGTATGGTTTGGATGATCTAAAAAGCCCTAAAGCCTTTTTACTTATATTTTATTTCATGTAATTTGGATTGTGAAGGGGAGGTCATTGCCTCTTCATGAGTTCTTTAGGGAAGATTTGACACAAGGATTCATCTCTCAGAATTGTTTCAATCCCAATCCATGATGGGGTATATAAATCAAGGTACACATATTGTGAGAGCCAAGGGTTTCAGTGGTTAACCTCTCCTTTCATAATTAAAACCTGAGTTAGGTCTAGTTAACTAAAGGATTCCATTAAAGAGTCCACATATGGAATCTCTATGTAAAGGAATAAAATTTTGCATAGTAATTTTATTGGTATGAACTCAATTAATGTATTGAATCCCTTGTGTTATCCACACTTAGGATCATCTAGTTGGTTATAAATTTGTAAGTTTTAGACAACCCCACTTGTCATGGAGTATTGTTGATGCAGGGTACTCCTGAAGGTCTATGCCACTGTATTGTCTCTTGGGAAAAGGAGGGGGTGTAAAATACCCTACCAATTAATGCACTTTTATTTTGGATGAATACTTAATTTCCTTCCAAGTGTATGCATATATATGGATTTCAATAATACAAAGCAAACCTTGTCAGTTTAGGGATTAGGATGATTACTTAGTTGTATTTATTTTGGTCTTAGCTTACTTGTCTTGATTTGAGTAAAAAATTGGTTGTAAACAAACATCATAACCAAACACATTATATATAATTTATTAAACAAGGAGGTGTTACATTGGTCAAATCTAAATCAATCTTTTCCTTGTTCAAACTTATCATCTTAAACATTATGTTTGTTTGTCTAACTTACATAGTTATGTTACCCATTTGAGTCTAAACCACTTTCCAAATTATCTTTAAGTCTTTTATTGATAGTTAAAATTAGGAATTACACCTTTCTAAGTTACTATGTTAATGTGTTAAATTGGGTTTAAGTTCCATTTGCACTTGACTTGAGTTAACTTGGGTCCAATTTTTCATTTGGATTGAAGACCGTTTAGAGACTCATTATCATTCCATCAATATGAACTTAGTTCATCAAGTGTATCACTCACACTCTAAGTTTAAAAACACATTTTATTTTACCTTCTTATTACCATGTGGCAACATTGTGCTACTTGTTTGGTTCTAGTTTTATACTTAGGAATTATTGCATGTTTTCACATCTTGAGTTTATTGGTTCATATTGTTGCATTCCTAATCTAAAGGGATTTATTCTAGTTTCCTAGTAGTAACTCGTCAAAGTTGTGCTACCTGTTTGGTTTTAGTTTTATACTTAGAAATTATTGCATGTTTTCACATCTTGAGTTTAATGGTTCATATTATCACATTCCTAATCCAAAGGGATTTATTCTAGATTCCTAGTAGTAACTTGTCAAAGTTGAACTAGATTTTATGGTATCGATAAATCCCTTAACCTATATTTGGTGTACTAGTTTACACATAGGTCTTTGAGTTATCATACCCTCTTCTAATTAATATGTTTTCAATCTACCCAAGCTTGAGTAATTTTGTGAACATATTCTTATAATTGTGTGTGGTAATATGCCACCCTCCTTTTTATCATAGGCTCTTTGGTGCCTTGTCACTTGTTTAAAAAGGATCATAACACATACCTTTTTTAAACATTTTCAAAACATTTTCCAAATCTTGTCAAACATATAGAATAACCTTTTTAGACATGACTCAAAGGTATACTTGTAGTGGGGTCTTTATGTCCCTAGCTATGAGGAGGAGCATTATTATAATGGTCAAGACAAATTTGTGGCCTTTGAAGACATTCCAAAAATTATAGGATCCAAGGAATAATTTTTTGAATATCAACCCAAGAGGATAAGGATGAGGCTCTCCTAAGATTGATATAATCTGGTGTTAGACTACCCTCACATTTTCCTATGGAATAGTTGTATACTTTGGTTAGATAAAGATAGAAATAATGAGAACAAACCTTCATGAACATTACAAAAATAAACATACCTTCCTCTAGAAAGCGTAAGGAAATATTTATAGTCTCAAAACCAAATGATAAAGATCTTTTCAAAAAGATTAATAAAATAAGTCAATGATATGTAGACCAATTTATCATGGACTTGATAGATTCTTTAGTTTCTACATCAATTCACAATGATGATTCCAAGGAATATGGAAATGTGGTTAAAACAATGCAAAATCTAGTTGAAAACACAACAATGATAGATCAAGATGTCTCAACTGAATAACCCAAATCCTAATAGGTTCCACAACATGGTTTTTAAGACACAAAGCACACATTTTTAAATCATCAAGAACATCTTGTTCCTTTGCAAAACCTAAGACCTAAACATTTAGTATGAATTGAATAAATCATATAAAATAATTTGTCTTGTTCATCTCAACCAACATGTACTATGGTGAATAGATCAAGAACTCCCAAAAATTAACAAAACATGTATAATTCAAGGTAGAAGATTCCTAGAAATCGACTGCTTACCTTCTCAACTCAGGGAGTAAACCAAAACCATGTCATGGATCATAGGGTGTACATACCTACCAATTATATGCAACAACAGGGGCATATACCACCCCAATATAATTATGTTCCACCCACAAATGTGATAAACATGTAAGAGTGGAACTTTATGAAAGAGATTGTGACACAATTGGGGACATGAATAACAAAGTTAAGTATAAATTTGGCGAGATATGTCCATAGTCATTTGATTTATATATTCTATAAATCCCCTTTCCATATCATTTTGAGGCTCATAAATTTGACAAATACAAAGTAAATGGGGACCCTCATGAACACATTCAGGGATTATTTGTGTTATGATAATAGGTTCTTATAGTAGCATTTATTTTCTTTGTTTTTTTTGCAAAGTTTAGTGGGACAAGCTCTAGATTGGCTAATTAAGTTACCCAAGGGATCAGTTATAGATTGGAATGACTTATCAAAAATTTTCATCAACCATTTTTTATAAAAAATTGAACATTAATTGACCATTGTTGACTTGTACAAAGCCAAACAATGTGATGAAAAGAGCTTCATTGCATATCTATAGAGATGGACAGCATTAACAGGTCACTTTCAACATAATTTTCAAACAAATAGTTGTTAGACATATTTTCATAGAACATACATCCTAAGGTCACACATAATCTATGGATTTCTTGTGTTAACTCATTTAATGAAATCATAGACAAAGGGGTGCAAATTGAGAAGGATATTATTGTTAAGGGCCTTGTCAAGATTTTTGTGCAGGGTCAAACATTAAATCAAACCCAACCACTAGTCTAAATGGTTACATGAGATAAACTCAAAGGTTTAAAAAAGAATACGAACATAGTAGGGAATAGAGTAACTAAAGCAAGACATGTATAAATAGTGCAAACCCTGCCAACCCTAAATGTACAATTATCTCCCCTTAATCCACCACCCGATTTACAAAGACAAACTCAATGAAGGACATTCCAAAGTCAATTCAGAGTCTTTAGTAAATTGGGAGAACCTATTGAGATAGTGTTTCAAAATCTCATTGTAGCTAACTTGATTATATGGCTATTATCAAAGCCATTTCCTCAATATCAACTAAATCCATATTGGTACAAGGAGATTGAATTGTATAACTTTCATCATGTTGTTAAACAAGGTGCTTATTGTTGCATCTAATTGCCTTACCTTATTGAAGATCTGATTGAGAGTGGTGAAGTAGAGATTAAATTGGCCCCACAAGTCACTAATTAGGATATGGGAATTTACCAAGATCCATTCACTCAACATAATTGACCACTACCAAGGAAAAATCAGAAAAACCATGGATAGAATTAGTGGCATAATCAAAACTAGAATTAGGGTCAAAATCATAATCAACATGATCATAATCATGATCATAATACCCATGCTAACAAATTGGGTTATAAAAACTTGCCTTAAAACTATAAAAACACCATGGGATGCATTTCCATGCACCACATTGACAATGTTATTGTCAAATCCTATGAACCATCTCATGATCCTCCTAGTACATAACCTAATATTATAGGGCCAATACCCTCTCCCTTTAGTAATATCATATCGAGTTCATGCAATTTTGTTGTGACTCTATTTGCATGGGTTAATATTTCTAGAGAACACCCTTCCTCTAATTATAATGTCTCCTCATCTACTCAAAATTGTTCCAACACAACTAGATGCCTATGAGTCACCCTCCAAGGCCCTTTGCCTTCCTCTTCTGATTATAATGGCTCCTTGCCACCTATAGGTTTCAAAATCACAATTAGATGCTCATGATTTAATCTCTAGGGACTTTTTCCCTTTTCTTCCACATAACCCAATGTGAATGTTGTGCCTTTAGACCTGAAGCCTAATACTATGCCAGCCAAGGCTAAACCAACTTGTCCTAATGTTGGGAAGCCTTATAGTCTATCAGTCCAACTAAGCAAAACCCTTGTGTAGATTTCCATTTTGGATCTATTGCATACATCTGAAGTCTATATAACTATTTTAAAAAACCTTTTACAAGAGTCAATTATTCCCAAAGATATAAACCCTAAACAATTCCAAACATTAGTTGGACACTTGTCTTCATTTCAAAAGCCTATGTTTGATCAAAGAGACATGTCCACCCTAGGTCTAAAGCATATCAACCCACTTTATATTGAGTAATAATTAAAAACCATAAGATCAAGTAAGTTATTATAAATAA
Source organism: Torreya grandis (assembly GCA_037957365.1). Lineage (NCBI taxonomy): Eukaryota > Viridiplantae > Streptophyta > Pinopsida > Cupressales > Taxaceae > Torreya > Torreya grandis. The sequence goes on along the minus strand of JARHVA010002165.1, from coordinate 815,529 downwards.
TGGTTCAAGCTAAACATAATATCTCTTAAACTGGTACAAAGATTGGGCTACACTATGAAGGACATCTAGCTAGAGATGATCACCATAAATTCTTACAACAATGTTGAGAAGGAGTCTTCTAGTACCATTAATTTATCAATCATTTTTGGGTCTATTTCCCACCACACATTGCTTCATATTGTGGACATTAAGCTACCTTATAACATACTTCTTGTTCATCCTTAGATTAATGTATAGGCCATTCCATACACCTTACATCAATGCCTTAAGTTTCCCCATAATGGGATCAAGGTTACTATTCCCACTGATCAACAACCTTATCAATATTCTAAACATCTAGAGGTTGAGTTTCATAATTATAAATATTGTCTAGGTTATAAATTCATTGCAAAGAATAATAAGGAAATAGTTTCACATCCACATCCATCTAATTATATCAATTGAAGTGACCTTGCATCTACTTTGGAAGATCCAATTCTTATATCTATTGTAAAGTAGGTTATAATTGAAGATGTGGGAATTTCCACATACCATCTTAAGGATTCCTTCCATGTTGCAAAGTTGCCAAAGTCTCTTAAAAAAATTGGTAATTAAAAACCTTTGAAGAACCCAAAAAGACCCACCTTGATATGCCAATAAAAGAAGAAATAATGGAAATCACCCATGGTATTTATATCAGCTACTTTTTCAAAATAAGATTAAGAGGATTTTATAGCAAGAGACTAGTTATATTCTAATGGCATTGATAATTGCTTTCAAAATCCAAAATATCCAATCCCTAATTAGATCATGGATCATCTTGATTATATAGGAAGCAGACCTGGCCCACAAGCACAGGGAATCCTAGAATGTTTATTAGCTGGGGTACTAAATTTAAATCATGGTCTCGAATTTATACCTCTTGGGGTCACCTAATGACTTTTGATAGTGATTATTTTGGATTGACTAGTGATGAGACTCCTAGAAGTGACATAACATCACATTATAGCCTTTTTAATGAAATTGTTGACTCAAATTTATTCAACCAAAATGCCATTATGACTATGACACCCCATTATCCTATTAGAGCTTACCTTACTAAAGCAAGAACCCATTCCACTATTGGAGCTTCCTTTATTGAAGAAAAACTTCATTTTTCCCTATGCCTTTGCCATCCTAAATTCATTGATTGGGACTAATAAAATTTAGTCATATGCCTTGATGAGTGTCATAATGAATAATCAATTGAAGAATACATGGGCCTATGAGATGAATTTCCCATTGATGATCATAAAAAAGGCTTTGATTTTTCATTAGATCCTTCTACCTACTTTGGAGAGCAAGCAAACTATTTTGGTTATAACAAAGATAAAACATTGATATCTTTAGGTGAAAACCTCTTTCAGGTGCTTGTTGATCAAGGAAAAAGTAAATAAAAAGACAAAACCTTGAGTGGAAACCTATTTTAGGTGCTCTTAGATAGGGATTTTTTCTCATCCCCTCAGGATGTAGAAGGTCCATTAAGTCCTAGCTCTATAGCCAATACAAGCATCTCTTCAAAACAACAATAACTTTTTGAGAATCTTACTCTTGAGTTTCCATAGGTTTTTACTATTTGGCCATTACCTAAAATGGTGGATTCTGATTCATTACAATATCCAAAGATTTGGGAGGAACAACAAACAAAGTAGCTGAAGAAGATGACCACAATCACACCTTGCCTACTATTCTTGAAGATAGATCCTCACTTCTTGTAGAGAACACAATAAAAATGAACATATGACAATCCCAAAATTATTTATCTTGGATATTCCCTTACTAAATCAGAATATGAACACATTATATCCATTTTAATGGATTTTATTAACATTTTTGCATGGGCATATTCAAACATGATAGGCTTAGACCCTCACTTGGTAGTGCATCACCTTGTTCATCTATAAGCCAAATTAGTTAAGCCAAAATTGAGAAAGATTTATCCACGCATCACCCTCTTGGTGAAAGTTAAATTGGAGAAGTTATTAGGAACATGATTCATCAGATTATTGGACTTTTCTAAATGGATATCTAACATAGTTCTAGTCAGTAAGAAGTCACAGGGCATATGTCTTTGTATAATTTTTTTAGATATAAACAAATCATGCCCTAAAGATGATTTTTTAAACCCAACATCGACATGATCATCAAATCAATTGATACATATGAGATACTATCCCTCATGAGTGGATTTTTTGGATATAATCATATCAAGATAGCCCAATAAGATCAACACAAGACTGCACTCACCACTTCATGGGGAAGATTCTATTACCAAGTGTAGACACCGAAATCATGTCAACTCCCCTGGTCATCCCCCATTTTATTCTTCTTCTCCTATTCAACCCTTGTCGATCACTTCTTCCACCAGCCTTGACCTTGGCAGCATGTAACAATGAGCACAGAGCTAAAGCTAGACTCTATCCCCATTGTGCATCTACCGACGACGGTCGTTACCCGACCGATGTCGCCGACGTCAGTCACCTATCGGCCGACGTCGGCAATCCTGCTGACATCGGTCACCTTCCCGTTATCCGTTATCAGTTATCATTTGATTCCCAATTGGTTTCCTAAACGGTTATCGAACCGTCTCTCGAACCGTCCCTTGCCTTCATCAACGTCCGCCAATCGATCAATCAAGGGATCAATCAATCAATCCATCGAGCCCGAACTCTGACATTCACAGACTCTTGCAATCAACACTCTCGTGATCAACCAACTCCGGCATTAACCAATCTGCGTTCACTTCAATCCGGTATTGCACAGACAACTTCAACAACGTCAATCATGTCTTCGCATTGTGACAGGTAAGTATTCTCATCTGTTTATTTTTATCTTTAGTTATTGCTTGCTTGCTATTTCCATACTCTATATTCTGTCTAGACTCGACCTTCTGCAAATCCCTAGACCTTGTTTAGACTTGACCTTATCCTGACTAGACCCTGTCCCAACTCAACCAAAACCTGTCCAAAACCTTGCCTAGACTCTGTCCTACCTTTGTCTCGACCCTGTCAAGACCCTATCCCAACTCTGTCAGACCTTCTACAACTCGTCCAGACTCTATCCAGAACCTACCCTGACCGACGCCGGTCACTACCCCTACCGATGCCGGCACTTTAACCGACGTCGGCACTTTCCCTAACCGACGCCGGCACCACAAAGACCGATGCCGGTGACTGTGCAGAACAGTGCTGCTTATCAGGTATGCATTTTATTTTCTGTCCTTTATTTCTGTCATTTTATCTTTTATATCTACTTCAGTTCAATATTCTATGCTTTTTTATCAGTGGGTTGATATCCTTCTAGGAAGTCTTCATACTTTAGGATCGGGCATTCGCCTGACAGCCCACCATATCCTTTAACTAACGTTTTTTCGTGTTTCAGTCTTTTCTTCTTCGCAGGTGTCATTCCTCCACAGCCAAAGAGGAGAATCTTCCAACGTCTGATTTCGGTGCGCATAACTTTATCAGGTACTTCTAGCCTTGACCATTTCTTTTAGTTTCTTATTTCTTCTTTGAATGTAGAAAGCAATTTTGCATAGAAACATTCTGGCACGCCCGGTGGGACCCTAGGTCCTCCTTGGGTTCTTTCTCTCTTTCTTTCATTCATTTAGGTGCATTAGACTCCTTCCTTTTCGCCTCCTCTCGTCTCTTCTTAATGACATCATAAGCAGGACTAAAATGAACATTTCTTTCTTTCTTGCACTTTTAGACTAGCTAAAACTCATATTCTTCGACACTTTCTCCATTCGTCTTCATACGAACAAACATTTTGACTTGGGCATTAAAACATTTTGCATTCATTTCTGTTTGCCTACATCTCTTAGACCACACATAGTAATTAAACCGCATATTGAATTAATCTAGATCACTTGATGTTACACGACCAAACCACCTGCATAAAATAAACATTTTAACTTACCTGAGATAAGGCCCGACTGGGATTTCATCCCCCAGCGGATACCTTACCTATCTTGGCAATCTCACTTGGATTTCATCACCAAGGGGAAAGCCCACTCCGTTCTCTGGCGGAGGATAATCTCTAGTGGAAGTATATTTTGGCTAAGTGAAACCAGCTAACCACTGGAATCGTGAAGTGAGGGGAGCTTGCTCCTTAGCACCAGGCCTGTACGGAAGCTAACATAGACTTCTTGAGCACCATAAGAAAACCTGAAACCATCCATAGACTACTTCTTCTAGGACCTGACTCAAAAGCCAATCTTCCTCTACACATATTCTAAGGCATAAGTCACTATAATCCTAATAATTTACTTCTAGGGTTTTAGGATCTGCTTGTGTCTTCATCTTTTTTTTTTAGTTCTTATCTGCTTGTTTGAGCTTGTGAGGATGTTCTTCCTTGCCTTGAATGGTTCTGACTCGTAGCCAAGCCAAGGCTCTAGTCGATCACGCGAGGCATCATCCTCTTCCGTCTACCCCACCTACAACCAACCCTATAATGGAGTTCAACTCGGAAACTAAAAGAACTCCTACCAGACCATCTCCGACCCAAACGCCTATTATCCCAAAAGGGGACCAAGATTTTGCATGATTCTTGGACCTCAATACCGCAGCCTTGCAACACTATCTCGCGAATAGCCGAACGCGAGACTCTTCGGGCAATCCAATCTATGGAATGCCGACTTCTATCCTCGAAACTGCGGCCATATCAACGGCGTCCGTAGTCCAACCCTTAGATACCCAAGTTGTTGCCTCAACCAATGACCAACCTTTTACCAACCATCTAAGCGTGGCCTCTCCTTCCATCGTTGGACCCACTTTCACCGAGGTTTCGGCCCCCTATCAATCTCAGCCCACTCAACCACTTTCTACCCCCTTTCAAAACTTGGTCATCTCCATTCCGCCTACCCTTACTCCTATCAACACTAGGGTGGCTACCTATCCATTGGCCCATGTTACCTCTAGCCAACCTCCCATGACAACATCAAACCTAGCCATGCCTTCTATCCAACCATCCTTAGTCACTTCTTCTATCCCTACGACTAGTCATCCATACGTTGCGCCCTTATTGGTACAACCGACTACGTCGTACACCTCTTCCAGCCTCTTTCAAGCACCTTACAATTTAGGAGGCATTCCACCTACCAATTCATCAGTAGATATTATCAAGATGCTGATGGATAAAATGTCTAACCTAGAGACTTCCATTACCGGCTCATGCAACACTCTCTCGTATGAACAAATCTGCAATGAGCCCATCCATCCTTCTATCCCCATCAAACCATATCCCAGCCAATGGGAACTTCCTAAGTTTTCTTGTTTCCAAAGCAAGGAAGACCCACAACAACATTTACGGGCATTCAGACACGCCTATTACCTTATCGCCCACAACGATGCGTTGCTCTTACGCACGTTTCCCATGTCTCTCTCGGGTGCTGCACTTGACTGGTACAGCTCTCTTCCTAGCCATTCCATCTTCACATTCACTCAGTTGGCCCAGCTCTTCCTCGATCATTTCTCCATCAATATCACCAAGAAGGTCTCCATCACAGACCTCTATTCTATCTGCCAGTTCGAGGATGAATCCATTGCTGATTTCGTCACTTGGTGGAGGGGCCTTATCAATCAACTTTCATTTTCCTTACCCCAGCCTGAGCTTATTGAACTTTTCTCTCAAGCCTACGCTAAACATATTTCTTCTACCTTTAGGGTTCAGACCTTCCGCACTTTTGATGAAGCCTTCACGATGGCTCGTAAACTTGAGTTACGTGCCGTCGAGGAGAATAAAGTCAAGTTGCGGAGTAAGAATCCTAACTCTAAAACCAATGACCCCTCTTCTAAGCCTTCCTCATCCAATCCTAAATCTAAAGCTTCAGCAAATGCTGTGGTTATTAGATCTTCTTCCTCTTCACCTTCAACTAATCATTCTGAACCATCCACATCTATGAGTGCCACTCGCCAATTTCAGCAGAGATACATACAGTGACAATTTACTCCACTTGGAGAATCATATGCATCTGTGCTAGAAAAACTCGTCAAACAAGGGGCCATCAATCTCCCTCAGATCCGACCACCACCACAATTTGATCCCTCACATGCTATCCCTACGTGGTATAGGGAAGATGACTTTTGTAACTACCACCGTGTTAAAGGCCATGACACGGGCAACTGTAAAACCCTTAAAAATAAAGTCCAAGACATGTTGGAAAAGGGTGACCTCATCCTCGACAATCCTAATGCCCCTCCTAATCAGGGTATCAATATTTTCAAACAACTATTCCCTAATCATCCACCAACCCAAAACAACATCCAGACCTTGACTGACAATACCCGTGAACATAATATTTAAACAGTCAATACGGTCTCACCCCTCATTTCTAACCAACCTCAAGAGGTGAGTTCATCCATCAGTCCATCACATGTGGACGAACCTCTTTCTCTGGTTAGTTCTCCCTCAACTTCTCTCATTTTGGAGGATGCCTCGACCTTACCTGTACAGCCAGTTTCACCATCTTCCTTCTTGCTTCCCATGGAAGACCCAACTTTTCCTACTCCTCGACCACAAGTGGAGGGCACTATCATCCCTGCCCTTTACCCACTTGAGGAGCTTCATTCTCCAATTTCTTCTCCACCCAGGGAAGAACCTATCTCTCCTTCGTCTCTAATCAAACATGAACCTGTCAAGACTTCACCATGCTTTGGGGCCGAAACTACCATACCTTCAGTCCCACAACCGTCGGCATCTTCTCAAGAGCCCAAACTTCATCCTGCATCTTCTCAACCATTTTCTCGACTAGTGGAGAGACTCAAACTTCTCCCTTCTAGGAAAATGGAACATCAGAGATTGTGGGACCGTCTCACAGCTCTTCAACAAGCCCGGGCCCTCTCATCTCATGCTGCTAATCCTCCCATGGTAGAACCTCCTAAGACTATCAACAAAAATCAGATTTTTGCCTCTAGACCATCTACATCTCCATCAACCTCATCAAAACTAAAACCCTCATCTACTCCGCCTAAACCTATCAAATCGCTTGGCGTTTGCCCCGGCTCCAACCTCACTCATCCACAAGTGAAGGTGGACTTAAACCAGACTTTAACTAATAGTAGTCTTCAACCCAAATCACAAAAGATTGCCAAACTACAGAGGCGAATGCCTCCTCTTCTGTCCCCATTGCCCTCCATTTTGGGCCCGCATCCTTTAACCTTAACCAGAGTCCTTCCCACTTCAACCTCTAATCAAAATCGGTTGCCTCCTTTGCTTCCTTTACCGACCACTAGCCTACCCTCTCCCAAAAGGGTGGTACCTCTCATGAAGAGTGTACTGTCTCTGCCTATCATCGCACCATCAACTCAGAAGGTGGTACAAAAGCCTCCTCCAACTTTGCCCAAGCAAAAGTCACCAACATCGCATACATCGATGAGCACGGATCCTTTAGTGGGTTCATACTCTTTAATCTTGCAACGACTTTTGCAAACTTATAGCATAACTCTTCCACCCATCAAGCCTTTCCAACCTCTTGAGTCTAAACCCTCCTGGTTCGATGACACGAAGATTTGTTTATATCATCGTACACCAAGACACGACACTGAGGCTTGCTGTGCCCTCAAGGCTGTCATTCACCATTATCTAGAGAAAGACACTCTTCTCTTTGAGGACACTTTCGACCGACCCCTGACTCCTTCTCATAACCCTTCTACCTCTTCAAACCCATCTACATCTCATCAACCGGTTACAACTCTCTCATCACCTTCACCTCCCATCTTTGAAATCAATGCCATTCACATCACTACTAGGTCACAAAAGGACAAGGCAAAAGAAAAAGCTGCCATTCCTTGGACCTACCCTTTTGTCAATCCACCTCAACTACCTAAGCCTAAGATTTCTATCCTTGGCACGCCTCAACCCTCCTCTTCTTCTTCTTCTTTTGGACCAATCCATGACTCCATGTTGAAACAGCTTCACCAGATGCCTGTGAAGATGTCCCTCTACGATCTCATCCAAACCTCGCCCCAACATCGTCAGGCCCTCATCCAAGCCCTACAGGCAGCGGAGGTCCAACTCGAGGACCCCCAACCACTTGCTACCCTTGTCCATTCCTTAGCCCCTGTTGCCTCCATTACATTCAGCGATTCTGAGATTCCTACATCCAACACGGAAGATCAGGACGCTGCCCTCTTCATCACTACCTATATCGATCGAATATGCATTAAATGCGTTATGATTAACGGAGGCGCTAGCATCAACATCATCTCCACCCATGCCTTTGATCAGTTGGCTTTTCCCAAGAATTGTGTCTCCAAAACTGACGCAATCTTGCGCTCTTTCAATGACACTACTGCCACGACCATTGGCATAGTCGTTCTTCATATTCGCGTTGGTCCACACACAGTCCCGGAGCTCTTCTACATCATCGAAGGAGATTTTTAATACAACATCTTACTGGGCTGACCCTGGATCCGCGCCATGTCCTGTGTCCCCTCCACCCTGCACCGTTGTGTGAAATTTGAGCATGACGGACAAGTCCACACCATTCCTGCTGACCCTTCACCCTTCAAAACATGCAACACCACCTACCGTCTAAATGATGTCCTCATCCCTATCAAGCCGTTAACCCCGGCACTGCCTCCATCTACGGAAGCTTTGACCAGTTCGCAACAGGCAGTCGCCCTTACACCTCCCCTTCAAGCGACGACTACAGATCCCATGGAAGATGTCTTCCAAAGACTTTCATTGGGAGAGTATCGCTTGCTGGCTTTAGATATGTTCCAAACTCCACAAGAGTATGGACGTCTTCATCACAGCCCCAGCTATGACCATCGGATAGGGATGATCATACCTTATGGTCCCCCTCACCTTCGCACTAACCTCATCTATGGGGGGCTTAATCAAGCTCCTATTGATGGTAATCCTCTTTCTTCACCTCAACCTTTCACATCAGACTTTTCGTTTCTTAACAACCCCACTTTTGCACACACTTACCTTTACAGGTGTGCATGGAAGGGTTTTGGTTTCAGACGCTATGAGCAGGGCTCCCATCAACCTATCCAACCGCTCAATGATGACGACGCCAAGAAATAATATGGTCTGGGATATCACGACCCTACTCAAGACCCTTTAGACCTTTGTCTTGAACCAATCATTGACCAATCACCTCCACACTCGCTTGTTTCGCCCCCTTCACCTACGGAGTCAGTGGTTTCCATTCCTCCTAGTTTTTTTTCCATAAACACCATCTGCTTGGACCCCTTGACTTATCAGCTCAATGGGGTGTCCAATTCTCTCCCTCTCATTTTTCCCAGCATGATCGAAGATGAGTCGGCAACCATTCACACTGTTCATTGCGTTGACAATGATGCCATTCTTTCTTACATGGGTACTGACGATTCTTTCATCCAGCGCTCCCTCCCTTTTAAGACCCAGGTTATGTTAAATGAATCAACCATTGACATCAACCTTCCTTCTTCTGATGTTCCTTATGTCTTAAAGATTGGCCAATCTTTAGACGCTCAGGAGCAGCTTGACTATACCCATTTCCTCTCCAACCATAGCAAGGCCTTTGCCTGGACTTACAGTGATATGCCTGGCATCGACCCCACCATCATTACCCATAACATTGTCACCAAACCAGAGGCTAAGCCTGTCAGGCAAAAGCTTTGAAAGATGCATCCTCGTGTTGCCCTCCTTGTCAAAGAGGAACTTCAGTGCCTCCTTTCTATTTCCTTCATCCAGCCCATCGATTATCCACAGTGGGTCTCTAACATCGTCCTAGTCGCCAAAGCAACTGGGGGGATTCGGATCTGCACGGACTATCGTGACCTTAACTTAGCCTATCCTAAAGATGACTTTCCTCTTCCTAACATTGACCAGCTTGTTGATCTTACGGCCGGCCATGAGATGCTATCTCTTATGGACGGGTTTTCAAGATACAATCAAATCCTGATTGCTCTAGAAGATTAGCATAAGACTACTTTCATTACCCCATGGGGGACTTTCTGCTATCGAGTCATGCCTTTTGGCTTGAAAAATGTAGGTGCCACTTATCAACGTGCCATGACCTACATTTTCCACGATCTCCTCCACAAAATCATGGAGGACTATGTGGATGACCTGCTCGGCAAGTCCAAGTTTCGTCGTGACCATCTAACCATTCTCAAAATCATCTTTTCTCATCTTCTTCAATACAATGTTTGTCTTAACCCCAAGAAATGTGTCTTTGGGGTCCTCTCTAGCAAGCTTCTCGGCTTCATCGTTTCCTTCCGTGGCATCGAGATAGATCCTGCCAAGATTCGCGCTATCCTTGAAATGCCTCCACCGACCAATCTCAAGCAGCTTCACAGTTTGCAAGGGAAGCTCCAGTCCATTCACTGTTTCATCTCACAGCTTTCAGACCGCTGCCAACCTTTTCATCACCTCCTTAAGAAGGACGTCTCCTTTAAATGGGATGAGGACTGTCAAGAAGCTTTTGAAGCCCTCAAAAGCTATCTGGTCTCTCCACCAGTCCTCATTCCACCTAAAGACGACCAACCTTTCTACCTTTATATCTCTACCACCAACCATTCGTTAGGTGTCATGATCGTGCACCGAGTCGAACATCACCGTGAGCAAGCAGTCTATTATATCAGCCGCACACTGGTCGATTATGAAACTCAGTATACCCATATCGAAAAACTCTATTTGGCGTTAGTCTTTGCTGCTACTAAGCTTTGCCACTATCTTTTTAGTCACAAAACCTTTGTCATCACCCACACCGACCCTCTCAAGTATATGCACTCCAAGCCATATCAGAATCAACGTATGGCTCGGTGGCTCATGCTGCTTGCTGAGTTCAATCTTGAATTCATCCAGCAGAAATCTATCAAGGGGCAAAACATCGCTGATCAACTAGCAGATGCCCCTCTTCTTGACAATCAACCTTCGCAGTGTGAATTCCCTGATGAGTCTATCGCTGCGCTTTCCTCTGATGACACCACCTATCAGATGACTATGTTCTTTGACGGTTCCAAATGTCAACTAGGTGGGGGTGTTGGGGTTATTCTCATCCCACTCGAAGGGGAGCCCATGCCTTTGTCTTTTAAACTCGACTTTGATTGTACCAATAATATGGCTGAATATGAGGCCTTAATTTTGGGACTCCACACTGCCCTTTCTCTCAGCATCAAGTCCATCAACATCTTTGGCGACTCGCAGCTCGTCGTCAATCAGGTTAACGATTCATACCTCTGTAAAAATGAAATTTTGCAAAGGTACAAAAACTGTGCTGACATTCTCCTTGCATCTTTCGACCATTTCCTCTTGCAGACTGTTCCTCGATCCACGAATAAGTTTGCTGACACCATGGCTTCTCTCGCTTCACATATCCCATCTTCCTCATCTACATCCAGACTTTTTGTCACGGTGCGTCGTGTGTCGTTGCCTTCATATATCTCTTCTCACATTCATCATGTCAACACTATAGACCCTAGTCCATAAGATGCTTGGTATAAGCAACTTGTAGACTTCTTATCTTTCTCTGTCATTCCTCCCAACCTCTCTAGTAATGCACGATGAGCTTTTATCAAGCGTACCGCTCATTATACCATGCTAGGGGGTCTTCTCTATAAGAGAGGCTTCAACGGCCTCCTTCTTCGCTGTCTCACCTCCACTGAAGCATCCCAAGCCATTCAGCAAGTCCACGACGGGATTTGTGGCAGACATTTCAGTGGGAATTCGGTTGCCAAGCGCATCCTTCGTTTGGGCTATTATTGGCCTACCCTTCATCAAGACTGTAGCGACTATGTTCGGCGTTGCATCAAGTGTCAGCAGCACTCTAACTTGCTTCATCTTCCTAGTCACACCTTACAAATCACTCAGGATTTTTGGCCTTTTTCTCAGTGGGGTTTAGATCTCATCAGTGAGATTAACCCTCATTCGTCTCTTCATCATCAATCCATCATCACAGCCACTGAATATTTCACCAAGTGGGTGGAAGCTATTCCTCTCGTCTCCACAAAAGCTGACAAGATCATCGACTTCATCACCACCCATATTATCTGTCATTTCGGTGTCCCTCATAAAATCATCACCGATAACGGCAAGTCCTTTAAAAACAAAACTGTCCAAACATTATGTGACTCATTTGGCATCAAACTCAATTTTTCTTCGCCTTACTACCCACAAGCAAATGGGTAGGCCGAGGCTTCCAACAAAATTCTCACCAAAATTCTCATGAAAGTGGTCAGTGACACAGGCAGGGATTGGCACATTCACATTCCCTTCGCTTTGTGGGCTTACCGCACTAGCATTCAAACCTCTACGGGTGCTACCCCTTTTTCTCTCATGTACAGAATAGAAGCTGTCTTACCTCTCGAAGTTCAGATCCCATCTCTCCACATTTCTCTACATGATATTCTTTCCAACGATGACTTTCGTTAAGATCGCTTAGCTCAACTTGAGTTACTTGACGAATGCCGTCTTGCTGCCCTTAATCATCTCCATGTCTATCAACATCGCATCAAACGCACCTATGACAAAAATCTGCGAGAACGAGATTTCAACATCAGAGACCTCATCCTCAAAGAGAATAACACATGACCAATATGGAGTGAAGTAAATGAGGTAAGTTTGCTCCTAATTGGCTCAAACCTTTTATTATCATGCACAAGTATGGATCAGGGACTTATCGTCTATCTTCTCTTGATGGACGCCCAAAACCTGAGCCTCTTAATGTGTTGCATCTGCGACCGTTCTACTGTTAGTCGAGTATTCATCCACTTGACACTTAACTTGAGCTCGTCCCTTGAGCAATCCCCGTCCTCTTAATCCTACTTCCTTTCAACCCTATTCCTCTTAACAATTCCTATAACCCTTTTATGCTGTATGAATGCTTTGTCCTCATAAAAGGGAGCCCTTGACCTTCTATAATCTTGTCCACGACTCACATTTCTATCAAAACAAATCAAGATGTCACAATATCCATGGTCACTATATCAATATCAAAATCAAAAAGCAGACTGTTCCCTTGAAGGACGGCTGTACTATCATTGTTGTAATTAATAGACTGCTCCCTTGAAGGACAGCTATTCAAAAGCCTTTATATTAAACAAACATCTAGACCACTCCCTTGAAGGATGGCTATGACTAATCTGGTAATAAACAACACTATTTTAGAAGCTTCCCACATTGATCAGCTTCACAACTGACCACCAAGCAAATGACATCTCTATGCAGGCTTCCCGCATTGATCAGTCTGCGCCAAAAAAAAAATAAAAAAAAAATGAATGAGTCATGGACTTGACTTATAGTTGTCTCAGGGTCTCCTATAAAAAGGGGCATAGTTATTTCTGCTCTTAAAATGGGTTACCCTCTTTTCTCTTCCTATCACCTGCTCAAGGGACTTCGAGCTCACTTTAATGTCGAAGTGATTCGATTACCGCTCTAACATAACTATGGTCAACGACATCACGCATGAATGGGGCTCTTGGTTCTCATAACCCCTATCTATGCTATCTTTTTTGTCCTTGTCAATGAAAGAGCAATATGCCTTTCACATATCTTTCACTTTGGTCACCTTTAACCAAACCTTTTTCAACTTAAACATTCTCAGACCAACAACTCGACAACATGACATTATCATCATCCTTGTCCTTTTCGCATAGTTTTTATGGACACCAGTACACATGGAAACTATCAAACAGACTCAATTTATGTTAAGCATAAACCAATACTTGCTGAAGCATAAATAAACCTTCATTCATTTTTTAGCATACATCCATCACGACTATGGAAACTTGCTAGGGATGAAAGCCTTTCGACCAATTCTACTGAATACACCATCTGTAGCATCATCTTATCCTCATCTTCCCCTCATCATTTCAACACTTAACCACATCCAATCATCGACCAATCTCTTCCATTTGTCTGAACTACATTGGTCTGAGGCCCTATGACCAGGGCTATGTAGGCAGCACTCAGATAACACATCCTCTGAGGTTAGCTTGACCACCCCCGTTTGTTCATCTCCTTGATGGACAAACCTTCTCTTCTGTAACTTTGATCGAGACCAATCATTTTCTTTGACCATTCCTCCCTTTTAGGGAGAACTACATTGGCCTGAGGCCCTTCACACAAGGGCTATGTAGGTAGCACTCAGATCACATGACATTTTCTGAGGTTAGCTCGGCCACATCCTTTCATCCATTCCTCCCCTCGCCAACCAACCATTGGAGATCATGCCTATCTCCTCTGACCTCAACCACTTCCAAGACATTGTTGCCTTGGTTGTTTTTGCATGTATGCTATCTCATGACTGGTTAGCAGAATTGTGTGCAGACCTTTTTTTTTTTGGACCCTCACAAGTATAGGATCGCAAGCCGGTTGATCCACACTACTTGTGACTTTTTCGTGATTTTAGGAGCACTTCCTGAGCTCGGGATACCTAGAATGTGATGACCCATTTGGAGCTTCAGCTTAGATTGAATAACCTGATCAGTAGACGACTAAATGCTGGGGCCCGACTATTTCAATTTTAGCACTCCTCGACCCTTGACATGCGACACTTTTGACCTGACCATCTCATGTAGTGGTATGCGCACAATCATACCTTTTGCAGTGTTCACCCTCACCCCTTTTTTTCATCCACTCTTTGTCAAATCAGCACCCGATTCTCGGTTCCCCTTCCCTCGACTCCTACTTTGAGGGGGAATACCTTATCCATAATTGGGGCAATCACTCCTATTTTTTTCTTGCAGTTCGTCTAGAACAACCAATAAGATAAAAAGGGGCAAATGTAGACACCGAAATCATGTCAACTCCCCTGGTCATCCCTCGTTTTATTCTTCTTCTCCTATTCAACCCTTGTCGATCACTTCTTCCACCAGCCTTGACCTTGGCAGCATGTAACAATGAGCACAGAGCTAAAGCTAGACTCTATCCCCATTGTGCATCTACCGACGACGGTCGTTACCCGGCCGATGTCGCCGATGTTGATCACCTATCAGCCGACGTCGACAATCCTGTCGACGTTGGTCACCTTCTCATTATCCGTTATCAGTTATCATTCGGTTCCCAATCAGTTTCCCGAACAGTTATCAAACCGTCTCTCGAACCATCCCTTGCCTTCATCAACGTCTGCCAATCGATCAATCGAGGGATCAATCAATCAATCCATTGAGCCTGAACTCTGACATTCACAGACTCTTGCAATCAACACTCTCGCAATCAACCAACTCTGGCATCAACCAATCTGCGTTCGCTCCAATCTGGTATTGCACAGACAACTTCAACAACGTCAATCATGTCTTCGCATTGTGACAGGTAAGTATTCTCATCTATTTATTTTTATCTTTGGTTATTGCTTGCTTGCTATTTCCATACTCTATATTCTATCCAGACTCGACCTTCTGCAAATCCCCAGACCCTGTTTAGACTCGACCTTATCCTGACTAGACCCTGTCCCAACTCAACCAGAACCTATCCAAAACCTTGCCTAGACTCTGTCCTACCTTTGTCTCGACCCTGTCAAGACCCTATCCCAACTCTGTCAGACCTTCTGCAACTCATCCAGACTCTGTCCAGAACCTACCCTGACTGACGCCAGTCACTACCCCTACTGACGCTGGCACTTTAATCGACGTTGGCACTTTCCATAACCGACGCCGGCGACTGTGCAGAACAGTGCTGCTTATCAGGTATGCATTTTATTTTCTATCCTTTATTTCTATCATTTTATCTTTTATATCTACTTTAGTTCAATATTCTGTGCTTTTTTATCAGTGGGTTGATATCCTTCTAGGAAGTCTTCATACTTCCAGGATCGGGCGTTCTCCTGACAGCCCACCATATCCTTTGACTAACGTTTTTCCGTGTTTCAGTCTTTTCTTCTTCGCAGGTGTCATTCCTCCATAGCCAAAGAGGAGAATCTTCCAATGTTTGATTTTGGTGCGCATAACTTTATCAGGTACTTCTAGCCTTGACCATTTCTTTTAGTTTCTTATTTCTTCTTTGAATATAGAAAGCAATTTTGCATAGAAACACCAAGACATGCCATTTGGCTTGAAGAATGCTAGATGAACATATCAACATGACATGAATATCATCTTCCATGGCATGATGCATAATGTTGTTGAGGAATATGTTTATGACATATTAACAAAATCAAGAACACATGTTGTACATCTTGACATTTTACAAAAAATATTTAAGAGGCTTCATGAATATAAAGTCCACCAAAATCCTAAGAAGTGTCTTAGGAGTCACTTTACTAAAATTGATAGGGTTCATTATATCACTAAGAGGGATAAAAGTTGACCATGCTAAGGTTAAGGCCATTATTGAAATGCCTCCACCTTCAAATCTTAAACAACTCTAAAGCCTACAAGAAAAGATCTAATCCTACAGGTTCATTTCTTAATTGGAAAATAAGTGCCACCCATTTACCCATTTCTTGAAGAAAGGGATCACATTTCAATGGGATAAAGACTGTCAGTTGGCATTTGAGAAACTCAAGACATATTTGGCTAGCCTACCAATTTTGAGACCACCAACACCTTGAAAGCCACTACTTCTTTACATATCATCAATTGAGCATGCACTGGGGGTACTATTGGCCCAACATGATGATTAAGGTAAATACATGTAGTCTATTATTTAATATACACACTAGTGGCTTATGAACATAATTATACACCTATTGAGAAGGCATGTTTAGCTATGGTATTTTCTTCCCAAAAGTTATAACATTATATGATAAACAATAAAACTATTATCATCACCAAGGTAGATCCTCTTAAATTTTTATTATCCAAAGTATCTCTCATAAGATGTATGGTTAAATGGATCACACTCCTCAGTGAATTTGATGTTGATTATCATAATCATAAATCTATCAAGGGGTAGGTCATTATTGATCAACTTGTAGAGGCCCCTATTATAGACACTCAACTACTTATATTTGACTTTCAAGATGATTCAATCATCATAATGGAAGAAGTGTAGTGTGAGCCTAAACAATGGAAGATGTATTTTGATGGTTCCTTCACATCTCATTGATCATGAGCTAACATATTATTTATTACACCATAAGGGGATTTATTCCCAAAGTGTTTCACATTAATTTTCATTGTACCAATAATATGGTTGAGTATGAGGCACTTATCGCAAGACTTTGTCTTACAATTCAATGGGATATTCAAAATTTATTCATCTATGGTGATACCCTTTTAATCATCAATCAAACCAATGATTAGTATCAAAATAGAGATGACAAGCTTGTTCCCTATAAGCAAATCATGGACAATCTCAAGGTTCATTTTAAATCTCTATAGTTTGAACAAGTGCTAAGGGCCAATAATAGATCTATAGATGTAATGGAAATAATAGGGTCAATGATATAAATGCATGGAAGTGATAAAGAGTATCATTTTATAATTGATATCTTATATAAACTACATATATTATGCCAGATTTAGAAAGGGTATGAACCATTACTGGTCCCAATCCCTCACATGAATTACCTAGGATCAAGACTATTATAATTACTTTCATGATCATGTTTTTCCACTTGAATTATCCAATAACCAACAAAAACTACTCCTTCATTGTCTAGCCTATTATACCCTAATAGGAAACACACTTTATCATAAAGGTTATGATGTAATTCTACTTAGTTTTTATCTTTAGGAGAATCCAAGTTAGCACTGAAGGAGGTTTATGAAAGAATATGTGGGGCCCACACCAATGGTGTAGTCTTAGCTATAAAGCTCCTCAAAACATGCTATTATTGGCCAAAAATAGAGATAGATACTTGAAATTATGTGAGGAGGTGTGTTCCTTATCATCAATGTAAAAATCTTATACACACACCTTCTTTAATGCTATAGTTGATCATAACACCATGGTCATTATCTTCTTTCTTTTGGCTATTTCTTCATGGCCTTTTGTTTTCCTAATTGGTCTTGCTTATTTATTTTCTTTTCCAAGTACATCTTGATGGTCCACATGGATTTTGATTCTTTATATCTTGATCTCATGTTATTAAGTGCTTGCTTTATTTTTAAACATTTTTGTTCCTACTTAAGTCTTGATTGCTCATATCTCAATTTTAATTTGGGTTCATTTATGTTTTATTTTTATTTTTATCTTTATCTTTGATTTTTGTTTGAATGTAAATAGTTATAACTCTAGTCTTGATAATTTTTTTACCATTACCCTTAGTTATAGGAATTCACATTTGAAATGGCTCAATGTAACTAAAATGTTATGTCATTATAAGTTCCTCATACTTATCATGCCTAATTTATTTTGATATATCAAACACTTTGTGATTTGGTTTCAAGTCTTAATGTCAATGTAAATTTAATGAACAACTTTCAAGATCACCAATTATAAACTAGGCTAAATAGGTTTAACACTTTGAATCTATGCTTAAATGTGCATCTCTTGGCATACATCATGAGTCTCATCAAAATTATGGTCAGTTTTAATCATTTCTCATTCCATTCTCTCCCATTTCTGGGTGAACTACATTGGCTTGAGGTCCATCTAGACTATGTAGGTAGTAATTAGATACATGACATAACTCAAGTTAGCTCAACCACCTTAATTAGTTTTTTCATCTATTTCATCACTTTGTGCATTCTCATATGCATGGTTTTTTTTGGATTTTATATCCATTCCACCATCACATCTATGTTTTCACCCACTCATATTTAATATATGCAATAGGTTATATCCTTGATATTTTTCTTGCCAATTTGCCCATGCTAGGGTACAACATTTGGACCAGTTCACAAATCTAAATGAAACCTATAGGGGAAAGCTATTATTTATTATTTATCAGTGATCAAAATAATGCCTACTAGGGCAACATTATTTATTATATGATCAAAATCTACTTTAATGTTGTACATTATTATTTCTTCTATCTTTGGAGACATGATTCTCCTTTTATTCTAATTTCAATCTCTGCAGACTTTTGCTCTCATTTTGGAAATATTTAAGTGTGTAACTTGTCTTGAGAATAATTAGTTTCTAAGCACATAGCTTACAACCTATCTTTGGGTGTGTTCCAAGTGTGTTGCTTCTATTTTTGGATTATATCCTTCCCATTCCCCTCATCCTTGGGTCCCATTATATTATAATTATATTTTGATCATTGATGGTATTTGTTGTCACCAAATATTTCACTCTAAAAGAAGTTGTTCAAGCTTATTCTAGATTTAGGAAACATGGGAACATTTCTAGGTATATGGGTGTACTTATATTAGAAATGAGCCTATAGATTTAAGGGCTAGTTCCTTGAATGTATCATGCAATACTTATCACTTAAACTACTTCTTACTCTAGGGGAAAAGAGTTAAAAATGTATAATTTAAAGCTACTCTAAAGGAGGTGATGCACAAAAATGTCTTCCATGTGACCATCATATTTCTACCATGATGTAATAAGGCATGCAAACTAGTCTCTAAGTCTTAATGGGGTTTAACATGAGAATTTCACTATAGAGGTGAGATGTGAGAATCAACACAAGGCATATGAATTAGAGGGTAGATTTCACACTCCAAAGACTATTATACAATTGAAAAAGATTTACATACTATACTACACTCTATATGAACTTATATACTAGGTACTCTTACACAAACATGAAAGGATAAGGGAAGGAAGGATAGAGAATTATCACTTCTCAACACTCTATATGACCTGGCTATGGATGCTTGGTTAGCAGTGGAGAAAGGCCTTGAGTGGAGCCAAAGACATTTCTCTCAGGGCTATGGATGCTTGGTTGGTAATAGAGCAATGCCCAAGCCTTTATTGAGAAAAAATCATGGTTTTTAATGGATATTTAAACATGCTCCAAGTCAGTGTTAATGATTAAAGACATGAAACTTGGAATTTGTTTCTTGAAGCCCTTGATAAATAGTAAGTGGAATCAAAGAACACACAATATGGCTATGTCTTGATGTTTGACCCTAATTATGCAAGTGTAAGGTTTGTTTCAACCATAATCTAATTTGGATAATGATATTGATCAAGTGGAGTGGATGACCTAATTATTTGTCTAAATTAGAGTCTCTAGATTCTAACATATTCCTATATTTCCTGTAGCAATTACCATTTATTGAGGCTAACATACCCCCATTTTTTTGAAAATTGGGACCCTTGAAAAACCCTAAAGATTATACATGAAAATATGACATATTAGGATCATTTTTAGAATTTGAAGATCATCCACTCTATCAAAAATAAGCTTACTTATTACATTTTTATTTAAACACTGCTAATAAATGGTCTTCATGGATTTTAGTTACAGGTTCCATGGTGTTCTTCCTAAGAAATTCATGTTCCAAAACCCTGGCAAACTCATAGTTTAAATTTGAATACTGGTAAGAACTAAATTGGTGGGAACCTTTTAAAACCTATTTTGGACTTAAACACAATTATCATGTTTAAATATTTAAGTCATATTTCTTAACACAACTCAAACTTAGCCTAAAATCACTTTTCCCCTTTATTATTTCCCCCTTTCAATTCTTTATATTTATAACTTTGTCTAATGTTGGTTTTGCAGGGTCCCTTTTAATATTTCCTAACTTGGTCCCTTTAATTAATAGATTGGAATAAATTCTTAGTCTTAAGGCCCCATCGTATTTATTAATATGAACGAGACCTTACCCTTAATACCTTAGCCTAAATATTTTATGTCACCTTGGGTCCTAAATTAATTTCCTTGCTTTTCATAGATCCAACAACCCACACTTCATTACATGACTTGATTTAACAGAGTGAGAAAGACCCAATATCTAACTTAAAATACATGTAATTTACAATATCTAATGATCCATGCTTCATTATGAAAGAGAAATCTAATGGAATGAAGGCCTTGACAAATATAAGACCTTAGCCTACATCTAATGGTTCTTGCTTCATCATGAAGACCCGATTAAATGGAGTGAATCACATTTAAAAGGTCAAAGGATTATGAAAGTCCTATGGGATTGACATGTGACACCTTTACATTTGAGGATTAAAAGAAAATGAGTCCCACACACTAAATTAAGTTAATAGTGTGCAACTAGTAGGATCATGATGAGACATCTCTTACTTTATCATGATCTTTGATCAGACAAAGTGAGATGTTTCTAAATACATAGAGAACGCCATGAGGCCACCACATGGCACCCTCATAGTAGAATACAAAAATTTTGATGATCTTAAATTTGACATTCATGCAACCATTATTTGACATTTGTGAGGATGTATTTGATGTCCACATAACCATTAACTTTAATCCCATCAAACCAAAAGCTTCACTAGATTGAATTCGACATTCATGTGACCATAATTTGACATTTGTGAGGACTTATTTGAC
This sequence comes from Torreya grandis, assembly GCA_037957365.1. NCBI lineage: Eukaryota > Viridiplantae > Streptophyta > Pinopsida > Cupressales > Taxaceae > Torreya > Torreya grandis. Next base: position 794,210 of record JARHVA010002165.1, on the reverse strand, counting down.
ATCTACATGACTATAAAATTTAAGCTAAGGAATTATTTTAATCAAAACTAACATAAGCTCCAAATTGCTACTAGGAAGCTCATAAATTACCTTGTATACTAATGGAAGCCCTCAAAGGATGATCAAATACTGGAAAACTTTGAATTAAAAATATTGAAATGGTCTTATGATTTGAATAGATGAAAAAGTGGATGTACTCTAAGTCTATATCTTAGGTCCCCAATACATTTGTCTAAATGTTGTGAAACCTAGGCTAGGTACTTGTTGGCCATTTTTTGGCCCATATACCAAGCTTTTGCCTAGTTAAATAAGCTAAGAATAATTATAAATATTGAAGGTCAAATAATAGTTTCATGAACAAGTATAGAAGGGTTTATAGACCTTGGAAAATCTAAGTACAAAGCCTTTTGGGATAAGTCTTTACTTTGGAATTCTTTTGGCCTTTTCATTACTAAAATAGTTTCTTTTGGGACCCTTTTTTGGCTAAGTGTTGAATTATTTTGAAAAAGTTATCCAAGACAAAGTTCTCAAGTGATAATTCTTTTAGACAAAATGTCTGAAGCAAAAGACAAAGACTGAATTCTTTCAGGGGAATTATTTTGCAATAATTTCCCCAAAGACCTATTTCTTTCAAGAGATTTGTTTTGGGTCTTTTAAGCTAAGTATTAGGAATTATTTTAGACATTTTATCCAAAAAAAAGGCTTGAAGGATTTTTATCTTGGAAAGTGTACCAAGCAAAAGTTCCAAAAGATATCTTTTTCAAAGTGAAGTGGCTAAGACAATTTTCTTGAAGGGATTTTCTTGAAAAATGGTCCGATACAAAAAACTTCAAAGGGCATTCTCAAAGTTTCGAAGCACATTTCCAATTATTCTGAAGGGAACTTTCAAGAGGCCAAGGGACCACTTAGATTTTTCCAAAAGGCACTTACCAAGAAGTCCAAAGGTACTATTTTTGGAAAAGTGCCCAAGGACTAAAGGCCGAAAATATATTTTATAAAAGGCTAAAGGAAATTCTAAAAGAATTCCTTTAGAATAAAGTGTCAAAAAAAAGCCTAAAAGACCATTTCCCAAATGCCGAAGGGCACTTTTATTGGCAAAAAGGGACTTTTTCAAGTTTCAAAGGGCCAAAACACTTTTTTTGAAGAGTCATTTCTATGCCAAGATGTCTTATTCAGCAATTTCAAAGGGTATATTTTGAGGAAGTGGACCTTCTCAAAAGTACTAAAAACTTTTTCTTTCAAGAAAGTGGCCAAATAAATTTTTTTCAAAGGGTCATTTCCAAAAAAATTGATGGTTCATTTCAAATAACCAAAGGACATTTATAAAAGTTTGGAAGGATACTTTCCCTTTGGAAAGGGGCATTTTTGAAGTGGCCAAAAGATACTTTTCCTTAAGAAATTACACTTCTCCAAAGGAATTTTCCAAATTTGAAGGGTCATTCTCAAAAAGTTTGAAGTTTAATTCCTTTGAGAAATTTTTTTTCATAAATTATTCAAGCAAATTTTTGGAAAGAAAAAAGACCTTAGAGAACTGTCTAAAGAAAAAATGAGATATTTGCATAGACATCAAAGATGGATCTCTTAAAATAGCCATTGGCATTAAAAATCCATTAAAGGGGTCTAAAACATACATACAGGACATGCAAAGTGAAGGCACACATTGATTTTTGAATGCAAAGATCAAATCATTCACACTTGGTAGAGACATGCAACTACCTTTGACATGGCTCTGTCAGTTCCAAAAAAGGGACTTGAATGCAAATCTTACCTGAGTTAGACTAGATGCATTAAAATGGGTAGGTGTTGCTAGTTAGGCTTTGTAGAGGAAAAAATAGATAGTTTAGACCTAATAAAGATCAAAAGAAGCTACATAGTTCATAGACTTGCATTGACATAAATGGATATAGGAAAACTAATGTCTTTAGATTGGATTTCCACCTATAGAAAAGATTTGGACCAGGTTTCAAATCAAGAGCTGGTGTATGCAATTAATGAAGAGGCTCTCATCCTTTGACATGGCCATCATCTCTGACAAACAACCATTCAACACATAAGCAATATGGATCAGTCCTAATTCAGAGTTATGGGGATTTTGTCCTTATATGTGCAAGACAAGTGAAATATGGCATGGGGATGAAAGGTGAAGATCAAGTGATTAGAAAATGTATCTCAAGAATTAAAGACATTCTTTGAGAATTTCTTGTCTTCTAGCATGTTTGCTAATCAATAAGGAAGCTTGAGGTTATTGGGAAAAAATAAAGTTTCATTTTTACAAAGCAAAACAATGTCCTGATTGATAAAAAGGATGGTGAAGTATTCATTATAGGGAATTAGCAGCTCATTTGTCACTTTTTATTGAAAAATATCCTCTCTTACTTTCTCTCATCACTTTATACTCTATATAGAGGCTTTGGAGCTAAAAAAGGGATCCCTCAACTGGTGATAGAGTGACTCTATCAAAATTGCCTTGTAAACACTCTCTTGAAGTAATAAGATTAACTTTTTGATTCTAGTTTAGATCAAAGTGTGCATTATTGGGGTTTTAACTTGTAGAATGTATGTCTCTTTTCATCATTTATGAATCCTCCATGCACCTTTATTCAATTATTTTGGTCTCTTGTAGGTTGTGTGAAGTGTTAGACATTAGTGCCTTCTTAAAGTGTCACAAGTTTATAGTGTCTCATATAGACCTATTTATTTCTATCCTTAAAATTATAGGGTTTTCCTTCAACCTCCACACAAAATACTTATTCTTTTGGCCTTGAGATAGGATTAGATTAGTCTGTCTTGATTAAATTCATTAGTAGACATTAAGGCTTCTAGGCTGAAAGTGGATCATTTGATCTTTGGTGCATCACCATCCTTAGCTTAGATTCCCATTTTAGTTATCTTTATCTCCTTTTTCCTTCGTTAGTAGTATATTTTAGTGTGGGAAACAAGATGAAGTGAAGCATCTCAGGAGCTAGCCTCATTAAAAAGCTTAGAGGTTCAACCTCACTATAGGATACCCATAGCATGAGGTTATTCTAATATTGTAGGTGGAAGTGAGAGAGCTTGAAAAACTATCCCAAAAGGGTGTAATTCTAGCCTACAATAGTTTTTGGCACACTTGATGGGACAAATTTCAAATAATATTGGTTCAATTTAATGTTGGTTTGATCAATTTGCAGCATTTATAGCTTTCATCTTTTAGTATCTAGTGACTCCAAAGAACACTCAACAATCTGGTGGTAGAATAATAACTATCTTTCATGCCAAAGGTGACTACAAGATAAACTTCTAGAGGTATTCCTTTTGAGTTTGTTGAAATCCCCTTAAATTTAGATAAAAGGTTAAGGTTCACCAATACTCTACCATACATAAGGAAACCTTTTCCTAGATCAATTTAATGTTGGTTTGATCAATTTACAGCATTTATAGCTTTCATCTTTTAGTATCTAGTGACTCCAAAGAACACTCAACAATCTGGTGGTAAAATAGTAACTATCTTTCATGCCAAAGGTGACTACAAGATCAACTTCTAGAGGTATTCCTTTTGAGTTTTTTGAAATCCCCTTAAATTTAGATAAAAGGTTAAGGTTCACCAATACTCTACCATACATAAGGAAACCTTTTACTAACCTAGTCTTAAGGCCTACCCTTGTAAGCAACCTCTTGATAGTTCCCCCTATTACCATGATTCCCCAAAGAGATTTTATAGGCTTTAGTGGCCAAATTCCTTTGAATCTACCACAATATGATCCTACGCCAGTAGCATCTCTCAAAAGCATCCCATATTTTATAGGAGACCAAGTCATAACCCCTACTAAACACATCAATGACATAGCCAAGTTTTGTAGTATCCATAATGTTGATGTAGAAAATATAGATATTATATTGTTAGCTATATCCCTTAAGGGAAAATCTTTAGATTGGTATGGAGGTTTAGCTGTTAATTTTGTTCAATCATGGAATCAGATAAGTGTGGCCTTGTGTAATAGATTTTTAGACAAGAGTGACCTTTTGTCACTAGTAGAATAGATTACCATAATCAAGTGATCCCCTCATGAAGCCATGCAACACTTCAACACAAGATTTCAAAAAGCTTGGGATAGAATTCTAGCCTTTGTTAGATCATCCCCTAACTTTACATTCCTATACTACTTAAAGGTTCTAAATAGTGATATAACTGTAATGATCCAATCCATGGTAGGGGACATATTTCCAGATGCTTATGAGGTGGTTATTAAAGTAGAAAATTACCTATTTCAGGTTGGTAAGCTTACTCCTAGATTTTCCTTGAAATTAGACCACCTACTATACCTTCACCTAAGTAGGAAAAGGCCTCCACTAGCAGATCAAGTGATTCTCAAGAGCAGAAAAACTACCAAGAACTTAAGAGCATGATCCAATCCTTGGGAAATGATGTGGTAAATGTTAAAATGAAATAATTTTAATTTGATAGACCTTATCAAGCTCTATATTAGCCTCAACAATAATATTATCAAGGGAATAGACCAATATTCAAGGGAAATTTCCAAAACCAAAACTATGAGCAAGGACAAGGACAACCTAGCTACAATAAGATAAGTAACTATAACCCAAATGTTGTAGGCTCTTCTAACTCCTTGGTTCCTATTCAAAACAATGTGTCTCAAGAGGCTGAAGGGACCATACCTTGGGATCAATCTTTTGGGAAATCCATTATCTTAACTAATGGTTTTAACTAGGCATTCAATGACCAATGGTAGCAAGCTATTACTTATGGATATAATCAAGCCTTAATGGCTCAAAACACAGAGGTCCCCATAATGAATAAACCAAGATAGTCTCTATAATACTAAGGATTTGATTAGGTACCAAACCATCTGGATGCTACAATGGTCATCAATGAGCAAGAAGAGTGATATGCACTCAATCATCATGTTAGTTCTAGTCAAGCATACATTCTAGTGATAGCTAATACAAGGTTAAAAGAAAATATTATGGATGGTAATCAAGAGGTGTTAAAATATCCCCCTACTATTATTCCATTACTATCAAATCCAAGTGGACTTAATAATGCTTTAAAGGTTCCAATAACTTTAAAGAATCAGAATTAAGGGACCCATTTTGATCCACAATGTTAGGTTGTGGAGCTAAAAGCTTCACTGATGCAGACATTGGAGGAGGGTGCTGAGTTTCAAAGTCACCAATGTCAGTCAGGCCAACCGACGTCGGTCAGGTGGAGACAGGAAGCTGCCGACAACGGTCATGGATTGGCCGATGTCGGTCACCCCCAGGCAGACAGGGACTGACGTCGGTCACTTGTGCAGTTCCAAATTGCAAGTTCTATAGACAGTTCATTAATGAACCAGTTGTTTGCATGAAGAATGCTAATTTTGGTCTTGAGCTACAGATCTAATTATTGTAATTAGGTGTCTAATTATTGTTTGCATGAGATCTACATAATAGACTCATGGGCTGTATTGTAAGGTGTGCTAGAGAGTAAGAGAGCAAATATTAGCTCCTTCAGAGTGAAGAGAGCATGGTGTGTTCCTCCTAGTGCCATAATGCCAAGTATGGGTGCTAGTTTGGAGAATCAGAAGGATTCTTCATGTATGTAGGATCTTGGTCAGTAGGTGTGCAAGGCCACATTTAGAGATCTACATGGTAAGTAAGATCATTGATCTGTAGGTGTATGTGTGTGCAAGGTCTAGGTTTGTAGGTGTGTAGAACTAGGTTGATCTGCAGGTGGCAGCAGGATCAAGGTGAAAGCAACACAACAGGGAGAAAGATCAGGTGGGATCTACTTGGAGTAAAGTGTGTACTTAGTTGGAGAGCAAAGAGGAAGGCAAGGTAGTTCCTTCCAAAGTAAGATCATTTGAGTTGCAGGTTGTTGCAAGTTCATGGGAGATCTACTTGGAGTGCGTTGTGTACTCGATTGAGTATGTTTGTATACTTAGTGTACTGGCAGTATTGTTACTAACTGGTTGACTGGTGGTGTTGTTACTGGCTGGTGGAGGTGAACACCAACTCTGTGTTTGAGTTGTGTGTTGGGACCATAAGAGAGAGAGTGAGCTCTTGAAGGTGAATTACTGAACACTTGGTGTGGGAAGCCTATAAGGTGGGAAGAGTGTGGCGTCTCTTCATTTGTAATTCTTTTCTGGAAGAGTATTAATACAATTGGGTATTGTCTCTCATATTTTGTGTTATTTCTAAATTCTAGTTACTTGTTACTTCTGGTTAAATTTTGCATGTTTAGTTGCTTGGTAATCAATGGTGATTTTGGGTCCTAACAGTGGAGTCAGAACATGTTTGTTGTTCTAGATCCCTGACAGTTGGTATCAGAGCTAAGGTTGCAGGGAGCAAGTTTGTGTTTGATTACATGTCACTCTCAGGGGTTTCTGATTGAGTGGGAGTATAGCAATGGTAGAAGAAAGTAAGTTAAGAATGAAGGAATTGAAAAGCACAAATGGTCAATTACGGTGTTATGGAAAGAAAGAGTAGGAAAAGAGAAATTGTTGGTTGGTAGAAGATTAGCATGAAGAAACTGAAGAAGCAGATGTTATAGGTGTTGTTGCATAAGATGCTCCAGGATGTTCCTTGGATAAAGTAGAATCTTGTTTTATAGATTCTGTTGCCTCTTTCCATGCAGTCTGAAATAGAGTATTTTTCCATGTTAAGGTCTTTGGAGACTTTCGAAAGATTTATTTAGGAGCTGGTGTGCCTTGCCAAAGAATTGGCAAAGGGGAAGTGAAGCTGAAATTGTAGGTGGCCAACACATGGGTGTTGAAGGATGTCATGCAGGTCCCAGTTTTGAAGATGCAGCTAATTGCTTCAGGAAAGTTGGGTGATGAGAGATGCACAAGAACTCTCATAGCGGATGCACTTGAATTAGCTGGTGGTAACAAAGTAGGTATCCTTTATCTATCTACTTATATTACTGATTCTTCTTCTGTTGTGAAGACGTGGCTTTGTAGGCTTGGTCACATGAGCAAGAAGGAGATACATGTTCTTAAGCAGAAGACAAATGTGTTTGATAGACTTAAGAACTGGAAAGCCTTGGTGTTCTTGGAGGAGATGATAGACAGAGACCAGTGGATGGGGCTAGATACTTCTGAGTAGGGAAGTTTGGACATGGGACCCATTTTGATCCACAAAACTCATAAAATCAAAAAATAATAGTAGTGGCCCCCAAAGCATAGGCAAAGGTTGGTGGTCCACCAATCAACATTGTTGAGAAAATGAATAAATATAGTGTGGGTGTATCGATGTGAGATATGATTTCCATGCCTGCTCAAGTAGATATCCTTCAAGAAGGTTTATCCAAGATAGATGTTATAATAACTATAGGTAAACAACCAAGCAAATAAATCAAGGTCCTCACCAATGCAACCCAAGGTCCTTTGGGAGATGGATCAACTAAGGTGGTTAAACCTTCTCCATTCTACATTTCATTAATCATTGGTGAATAATTACTTGGTAGATAGTGGAGCTAGTACTTGAATAATGCCAAAGTCTATAGCTAAATAGTTGAACCTCAAATATAAGCCACATACTAAGGGAGTTCTATAGCTTGATGGTTCTTCCACAAAGGCATTTGGTATCATCAAGAAGTTGAGTCTAACCCTGCATGATTGTCCTAGTGTTTTAGTGGCTTAGGATGTGTTGATCCTTGATGTAACTCCTCTCTTTACGTTATGACTTTATAGAGAATTCAAAATAAAGATAGGAGGATATCTTTCAATAAATTGGTCATACATGACATTTAGAACAAGGTATGAAACTAAGGTATCAATCAAGGTTTAGCTCATGGCATAATTTCACATTGAGCATCATCAGCCAAATAGTATAAACCTCAATTATACTATCCTTGATGAGGATGAATTTATAATTGGTCAAGAACTGAATACTTATCTTGAGGATATTCTAGCTTATTCTTGGATGAGATATGGGGGGATAATCAATTTCTCAACCCTCTAGAAGGTGTTCAAGAAAGATACATGGGTGCCTATTTGTTACATGAAGAAAATCAACTCATTCCTTTCCTAATTGGACCTAAAGAAGACCTTAATGGTATGTGGAAGTTGTTCTTTGATGGTTCAAGGAGCAAAAATGGAGTAGGTACAAGGTGATGCTAGTTTCCCCTTCAAATGATAAGTGTTTCTCTTCTTATATGTTCTATTTTAGTTACTCTTCCAATGCATCAAAATATTAAGGCCTAATCCATGGCCTCCAATGGGCCAATAAGAGGGGAATCAAGCAATTTCAAGCATATGGAGATAGTGACCTTATAGTGAACCAAGTTAGGGGACTGAACATTATGAAGAATCCTTTGATGATGTCCTACAAAAATAGAGTATGGGACCTAATTGAATATTTTGAAGCCTTTAACATCCAATCTATGCCAAGGAACTATAATCAATATACTAATAGGTTAGTAGCTATGGGAGCCTCATTTGATATTCCAAGTAAGGTAAAAGAGGCCAAGGTTTATCCACATGTCAAGGTGGTGGTGAGGCCATCAGTATCAGCTAATGAAGCCCATTGGTAGGTCTTCAAAAATGACAAACAAATTACTTGTTTCTTGAAGTAGGAAGTAGAGTTTTCCTTAATGAACCAAGGTAAATTTCAACATCAGTATGAGGATCAAATTATTCAACTAAAGTCTAACAAAATTCCTAAAGATCTAGTCACCCTTGAAAGTATTTTCCATGAAGGAGACCATATGAGGAAAAACATGATAGTGATTTATACTGATGAAGAGAACTATGAAAGAGTCCTTATTTTCAAGGACAAGATCCTCAATCTTGGGAAGATAATCAATGAGGTAGAAAGGAATGCTTTAATTAAACTTTGTAAGGAATATTCAAACATATTTGCTTGGGAATATAGTGATCTAAGAGGCTTTGATCCTAAGCTAGCCCAACATACCATAAAAATGGAGGCTAATGCTAAGCCTATGAGGTAGAAGCAAAGGCATGTCAATCAAAAAATTAAAGAGCTAATAAGGAAAGAATTGACCAAATTGATTGCATTCAATATCATTTTTCCCATCAAACACTCCTCATGGATAGCCAACGTAGTACCTGTGGGGAAGAAGAATAGTGAGATATGATTGTGTGTTGACTTTAGAGACTTGAATAGGGTCTCTTTGAAATATCAATACCCCTTACCATCCATGGAGTAAATCCTTCAAATGGTTCTTAGTTCAGAACACTTCTCTTTTTTGGATGGGTACTCAAGATACAACCAGGTGCTACTAAGAGAAAAATATCAATACAAGATCACCTTCACCACTAAATGGGACACATATGCATACCAAAAGATGCCTTTTGGATTATCAAATGTTGGTGAAACTTTCTAAAGAGCTATGGACATGGATTTCCAAGGGCTATTGAAGCAAATGGTGCTAGTTTAGTTAGATGACATCACAATTTTCTCCAAGGATTCCAATGAACACATAGACCACTTGAGTTTAATCTTTAAGAGATGTAGAGTATGGGTTCTCTTTGAATCCTAAGAAGAGTGTGTTTATTGTGCATAAAGGTAAGTTGTTAGGTCACATTGTCTCAAAATAGGGATTAGCTATTGATTTTAATAGAATAAATGCCATCTTGGATTTATCCTTACCCAAGCATAAGAAAGGAATCCAGAGTTTCCTTGGGAAAATAAACTTTGTGAGAATAATTATACCAATTTTGAAAATTTGGTCAAACCCATCACTACCATGCTTAAGAATAACCAAGTGTTCACTTGGTCAAATGAAGGTAAATCATCATTTAAGGCTATTAAGTAGGCCATTGCCCAAACACCCACAGTCATGAATCTTGATTTCTTAAGACATTTCATATTTTATGACTTCACCAATATTGACAATATATCAGCTATGCTGATGCAAAAGAATGGTGAAAGACTTGAGTAGACAATAGCATTTTTTAGTTAGGGGCTTGAGGGGTATGAGGCAAGGTATAATTTTTTAGAAAAAAAAGTCCTTGTAGTGGTAATAAGCCTTAAAAAGTTCAAACCAATGCTCTCTAATAGAAAAATCTATCTTATGGTGTCTCATCCTAGAGTGAGAGACTTCCTTCTTAACAAATACTTAAATGAAAAGAGAGCTGGTTGGATTACCAAGGTCATGAAGTATGATGTGGAGATCAAGGTCACTAAGTTAGTAAGAGATAAAGGCTTGTGTGATTATATAGTTGATGACCTTCATGAGTAAAAATAAGTTGCCATGGTGATACAAGCCAACTCATACGTAGAGGTACCTCTACTTCATAAGAGATAGCTCAATGATATGGCATATTTATTGCCAATAGGAAAATGCCCTCAGGGTCTAGATATGGTAAAAAGAAGGTATTTTAGACTTTAATCCATACCTTATACATTAGTAGGTGGTACTCTTTTTAGATGAGACCTAAATGCGGTACTCCTTAGGTGCATAGATAATGACTAGGTGACCAAACTTTTGGAACAATTACATGATGGACCTATAAGAGATCATTTTGCACCTAGAACCATAGTAGTAAATATAATGAGGGCTGGTTATTACTAGGATAAAATCTTTAAATATGAATATGTATGGGTAATAAAGTGTCAAAAGTGTGCTTTCTTTGTGGGTAAGCAAAGATTGTCAGCCCTTCCTCTTAACCCAATTTAGGTAGAGAAACCCTTCATGCAATGGGGGCTATATTTCATAGGAATGATCAAACCTCCATCAAGTGTAGGGAATAGATGGGTGCTTACTACAACTGATTACTTCACCAGGGGTAGAAGCTATTGTATTAAAATAAACTAATGAAGGTGTAGTCCTAGACTTCTATGATAATATTGTGACTAGGTTTGTCCATCCACTATCATTTTTGATAATGCATTAGCATTCCTTGATCTAAAAATGAGTGAATGGGCTCTCAAGATAGGAATCTACCTTAGAACCTCTTCCAAATATTATCCTAAAGTAAATGGACTAGATGAGTCCACACATAATTTTTCTCTAAGAATCATCAAGAGAACTATGGAAGAGAATCAAAGGACATGGCACACTAAACTAAAGATAGCCTTGTGGGCTGCCAAGGTGACTCCTAAAGATTCCATTAGCAATTATCCATATGTCTTAGTATATGTAAGGGAGGCCAAGTAGCCCATTTATCTTGAGATACCTACATTAGAACTAGCCCATCAGTTGGAGTTGATGGAAGATGAGCCTATGCATGTGAGATTGGCAAAACTCATGGAGCTTAAAGAATTGAGAGACCTTGCAATGAAAACACTAGAATCACATCAAGCTCAAGTCAAGAAATCTTTTGACAAGAGAGCCATAGTAAGTGACTTCAAGGAGGGGGATTAATCCTCAAGTGGGATTTAAACAAGGCCAAGCCAGGTAACTATACTAAATTTGATAGATTTTTGAGTGGTCTTTATTTGATCCATAGATGCAAACAACATAATGCTTTTCAAATAGCCTAACTAAATGGAGAGGTACTACCCATCCTAGTCAACGAGATTCATCTAAATCCTTGCTATTAGAATAGTTTGTATCCATTGAATATATTATACTTTTTTTTGTATATTTTTTCATGTTTTCTCCTAAGTACCTTGTGCACATATTTTTATTTGTGTGTTTCCCTTCCCTAAGTGCCTTGGGCACAATGTTTGTTTTATTCTTTTTGTCCTTGTTGCTTCAAGAGGAAGTTATAGAAAGGGTCAGCCTTGTATCTAGTTTTAGACTAGCTCAGTTGCAAAGGATAATGACTCCATACCCAATGGACTGGACAAGGCAAATGGTCTGGGTTCTTAAGCATAATAGGCATGCTTCCCTGAGAGTCACCAAAGATGTTAGCCATTTTTTGCTCCACATACCAAACTTCTTCCCAGATGAATAATCAGAGTATAATTATAAAGCTTGAAGGTCAAAAAATAGTTTCATGAATAAGTTTGGAAGGTCTTATAGACCTTGGAAAAGCTAAGTATAAAGCCTTTTCGGCTAAGTCTTTACTTTGGAATTCTTTTGGCCTTTTCATTACTAAGATAGTTTCTTTCGGGACCCTTTTTTGGCTAAGTCTTGAATTATTTCAAAAAAATTGTTTGAGATAAAGTTCCTAAAGGGATAATTATTTTAGAAAAAATATCCAAAGCAAAAGACAAAGACTGAATTATTATAGGGGAATTGTTCTGCAATAATTTCCTCGAAGATCTATTTATTTTGGGACATTTATTTCAAGTCTTTTAGGCTAAGTATCAGGAATTGTTTTGTACATTTTGTTTGAAACAAAAGGTTTGAAGGATTTTTATCTCAAAAAGTGTACAAAAAAAAAGTTTTGAAAGATATATTTTTTAAAGCGAAGTGGCCAAGACAATTTTCCTGAAGGGATTTTCTCGATAAAATGGTCCAATACAGAAAACTCCAAAGGGCATTCTCAAAGTTTTGAAGTGTATTTTCAATTCTTTTGAAGGGAACTTTTAAGAGGCCAAGGGACCACTTACATTTTTCCAAAAGGCACATAACAAGAAGTATGATGGTACTTTTGTCAGAAAAGTGCCCAAGGACAAAAGGCTAAAAAGGTATTTTATAAAAGGCTGAAAGAATTCCTTTGAAATGAAGTGCTGAAACAAAAAACCTGAAAGACCATTTCCCAAATGCTGAAGGGAACTTTTCTTAGCAAAAAGGGACATTTTCAAGTTATGAAGAGCCAAAAAACTTTTTCCAAAGAGTCATTTCCATGCCAAAGTGTCTTATGAAGCAATTTTGAAGAGTATCTTTTGAGGAAGTGGAACTTTCAAAAAGTCCTAAAGACTTTTTCTTTCAAGAAAAAGTGGTCAAAGCAAATTTTTTTGAAGGGTCTTTTCCAAAAAAGTTAATAGGTCATTTCAAATAACTAAAGGACATTTAAATTTTTTTTTAAGGGTACTTTCCCTTTATAAAGGGGAATTTTTGAAGTGGCCAAAAGATACTTTTCCTTTAGAAAGGGTACTTCTCCAAAGGCCTTTTTAAAATTCAAAGGTTCATTCTCAAAAAGTCTAAAGTTTAATTCCTTTGGGAAAAAAGTCCCTAGAAATTATTCAAACAAATTGTTTGAAAAAAAAAGGCCCACAAGGAAGTGTTTAAAGGAAAAATGAGACATTTTCATAGACATCAAAGATGGATCTCTTAAAATAGTTGTTGGCATTCAAAATCCATCAAAGGGGTCTACAACCTACATACAAGACATGAAAAGTGAAGGGGCACACCAATTTTTAAATGTAAAGATCAAATCATTCACACTTGGTAGAGACATGAAAAGTAAAGGGGAACACCAATTTTTAAATGTAAATATCAAATCATTCGCACTTGGTAGAGACATGCAACTACCTTTGACATGGCTCTGTCAATTCCAAAAAAGGACTTGAATGTAAAGCAAACCCAAGTTGGACCAGATGCATTAAAAGGAGTAGGTGTTGCTAGTTAGGCTCCATAGTAGGAAAAATAGGCCTTTTAAACCTAATAAATATCAAAAGAAGTTATGCAATCTTTAGACTTGTATCAACATAAATGGATATAAGAAAACTAATGTCCTTATATTGGTTTTCCACCTATAGAAAAGATTTGGCCTAGGTTTTAAAGCAGGAGATGGTGTATGTAATTAATGAAAAGGATATCATCCTTTGACATGGCCATCATCTCTGATAGACATCTCAACATAAAAGCAACATGGATTTTTCCAAATTCAAAGTTATGGGGATTTTGTCCTTATACGTACAAGATAAGTGAAATACGGTGTGGGGATGAAAGGTGAAGATCAGGTGATTTGAAAAGGTAGATCAAGCATTAAATACATTCTTGGAGAAGTTTTTGTCTTATATCATGTTTGCTAATCAATAAGGAAGATCAGGGTTATTGGAAAAAAAACAAAATTTCATTTGTACAAAGCAAAACAATGCCCTAATTGATAAAAAGGATGGTGAAGCATTAATTACAGGGAGGTAGTAGCTTATCTATTGCTTTTTCTTGAACATGATCCCCTCTTACTTTATCTCATCCCTTTTTACTTTATATAGAGGATTTGGATCTAAAAAAGGGATCCCTCAACTAGTGATATAGTGAATATGTCAAAATCACCTTGTAAACACTCTCTTGAAGCAATAAGATAAACTTTTTGATTTTAGTTTAAACTGAAGTGTGCATTATTAGGGTTTTAAATTACAAAATGTATGTCTCTTTTCATCATCTATGAATCCTCCATGTACCTTTATTTAATTTTTTTGGTCTCTTGTAGGTAATGTGAAGTGTTAAGTATCAGTGCCTTCTTGAAGTATCACAATTTTATAATGTCTCATACAAACCTATTTCTTTTTTTCCTTCAAATTACAGGGTTTCCCTTTGACCTCCACATAAAATACTTATGATTGTGGCCTTAAGATAGGATCAGATTAGTCTGTGTCTTAGTTAAATTCATTATTAGTCATTAAGGATTATAGGTTGAAAGTGGATCATTTCATCTTTGGTGCATCACTATCCTTAGGTTAGATTCCCTTTTAATGTTATCTTTCTATCCCTTTTCCTTAGTCAACAATAGATTTTAGTGTGGGAAATAAGCTAAAGTGAAGCATCTGAAGAGATATCCTCATTAAAAATCATAGAGGTTCAACCTCACTATAGGATACCCATAGCCTGAGGTTATTCCAATATTGTATTTGGAAGTGAGAGAGCCTGAAAAACTCTCCACAAGGGTGCAATTCTAGCCTAAAATAGTAATTATACTAGTTTTTGTCTTAAAAGGGCCTTTGTGACATAAAATTTAGGCCAAATTATTTTAATTGAAGGTTTTAGTGTGTTTATTAATACAATAAAACTCTATTGGCACTTAATCACTATAGTATTTTGACCCCTTTTTAGACATATTCAATGACTAGTTTATTTCAAAATATACATTGTGTTTATTAAACACGTCATAAAATTTAGCCTAAAATATTTAGCTAGGGCCCCCTTTGTATAAATATCAAAAAAAAACTTAGGTATAAAAAATTTAGCCTAAAGTTTATTTCATGTCAATAAACACAAATTAAACCTTAGCCTAAGATATTTTAACCTAAGTCCATACCTTAATAAAGTGATAACTTAAAACCCATGTATCTCTAAGGATCCAATGATCCACGATTCATCACAGAAGGATGATCCAATGGCACAAAGGTAATGATGAATTTTCAAAGGCCTGTGAGTTGTCCATATAGCTAATGCTCATTAAAAAAATACTGATACCAAGTGGTACAATAATGAGGCTCAGTACCAAAAGAATCAATGACAAATAAGGACCTGAATCATGATCAATGGCTTGTGGCCAATCACAAGATCTTCATCCAATGGTGTGAAATAAAAGAAGGCATTTTAAATTCTAATAGCTAGTACTCAAATGAATTTACGAAAAATGCCATGAAAGTCCAAATTGATGCCACATAAGCATCATGTTAGTAAAAAAGGACAAAATAAGAGATCTTGTGAGCTCAAAAATGCAAAGTTATAAAGACAAAGGTCTAAATCAAATCTAAGGTATGTATGAGTTGAAGCCTAAATACATCCTTCTATTAAAGCTCCAAAACCCTAAACCCTGCATAAAAAAAGACCCTAAGTGGATTCATTTGGTTACAATTTGATCTATGAGAGGCTTAATTATGTTTTTGAGCACAAAAGATCTATCACAAAGATTAATTTTTATCCATTAGTGAAAAATATTCAAGTAAAAGCCATGGCATTTTGTAGGCAATAATTGAAAGAGGATATTGAGCTCTATCTATCCAAAAATAATGAGGGAAGGATCTTCAAGGATATTGAATTAGATGTTGTAGCCTTTTACAATGGAAACAAGAATTGGTCTAAAATATTCTTCACCACAGAGGAGCTGAAACCCATCACTAAGGAGGAGTAGAGAATTTTCATAGTTAGCAAGAAGCACTATGACCTATTCATAGTTTAGATGGATGACCTTCATTACATTGATGCAAAACTAGAGGTACTTCATTATATTGATGTGCTTTCTTCAATTTTTATAGAATATATGATAGAAAATGATTGGATCATCTGTGAGGGAAATTATAAGAGGGTGTCCTACATTTCCCCTCTAGCTTTTGAAAACTACTATAAAATTCCAAAGCCCCATGTAGACCTATCCAAAATCAAGGAGTGGACCAAAAAAAATGACCTAGATATCATCCTTAGACCGTGACTACAATAAGGGAACCATGTATTCAAATAATTTGAGGGAAGAATCCCAATCATCTAGTTTAGGGAAGGGATCAGGGTAATCATAACCCTATTAAACATAGCATCAGGAGCCCCCTCAACCACATATGTAAACAAGACCTAGGTCTCCTATGTGTATTTCATGGTAGAAGAGAAGCTCAACCCTCCTATTGAAGACTTGATTAGTGTCTTGTTAGGAAAGTAATTCATTGCTATCAAAATAAATATAACCAAGTAATTTTACATTATGTCGTACTTTCTAGATGTCCTACTTAATTTCATTAACTTCCCAAGCATAAAAAATTGGTCTCCTGAAGGCAGAACCACCATATCCCACCATTACTCAAAATTTCACATCTTTAAATATAGAAACCACATGTAATTCATTTATGACTATGTCTATCCCACTCTGGTGGATGCTATCATAGGTTGTCCCATGTTTAGGGTTCATTAATTGATCAAAAAGTATGTGGAAATGATGGGGGACATATGGTTTTATCTAGATTGCATAATAATCCAAATTGAGGGAATCATGTCCCAACCCTATAGATTACCTCTGTATGTTCCTAGTAAGTTAATAGAACAAGAAATTGCCTCCCAACTCATCAATAATTTGTAAAGAAAAGAGGAAGGGCCTTCTTTATCCCTTTCCTCTAATAATTGGAAGGATCATGCTACAGGATTAGAAGTATGTGGAGATCATGTCCAAGCATAGGGACACATTTGGATTCCATTTAGATGACCTCAAAATATGGGATCCCAAAAATATATTGGGTGTTAATTTGAAGGCAAAATAGCTCCCCAAGCCAGTATATGTGCATCAGTTCAGTGCCCATGACACCATTTACATCAAGGTAAATAACTTTGAAGAAGTGTTGGCCAAGATCAAAGGGTATAACATTAAGTTAGAGCATAGGTTAACAAGTGATGATAAACCAATAGGAGAGGTATGACATATACATCTTCTCCAATATCATTTACTACCTAGACCTTCTAGGCCACCTCAAGAATGGCCTAAAGTGGATCAACCACCACCCCAAAGATAAATTGAGTAAGGAAATGGAAAGGAAAATCTATAAGAGAGAATTAGAGAGGGACCCTTATCATCAGCACTACCCCAAAGGCCTCCATCTCTAGTTGAGAATTTATACATGATTGCCCTGGAACTAGATGAAATGGTTGAGGTTGCCCTCAGAGATCTTGTTAAGGCATATGAAACTGATGAGGAAAAGGGGTAGATTGAAGAATCACATGTCCAAGTAGGGGATCCTAGGTGGACAAAGGAAAAGAGGTTTCTCTTGATATAGTCCCAGTATCTCCCAAGGAAAAGAAGAAGGAAGAGATGGCATTGGTCCCTATTAGACCAAAAAGGCCTAGATTGACTCTCACTCACCTTGGAAATGAGGTCAATCTATTCAATGAATAATTCTCCATTCATGGACCAATCATCTATGATTAGTTTATCTATGGTAAATTAAAAAATATCCCCTCTTTATTCCACTCATGGGCATTAACAAAAGATGTCAACATAGATGTACATGATGACATTAAGCCATGGATCAGGGATATAATGAAAGAAGAAGAAGAAAGAAGAATTATGACCACTATAGGGCCAAAGAGAAATAAAATGGATGCTATGAGAGAATCCAATAACACAAGAGTTGAGGTCCCAAAACCTCCAAAGTTCACAGATCTAGTCACCATAATTCAATTCAATCTAGAGATACCTAGATTAGAAAGGGTCACCACTAAGAAGGACATGGTGGGAGATTAAGAGTTCACCTTCTAAAAGGTTGAACCTTTTGTAGGACTAACCCCAGTGGAAGGACAATAGCCAAGTGAACATCCCATCCATGTAGAGGATGTTGAGAATTTAATTGAGGCCCAGTCAGCCCAATCAAAGGTTGGGATTAGAGGAATGAAGCAAAGGATCCATAATTTGGAAAAGAGAAAGAAAAATTAGAGACACATGCCATTTTATCATTGCTTGATGCTATTATTGACATATTTGAAGCTTCATTCTTTGATATGTATAATTTTTTAAAATTAATGAAGCTAAGGCATGATACCTTGAGACAATAAGGTGAGTTAGCTAAGGTGTTAATAATATATTGGTAGGGGGTAGAGGCCCAGACAAGATATCTCATTAGAATTTTGATTATCCAAAAGATTCCTAAGTTTAAATATATTATCCTGACTCATCTGAATACTATATTAAGAATAATAATAGACAAGGTCCAGAGTCTGAGTGCATGAACAAAGAATTTGGATAGACTTCTTTTGGGTGTGGATTCTGATTGTCTTCCAAGATTAGAGGTTAAAATTTTGATGTTTTTTAGCCATGTTTTGGATCCCATTATTTGTATCTATGATGGTGATGGGGGTTGCAAGGTAAAATTTTATTAAAATTGCCTTGTAAACTTGTGATTTTGTAGTCAATCTAGCCATTGATTATAGGTTTTTAGATATGATGATAGAGGTTATGTTTAGGTGTTTTTCCACCTTAAAAGTGAATTGATATGGGGATAAAAATAAGAGAAGATTATTGTACACAGTGAGAAGGTAGAGAAGGTAGATAGGTGTAATAGGTTTTGTTGTAGGATTTATTTCTCCCTTGTATTGCTAGAAATAATATACTAGACAAGTTTGGTGGATATAGCCCATCTTGGGTGAACCATGTTAAATCTAGTGTCTCCTATTTTGTGCATGTTTATGATTATTTTTTATATGTTTTATTGATTCATTTCATATTTTCTCTTGTATGCTATTTGGGGATAAATCTATGTTTTGTTTTATCCTAACAACTATTAGTTGATGATAAGGGTTTGATCACTAGGATTGAGTAGCTCCTGGGCACTATGTTGGCAAAACTACAAAGAGTATAGACTTGGGGATCATTGATGATGCAAAGTATAATCACAAGGTCACTTTGGTAATGTAGTCAGTCAAAATCAAAATCCAAGGCCAGTATGGTAGTGATAATATCAAAATTATTGGCATGATCTTCATGGTAAAGGAAAAGATTACAGAAGCTAGGAACATAAAATAAGCTATGGCTAGAGATGATAGAGATTTGGATGACCTAGCTAATCAAGAGTAAGTTTACCTCATGAAGCCAGCTATGGACCTGAAGCTTATTAAAGAGCAAAATTAGAAGGTAATGTAATTATTGTAAGAACAACAAGGGGACCCTTCAATAATGGGCCCACCTAGTAATTAATATTCCTTTTTGTAAACCATTGTAATATTTAAAAATAGGGAATATTTTTTTGTAAGGCATATGCTAGTTTGTTAGCATATTTCCCCTCGGTGAGTCTAATTTTGAAAAACAAGTGTATTATAGAGATTTATAAATAAGGACAACTATCCTTATCTTTTGTATAATTGTATCTTATAACTAACTAGTATACTACCTTGTCTTTCAATAAAAGGCATGTATTATCATTTGTAAAGAGATAAATTTTGAGAAAATTTGTATACTTTGATCAATTAATAAAATCAAGGAATTCTAAAAAAATATTGTCTAGATTGAATGTGTCAATTGTTAACATAGCTTATTCTGTCAATTATTGATTCTAATGCTTGAATTTGAATAGTTTCTTTGACTTCTGAATTTGCATATGTGATATAGGGTTTCTAATTTGTGCTTGTGCTAAATTAGTTAAAGGATATTAGATTTGCTTTATTTTATTTGTTCCATATTCAGATGTGCTAATTTTATTTGAGTCTGGTAACAAACCTTTAAAGTGATATCTAGTTCTTACTTGTATAATTTCATATCATCCTTAAGAATATGCCTAGTGTGTGATGAAATTTGAGTTTCGATATTTTACATCATATACTGGTTAAATGCAGGTTCAGTTGTAATTGAAACTTTGTCATGTTATTTGAGTTTAATATCAAAAATCACTTGTTTATCTCTTTCCTTACCCTTATCTTTGTTCCTTTTTTTACACCAGATCATTGTAGCTTATATTTCATTGTCAATATCCATATAGATTAATCTATAGCTTAAATTAGATCATGATTCATTGATAATTAGCATATATCTTTCATAATTCATAAAGAACGGACCATGATGGTCCCAACCATCACTTATTATAAATTGTTTGGAACACTCATATATTATTATATCAATATTCCACCATAGGTAACATTAAGTTACCACAACCTGCTACTCACGCTTTGAATTCTAAAATGAGAAGTGTTCTCTAAAATTTAAGAACCCCTATGGTACACTTAGAGGCATCAATAATATGCTTTCTATGCCATGACCAGTTTCCTAATCCTATGCATTGGGCTATAGATTCATAAGTATAACAAGTTTTACATATAAATTACCTTTGATAACACATAAAACATAATGGAAAGGCAAACAAAACAAGAACACTTAAGGAACACAACATGATTGAAATAAAAGATACACACCTATTATATTATTTACAAAACCTCATCTTGAGGTGAAACATCTGATCATACCTCAACTAGGGTAAAAAATGGTTCCTTTGGAATCTTTATCACTCCATGAAGGCATCCTAGCATGAGGAGCATGCTCATCACCAATCATTTGTATATGTAGTTGATCAAGAATCCTATCACCTTTTAATCATCTTAGTTATGTAAGTGAACTATATTACCCTCATGAATGATATTTATTTCTCTCTAAGAGCCTTGGTTAGACTATAATCCTCTTGATCATTGCCATATCTAATATATATTCCTCATATTATAGAATAGGAATGATGCCAACTATCTCAACCTTTATGTCTTCTTACACATGATATACTTGGTGCTTGGTATTATGAAGTTCTTATTATACCCCTCCAATCATGGATCAATAATAGATGGATCTCCTAACTATCCTTTGGGCACAACAACTTTTGCCTTAACCTCACTAGGTCCCTTTAGAACTATAGGCTATTAAATAACATATTGATGTCCATATTCCTTAAAAACATGCCCTTTAATTTAATATTTGATAGAACACCTGAGATCCTTCTCATTATTTTCATCAATAAACACATCAAACATACATTTCTTGGGAGAAGAAGGAATATTACTAATCTTATCAAAATCTTGACATATGGCCTCAAATATTAGCCATAAGTCATCCTCCTCTTATTCATGTGTGTCATCATCCAAAGCATATTCATCAATATAAAGAATTAAAAAATCATTATTACCACTATGGTTTTAAATTAGATTCATCAACCTATGATCATCATACTCATGAATCATATAGTTGCACTCAACAACATGAGAATGACAATTACCTTAGCTCCTTCAAATAGCTCCTCATGCATGATGTAAGTACCAAGATTAGTTTACTCAAAGTATACATAATGATCATGCCTATATGAATATGCACCATACTCATCCAAAAATAGATAAAAATTCACTCAAGTTTAAAATCACTATCATCCACATTAGATTCCTCCTTCTCATGAACAATGGAATTCTAGTTAGAATTAGTTTTAATGTAAGGTTCAATGTAAAAAATTGTAAGAGGCTAAATTACAATGGTCACTTTGGTACCATACATTGTCTTAAAGGATAATAAATACCAATAAAATGAGATATAGCCACTAATATTTGTTGTAAATTATCTTAATAGGTAGATTGCAAAGTGAGTTAAGAGGTCAACAATAACTATATCTTGAAGGATAGGAAAGCTAGGATAATCATAAAAGAAAACCTTCGAGTTTTTTATCAGTCCTACTATATTGGTAGGTTTACCATCTAATTAGAAGACCATTTTTCTATGTGTCTCATATTTTAGGCCTAACTTGTTAGCTACAAATCTGGGCATGACAAAAGTAGAAACTCCACTATCAACTATGCAATTGTGTACCAACTTGTCAACTATAATGAGGGTGGGGTAAAATGCTGGAGTTTTATCATCCATAGTGGATGGTTAAATAATTTTACTAGGATAATTTTCAAGAGAAACATGACCATGACTCTGATTTGAGGGTGAGACACTAGTAGGGATAACAGATAATTGCTTTTATAGGAGTTCTTTTTCACCAAGAATATGAAGAACATCCCAAAGGGAAATAGATGTTTTAGTGTTCTTTAAATAATTTACAATATTTAAATAAGCCATACCTACTTTCTCTTTATATCTTGTAGGTAGATAATCACTTAGAACTTGAGGAATAAGATAATACCTTACCATACTTTGACTTGATGGAGATGTAGAAGTTCTTGAAAATGGCATACTTGTAACTATGCCTTGTTGCCTTATAGGAGGATTGGATGAGCCTATGGGCATGTTATTTCAACCTCCTATAGCCTTCCTCTTGATCCTTGTATTGTATTTGATAGAGGATCCTTGATTTAGCACAAAAGTGTCTTCAACTAGAAAATAGGTTAAGATTTCTCCTTGATGTTGCCAATCTTCATTAACTTGCATCATCACCTAGTCCTCATTTGATAGGAGGGGAGTAAATAATCTTTGAGCCACCATATCTTTATCTCCATTCTCATTAACATCCATGAATTGTTCTTTCTACCAATATTATCCTTACACCAAATTGTTATGAACTTGTACCATCTCCCTTGTATTGGTGGTAGAGTTAGGATTGTATACTTTAGCAGGCCTATTGGGATTAGGCTGCCATTGGCCTCTTCCTCTTCCATATTATTAATGATAGGGGTAAGTATTCTTATATATAACTTGTTTCATATTATCTTCCCTATTTTGAGCCTCTGAGGCATGGAACTTTGCTTTCCAATCAACATTATTTTTTTGCCTACCTAGGAGAAACTTTAATTTTGGTATTAGCATTAGGGACTTAGGATACATCTGGAGCATTTGTAGGAGTATAACACAAAGGAGGCATATATACCTTAGGAGTAAATATTACAACTTTGATGAGACTATTCTCATATTTTATAGAAAGAACATATGCTTTAGGAAGAGTGAAACCTCCCATAGATTGAAGGATGACAATAATTTCAGTCCCAATGGCTTTCAAGTAGGGAACACAAAGTTAGTAGGTGGTCTCATTGGAAGAGGCAATATATGTCAATTCTTCTGAAACCTTTCATTTAAGTCATGCATTATTTCATTAGGTCCCATTTTTATCACATTGAGCTTATGTATGAGAGAGGCATGGTCACTTTCATTTCCAAATTTAGAAGTCAACAATGCTCCAAACTAATCCCAAGTTGTGATACATCCACCTTCTAAAGTCCTATACCAATCAAGAGCCTTCACTTTAAGGGATATGGTAAGGAGTCTAATGGAAATTTTCTCTTAAACAATGTTGTGGAGATTTAAAAAGTTAAAAACATCTCTAATGTGCTCACCAGGTGTGACATGACTCTCATCATTGAATGTGGGCACACCTTTTGTGGTGTTAGGAAGAATAAAATCATATTGGAAGTTGAATTGGATTTTTAGTATTGAAGGTAGGGAAAATATGAGTTCTAGCCATGTCTTCTTCTTCTTCAAAATATTCAAATTATTTAGCCTCTTCACTCTCTTCCTCTCTAGTAAAATCTAATCATTTTTAAAGGGTAGATTAGGCTATGGATACTAAACTTCAAGAGGAATTTTAGGTTGAATGGGTGGGTTAATGGGATTTAATTTTCTAATAAAGGATGACCTAGTGAGAACCATAAATTATGAGGGCATGTTTTTAACAACATAATGACATTAAACTATATTTACCTTGAAGGATCCACTAAATTATGAGTATCACACTGATTTTTACATGATGTTTTCAAGACCATCATTCACCTTGACAAATTATCTTAAATACAATGGGTCCCACCAAGCATGTTAGAAATTTTATCACCAAATCTTACAACCTAGAAGAATTTATTTAGGCTTATTATATATTTTGGAAACATGGGAACATTTATAGGTATGTGGGTGTACCTATATTAGAAATGAGCCTCTAGATTTAAGGGCTAGCTCCCTAAATGTATCGAGTAATGCTTATCACTTAAACTAATACTTAATCATGGGGAAAAGAGTTAGAGAATGCATAAATTGAACCTAATCTAAAAGAGGCGATGCACCAAAATGTCTTCCATGTGACCATCATATTTCTAAAATGATGAAACAAGGCATACAAACTAGTCTCCAAGTCTTAATGGATTCTAACATGAGCATTTCAATATAGGGCAAGATGTGAGAATTAACATAAGGCAAATGAACTAAAGAGTAGATTTCACACTCTGAGGATAATTATACACTTAAAAAATATTTATACACTATACTACACTCTATATGACATGTTATACTAGGAAATATTTCTCAAACATGAAAGGACAAGGAAAGAAGGATAGATAACTATCACTTCTCATCACCATACATCACTTGAAGAATTAGATAATTATTCAAAACTCAGAAATAAACTTGTATTAATCTTTAAAGGAAAAATATGACATCAGTCCCGTAGAGCTTCACCATACATGGTGTGGTCTCTTTACAAAGGCAAAAATAGTAGTTACTTATAGCATTTTAGAGAGAATGGGCCAAAGGGACATCCAAAGGGGAATCAGAATGAGCCTGACTTCATTTGAACCATAGTAACATTTGCTTCTACAAATATGCTCATTCAAGCCTTATAATTGATAGCAAGTCATATCAAGCAGTTGCAATAGTTAATTATTCCTTTAATCATGCTCCATATGGTTACAATGATAGGATCAAGTGGTTTCAAGCTAAGTTTTGGAATCAATGTAGTTATAAAAATTGGATCTATCTATTATAAATTTGTCTTAGTGCCAACTGCTTCAAATAGGTTTGTCATGGTGTGAATAGTGGAGAAAAGGGGTACCTTTCATGCAGTTGGTCCTCAAGATGAAACCATTAGGGTCTACATGTGTGCATTCATGGAATCCTTTATAATGCTATCTCTTATTCCAATTAAGTCATAATTAAAATTTACCCCATGCTCATGGGTCCACTATAGACAAAAAAATAATCTTAGACTATTAGTTTTCCTATAGTCATTATATTATGACACTCTGCTTGATGCCTAGTTCCTATTAAGTCCACATAGATCCATTATGTAACTACAAGAACTAAAGGTTCACCATGTTTATAGGTCCCTTTAAAAATGTCAAATATAATTTCAAGATAATGCTACAATCTTTAAAAGATAGACCTTGTATGTTATAGATCTATGAACCAAAGGTACATATTGATCTCTAATGGTGTCCCCATATGTTCTTGATAACTTGACTACATCATTGTGTTATTTTCATGGTGTTAGATCAAGCTTCAATGGTAGATTTATGACCTTGTAATACCTATTTGACTTATTCAAAAATGGTTTCTTAACTTCCATCAGAAGTCCTAAGATCATCTTTGTTTTAACTTGATGTTGATATCTGACTTAGCTTGTTGACATATTGACCTTTTCTCACACCATCAATCCTACTTAATATGAATAACCACAAGTCATTGATCTTGACCTTGAATTCTCAACTCTATCTAATTTTATGCCACATGGTAGACCTGTATTTGATTTCAAGATCTGGTATCAGTCCATCAACTTAAGTGCTTACACCATGTGTCAATCTTTTGAGTTCCTTGACTATTTGACTCATCTTGTACTATTGGATCAAGATGTATGATTCAACATGGACTATTAGATTTACTAGGACCCACTATTTGAAAACTAATGGTTATTTCATTATCTTAAATTTGATGTCTATAGTCCCATTAAATGACATTTTCACAACCATCATTAGCATTCATGCAACCATCAAATTTAAGCTCAAAAGGATTTATTTTTGCTCGAGCTTAAACTTGGTTTTAGCATGAACATCTTCTATTGTAGGTCCATCTTCAAAAGCTTATAACTTGAGCCAAAAATCTCACACAAACTTAAAACTTTCAAATCATGTTAATAGCATGAAGAACTACTTAGTGCTACAATATTTTGGCTCAAGTGGGATTTTTGACCATGTTTAAAAATTGCACAAGTAAGCTGCTCCATTCTAGTTTCCATGTGACATATTGATGATGGTATAGCTTCATAAATATTTTTCCTAAGCTATTTATTGATATTTGAAAGATCAAATGAATACTTTGAGGCATAATCAAACCTTCATGATCTAACAACATTGAACACCATGAAGACCTTCCACTTGCATATATAATCCTAAAATAACTCTTAAGATATCAAATGGCACAAGGATTGAACTAAACCATGATGAATACTAGAATTGAATATGAAATGACATCAAAAGAGATACAACATACACTATGAAATTATAAAAATCCCTTATATAATATTTTGACTATAGGGGGTTGACCCATTTTGGCTTGAGGTAAAAGTGGTCAATAGTATTAATGCATGCAAGTATTAGCTGAACTGGATTTAAATTGGTCAATGGGTTATTCTCACTTTCTCTCTCTCTTTTTGAGATTCCATCCTTATCTTTCATCCTTGTATGTCCTCTCAAGGGGGCATCATGGGTCATTTCCCATTTCTTCTTCACAACTCTTTTCTTTGAAAATACATTGCTTCACTTGAATGTCATGCTATGCCTTCTCAAATAGGGTCAAAATGTAGACATCCAATTCATAACACCATTTGTGTTGAAATTATCAATCTTACTTGAATTTCACTCAAATGCATAATTTAGGCCAAAATCACTCAAACACACTAAATGGTTCAAGCTTGTTGTATACAAGTGCTAATTTAGTCGAATGTATCCCTAAATGGGGCAATGCATTTTATGTGATTCCTAAATTTTATTAAATAATTTTGAGTCAAAATGATGATTTTGCATTTTGGTGCTCTGGATCACTCTTTTCTTCTAATTCATAAGCACATGTCATGTGCCTATGTTATTTTGTGTTGACAACATACTAAATGGGATTATGGTCCATACACAACTAAAATCACCTTTTAATTCCTTTAGAGTCAAGTTATGACCCAATAATATGAATTTCTAACCATTTTGATTAATTTTGCACCAATTTCTAAAGAATTTCACTAAAATTGATTAATCTTACTTAGGTAAATTAAACCAAATTATGAGCTTAAGTAAGAATTCAATGAAGTAAATTGAATATTTCTTTATTGGAAATTGATTTCTAATATTTGTGTCACCTAATGACATGATCAATGGGGTGGCATCCATAAACCATAAATGTAAAAAATATCAAGTTTATGGGCACCATGCCTCATTAATGCCTCTTCTTCCCAAATATTTATGAGGATATTTATGGATTAATTATGCAATATTAGATTAATTAATGGACACACATATTCATCTTGAGATGGATAGTCATGGTTGATCTTGATCAAATCCAAACTATTATAAATATGAGGGCCAAGATAACTTTCATTAAGCTTAAATTGTGTAAACTTATAATTCAGGATTCTCTCCATAAGTCATTTATTTAGTTTGATAAATGCTTTATTTGTAATAAGATAACTTCATTTGATATGCATATTAGTGATTTCATATCATGAGCCTAGATAATGCATGGTGATCTTGAGATGATGAAGGAGCTTGGAATCCATTATTGATAAAGACAAGAACAAAAATCAAGGGAAAAAACATGTTTGGATTTGCTTTTTGTTGGTGGAACGCTCTTGGTAAGGTAATAGGTATATGTGCTTTCTTTCAATTGCTTATTATTGTCATTTTAAAACCCCATTAAATAGTTTATCTTATATTTTTAGTTATTATGAATTATTTTGTGTTTTTCATGACTAATTCTCAAGTTAATACTCTCTTTAATCCATATATATAATAAAAATAAGAAATATATGAAATCTTTCTTTAGAAAAATAAACTTTTTGAGGAAATTTATTTCTGGATTTTAAAATATTTTCAAGCCATTGAATGCCATGTTGAAGCAAGATGATAAAATATAATGGATAATTGAAGCTAAAAATGATTTATAAGATATTAAAAATTCCATTACTCAAGCTATAATTCTCATTTGTTCAAACTTTACTAAGGTTTTATTCCTTTATTCATTTTCTTTAGAACATATATAACAACAATAATCACACAAAACATAAATGATGATGAACATCCAATTAACTTCATGAGAACTAACCAAAAAGATGTGGATTTTAAGTATTCAATGATAGATAATAAAATTTATGCATTGATCAAGGCTCTACCTTCATGAGCACTAACCAGAAAGATGTGGAGTTGAAGTATTCAATGATAGATAATAAAATGTATGCATTGATCAGGGCTCTACAAAATTTTAAGCATTAACTTATTAAGAATAAGATGTATGTCATTGTCCCAAATCCAGTTGTCAACCTCATGCTTTTGACATAATGAATTGGGTCTAAGAAGAAGAAAGTGGATGGAAATATTATACGAGTTTGATCTTGAAATCAAACCAGTCAAGATGATGTGAGTCCAAATAATCATCTAGCTCATGAATGAGACTGATTGACATATTTTTATTGAAAAAATAAATTAGATACAAGTGGTTGGTGGTGAAGGATATGCCGACATAATCCATTACTTACTCACATGTACTTAACCCCATGAGCTAAATAGGGAACAAAGGTGAGCCCTTAGGCTCAAATCAACCCATTTGATGATAAATAATGCATTTTTATACCAAAAGAATTATGAAGGCATATATTTGAGGTGTGTTTTATAAAATGAATATGTAGACATCCTAAATAACTTACATCAAAGAATAGGTAGTGGACATCCCCAGGTAACACAATAGCCCATAAAATCTTAAGAATGGGATACTATTATCCTACAATTTTTGAATATGCCCACAACCATGTTAGGACATTTCATGAATTCTAAGTTTCTGGAAAAAGGGAAGTACATGCTGCCATGAATTTATAATTAGTCATTGAGGAATGCCCTTTTGCTTAATGAGGTCTTAACTTTATTGGATTGATCAACCCAAATTATTTAGTAGGGTATATATTTATCCTAATAGTCACTAGTTATTATACCAGATGGATGGAAGTTATGACCACAAATAATTATAGAGCACATGATGTGATTATATTTATAGAAGAAAAAATATTGACTAGGTTTGGCACTCTAATTTTCTTGGTTT